>CM022709.1:35542157-35909643 GCA_012295165.1 Asparagus setaceus
ACAAAATCATGAATTTTTATTTTAAAAATTAACACATCTAAATAAGGCAAAAATTATGGGTTATAGCACACGAAATAGTAAATTTTAGCCTCTGCGATATTATTTACCACTGTGAAAAAATAACTAAAATGGCCAAAAATCATAAATTATAGCTCAAGAAATTGTGAAATTTAGCCCTCACGAAATTATTTGCCAACAGGTCAAATTGACTAACAATAGCTAAAAATCATGGGTTATAGCTCACAAAATCATGAATTTTTATTTTAAAAAATTAACACATCTAAATAAGGCAAAAATTATGGGTTATAGCACACTAAATAGTAAATTTTAGCCTCCGCAAAGTTATTTGAGAAGGAATTAAAACAACTGAAAATGGTCAATAATCGGGAGTTATAGCCCATGAAATTGTGGACTTTAGCCTTTGTGAAATTTTTTACCAATGGGTTTAAAACAACTAAAAATAGGGAAAACAATCATGGGTATAGCTCCTGAAATTGTGAATTTTGGCCGGGAGAATACTTTGAAAAGTTTCAGCGTGAGTGTACCCGAGTCGAGGCGTCAGCGAGCGTGAAGCAAGTCCTCGGCGATCGTCGGGAACATCGGCTACTATCGCTGCTGAACTCGAAGAAGGAACTTGAGAAGCCAAAGCTTCGGGTTGGCGGCGGGAGGAAAAACTAGCGGCGTCAAAGGCGACCTCGCTTCCTTCACATTACTAGATTGCCAGATGAAGAATTTGAATAGATGAAGTCTTTTCGGGAGTGAGTTGCGGGGAGGACTCCACCGGGCTTATAGTGATGAAGTATCTCATTTCGAACAACAAATCCTTTGTCATAGACTTGATGTTTAAGCAGTTGTAGCTCCTTCTATCTTCAAATGAACAAGATTTATTCCTTTCATTATTTATTATGATTCTTTTGCCGTCGAAATAATTAACCATAATACTTATAGGATTTTGGCAAACCCTCGACCATCAGCGGTTTGATTAGCCTTTACCAACTACCGTTTGAGTTGGGCTGGCGTCTGGATTATCACGGATCCGTTCCCCGTGGCGTTGTGCTAAAAAGATGAAACTCTTCTAGACTTGTTGCTATGATATTGAATACATAGGCCATTGCTCTTTTACGGGCAAGAGACCGCGACAGCGCGTGTTACGCGTAGACTCATCCCTTCTTAGGCTTGGGATGAAATACCCGAATCGGACTCTGGTGTCTTCTTCAATCGGGAAAGACTAAGGCGAGCGTGTGTTAGGCGTTGGCTTTATCCTTCTTGGAAGCCGGATAAAATACCCGAGAATCGAACTCACGGTGTCTTCTTCAATCGGAAAAAGACTAAGCCCGACTAGCGTGTGGCGTTGGCTTTATCCCTTCTTAGGCCGGGATAACATACCCCGAGTCGAACTGGTGTCTTCTTCAATGAAGAAAGGCGTAGCGTGTTGGCGTCGACTTTAGGGTTATTGGCCAACCCGGCCTTCAGCGGGTTTGATGTGCCTTTACCAACTCTGTTTGAGTTGGGCTAGCATGTAGATTTTAAATCCGTTCTACACCTGACGTTGTGCTAAAGAATAAAACTCTTCTAGACTTAATGCTACGATGTTGAATCGTAGGCCGTCTTTATCCGGAATAGACTACGACAGCAGCGTGGTAGGCGTTGGCTATCCTTCTTAGGCGGGATAAAATGCCCGGTGATCTACTGGTGTCTTCTTCAATGGGGAAAGACTAAACCGACGCGTGTGTTAGGCGTTGGCTTTATCCTTCTTAGGCTTGGGATAAAATGCCCCGAATCTACTCTGGTTGTCTTCTTCAATCGGAGAAAAGACTAAACCCGACAGCAGCGTGTGAGGCGTTGGCTATCCTTCTTAGGCCGGGATAAAATGCCCCGAGAATCAAACTCGGTGTCTTCTTCAATGGAGAAAAGCTAAGCAGCAGCGTGTGGCGTTGGCTTTATCCCTCTTAGGCGGGATAAAATGCCCCAAGATGAATCTTGGTGTCTTCTTTTAATGGAGAATGGTGAACCGGCTGCGTGTGGCGTTGGCTTTATCCCTTCTTAGGCGGGATAAAATACGAAGATGAATCTTGGTGTCTTCTCGGAGAAAAGACTAACTTAGGCAGCGTGTGATTGGCTTTATCCATAGGCTTAGGGATAAAATGCAAGATGAATCTTGGTGTCTTCTTTTGGCCAGGAGAATGAAGCGAGCGGGTAAGATGATTGAGGTGGGAAAAGAAGAATAGTGTTCTATGATGGGAGGCTAACAGCCATTCGCGCAGTAGAATTGAAAAGCTGGGTGACTAGTCGGACTACGATACGAAAATCTCGGCCCTTATACCTTCGATCGGCTACCTAAGATGAAAGATGGAACTAAAGTGGGATCTCCCGCCGAGAACCGAAAGCTCGAGCGACCGGTCGGACAACAATGCGAAAATCGTACATACAACCGATCGAGCTACCTAAGATGAAGGTGGAACTAAGAATGGGATCTTATTTCGAGAGAACGAAAGACTCGGGTGACCTTGATTCGGACAACACGAATGCGAAAATCGAGCATACCTTCGGTCGGCTACCTAAGATGAAAAGTTCAGTGCTTACCTTGATTCGGCGCTTCTGGAAAAGAAGTGGAACTAAGGTGGGATCTCACTCAGGAAGAAACTTCGGTGGTGACCAGTGAGACGGCACAGTTTTGAAAATCGGCGCATACCTTGATCGTAGCTACCTAAGATGAAGATGGAACTAAAGTGGGATCTCCACTCGAGAACCGCTTCGAGGCGACCTTAGGCGGACAACTGGATTCGACAATCGGCGCTTATACGCCGGTCGGCGCTACCTAAGATGAGATGGAACTAGAGTGGGATCTCCACTCAGAAGCGAAAAAGAGACTCAAGCGACCTTGATCCGGACAACTGTCTGAGAATCCGGCATACCGCCGATGGCTACCTAGGAAGATGGAACTAAGAGTGGGATCTCCACTCAGAAACCGAAAAGAGACTGAGGCGACCTTGATCCGGACAACACAGTCACGAAAATCCGTACTTATACCTTCGGTCGGCGCTACCTAAGATGAAAGATGGAACTAAAGTGGGATCTCCGCCGAGAGCAGAAAAGACTTCGGGCGACCTTGATCGGACAACTGAGTGCGAAAATCCGGCGCATACCGGTCGAGCTACCTAAGATGAGAAGATGGAACTAAAGTGGGATCTCCACTCGAGAACGAAGAGACTCGAGGCGACCTTGATCCGGACAACCAGCTGAATAAATCCGACGCATACCTTCATCGGCGCTACCTAAGATGAGATGGAACTAAGTGGGATCTCCCTCGAGAACGAGAAAGAGACTCGAGCGACCTTGATCGGATAACACAGTCGAGAATCGGCGCTACCTTCGGTCGGCGCTACCTAGGAGAGAGATGGAACTAAGAGTGGGATCTCCCTCCGAGAGAACCGAAGAAGACTTCGAGGTGACCTTGATCGGACAACACAGTGCGAAAATCCGGCCATACCTTCGGTCGGCTACCTAAGATGAAAGATGGAACTAAAAGTGGGATCTCCACTCCGAGAACCGAAGAGACTCGGCGACCTTGGTCGGACAACACAGTGCGAAAATCGGCATACCTTCATTGGTAGCTACAGGAGAGATGGATAGAACTCTTCGTTTATCCGCGAAAGGATCTTGCGGCTTGAAGAGGAAGAATTTTATATTCTATCTCCCGTGAAAGGGATTTTAGTGGGCCTCTTGTTCATAGAAGGAATCAAGAGGATTTTGGTAATGTACGAGAAAATTTGTGGACCTACGTCAATTTGATCGGTGGAAATTATGATGGAGGATAAATCTAGGGTTATCCTCAAGAAAAGTGGGTGAAACATCGAGGAACTTCCGTCGAAATGGGTTATCACGAAGATACTAAGGGTAGTATTTCTTGGGAACTTCCCATTTATCGGCATTAATTGCGGTCGCCATTTTGGGTAATTAGGCGTATGCACTCATTAGAGTGACCGTTTCTATAAAAGCGGACCCTCCCATTTAGGTTGAATTTACCTTTCTTTTTGGAAGTGAGGATTATTGGTGCGTCGGCGTGAGGACCAAATCTCCTTCTTTGAAACTCCGTTATCGCACTTTCTTGTTGAAAGCCCTCGACATCCTAGCTTGATAGAACTCAATGCTTTGTTGAGCTTCGAGCTTCTCATCCAACATCTCGAGCTCTTGAGGCGTTTGATGTTGTTCTTGATCGTCATCTCATTGAAGGCGTCTGAGTGGCCGGGATCTGGATTTCCAGGAGGCTGCTTCACATCAAGTAGAGCCGAGAATCTGGGGTCTCTCGGTTGGCGTCGCGTCTGGTTGTGCGATATGCCCGAGTGCTTCTCGAGTTTATCATCCCAATCTAAACTTGTTATTTTTCACAAGCTTGACAAAATTTTGATGATTGTCTTGTTGAGCATACTCGGCTAATCCATTTCTTCTTTGGATTATAAGCTATTGATGAGGCGTCTTGTATCTTGAATTTCATAAAACGATGAAGGAATTGCGATGAATTAGGGACGTTGTCATGCACGATCGTCTTGGAACACCATGTCATAGATGACATGGTGTTTGATAATTGATGGCGGTTCGCCTTTACTTCTTTTAGCGGGATTGCTTGACCCACTTGGAGAAGTGTCGGTGTCGCTAGAATAAACCGATCGCCTTTGGTGAGGAGGAAAAATGGGACCTACAACGTCCATTCCCCATGTCGAATGGCGGGATGTGGCAGAAGGATGCAGCTGCTTTCGGGAGGTGATGCATATAATTGGCGTGAATTTGACACCGTGGCATTTGGTGCTAAATTGCGTCATTAATCATTGTTGGCCAAAAGTAGCCCATTCTCGATTCGATCGTAGAGCTTGGGACGGTAGTGCGCACCACATTCACCTTCGTGCTTCGAGAAGGACCTCTTCTGCCTCTTTGTTTGAGAGGCATCGGGTAAAGGCCATCGTACCCGGCGATATAACATCACGGGTCTGTGTCGTAGAAGAATCTTGGAGCTCTTAGGGATTGACTCTCTCTCCTTCCGTCTTACGGCGAATACCATGTAGGCGTGTCGATGATAGGAAAGCGAATCTCGGGGCTCCAACTTGGTTTGGGTTGCATTTACCTCTTTGGTAACTACCCCTTTGTCTTCTTGTACCTCATCATATATCGGTACAAAAGGCGATGAGTCGGCCGTAACTAGTTGCTTTCGGTCTCGGAAGGTTGTGCTAACGACCTGCTAACGGCTAATGCATCGGCGTAAGCGTTTTGGGCGTGGGATATATTCGATGAAGAACTCTTCAAATGAGTCGCCATTTCGATTGCTACGATGATAGGGGACGGATCGGGGTTCCTAACCGTAGTCACCATGGATCGCTTAACTATCAATTGCGAATCGCCCGTGCGGCTTGAGATACTGACCCCGGCTCCTTGCGGCTAAGTCCGATAAGTAGCGCGTGTATTACTACGTTATTGGAACAAGGTTGATGGCGAATAAGCGGGGCATGACATGATTCCAGGAAACTAAGACAACCCGACTCGTGAAATCTTAGAACATCAGGGGCACTTGCTACATTAGTAGCTCGAAGCTCCGTCAAAGTACGGTCGCCATATTTGTTGGTGCGATGTAGTGTTAACTTCGTGGACTTCATCAGGAAGATCATCATATAGCTCAAGCTGCGTCCGTTGTCGGGTTGGCGACCAAGATCATAAATCGCTTGCCCTTTGGTGACTTACGTTGTTTGAAGTGCAGTCATATTGGGACAAGAGCAAAGCCCATTTTAAAGCCCAACTCATTGAGGCGGTGGGTCATAAATATTCGGACCGGTTTACATTAGAGATAACATAAATCGTCATCCAGGCTAAATAGTGCGCATTTTACGAATCGCGAACACTAATGCAAGGCCTTCTTCGACCATTGGATATCGAGACTTGGCCGAGCTAATGTTATTTCGGGTAATACCGCTTTGTTAAGTGACATTTGTCATCGTCTTAGCGAACAGCGCTCAACGAGTGATGTTGCCTTGATGTAAATCGGAATGGCTTTCGGCTAGCGGTGCGACAAGAGCGGAGGTTTAGAGATATGATTTGATCTCTTGAATGCCTTCGGCGGCGTCGTCGAATAAATGACCACGCCCTTCTTGTTCAACTTAGAGCGGTTGGCACTTCGAGATAGGTTCGATATGAGCCGTCGGATGTCGCATGTCGCCCTTGCCCCCGAGTTCTCGGATTTCGGAGGTTGCAACTCTTGAATTGCCTTCACTTTGTCGGGATCGACGTGGATTCCTTTGTCGGTGGCAATGAAGCCAAGGAACTTGCCTTTGGACATCCCAAGGAAGGATTTGGCGGGGTTCATCTTTAGCGATGATGAGTTGCATGAGTTGAATACCGTTCTAAGATCTTTGATGTGATCTCTCTTGTCCGCGGCTTTTCGACCAAATCGTCAGCGTAGCATTATTTGTTTTGAGAGATGATCTTGGAAAATCTCGTCATTGCTTCATTATATGTGGCGGCGTTTTGGAGAGCGGCATGGCCGTGTAGCAATATATACCGATGGAAGTTACGCGGCGTGTGCTAGCGTCATCGGGGTGCATCTTGATTTGATTGTAAGAAACCATCCATGAATGACATTCTTTCAAATCCACATATTGTCAACTATGGCGTCGGTGATTGGCGGAGAAATCATCCTTGAGACAGGCGGCGTTTAGGTCTCTGTGACCGCAGTCCTAATCGAACCATTCTTCTTCATGGCCGGGACTATATGCCACCCAATCAGGATGTTGAATCTCCTCGATGAATCCGATTCTATGAGTTTCTTCACCGTCTCACGATTGCTGCAAGATTTGTGGGCCAAACCGTCTTCTTGATTGCTTGCCGGGTTTGACATCCATCTTGATGTTGGTGATGTGTCGCGCATTAGGAGTCGAGTCTGGCATGTCCTCGTAACTCGGTGAATACATCGATATACTCCACGATTAAGGCAATCAACTCTTCCTTCTCTTGGGAAGAGTATTGCGATGTTTATGAGCTTAGGATGCTCTTCATCACCCATATTAACTGGACTACCTCGTCCTTAGTGGGGGTTCTCTTTGTTGAACTTATCCCCAAGCTGCTCTTGGAGTTGATGGATCCATGGGTCTTCCCATGTTGGTATATCTTCATCACTCTCAATAGTAGCGGAGGATCGGCCGTAGCCATATTTGACATCAAAGCCTTGAAATTTTCTCAGGGTGTCGGAATCAAGAGAAGAATCGGGCGAATGTCGAGTCTCCCTCATTGGGTGGATTATCATCAATCGACCATGAGCATTCATCTTCGAGGAGGATTAGTCCCAATCCTTCTGAGCGCATAGTAGTTATCAGGCTTCCCTCTTGGGACATATGCGCTTTAGGAGGACTCGAGGACCTCGCCCAAAACATAGACCTTCCCCTTGTGTCAAGTTGTACCCCACTTCTTCATGATACCCGGTGTTTGGACTATATCTGAATGTGTGGAGGATAGGCCCATTGTCATCTTCATCTTCTTCTAAGAAATGATTAGGCATTGGGCGCATCTCCTTTTAGTAAACCAAGTCTTTCTCACTACTTGATCTTCGTGGGATGGCGAGTGTTGTCCCAAAGGAGTCTTGGAGCTGCTTTTGTGTAAAGCAAGATGGCCAGAGTTGGTAAGTGCAACTCACGGATCGTTGTATAAACTGTCATTACATCATTCAAAGACAAAGGATACTCTAAATGCGTCATTTATTGATTCATCGGCAATTTGCCAATTACAATGTTCATCGGCGATTCTTCATCGTCAAGATTGATTACAAGGGTACAATGTCATTTAAAACAAAACCACCACTATAACCAAGCCGCCCGGTATCGGCTTCTTCGCTGTCGTGCCTTGGGCGATGATTGATTTAGGACTCATTAGGTAGAGGAGAGAATCGATGAAATAATTCTCCATCCTTAAGCGGTTGTTTGTCGCGACCACCGTCTTGACTTCATTATTAGTGTCTACATATTTGAGACGATGAAGAGTGGATGGGACTATAGCGTTCTTGTGGATCCAAGGTGACCCAACAATAAGTTATAGGAAGTCTGCGTCAATCACATAGCGGTGACTTGGACTTCAAGTCCCCATTTGGCACTTTATCGGATTTTACCAGCGGAGACCGTGGTGTTAAATCCGTAGAATCATCGTGCTGTTGGCCTTCTAACTGGCGGAGGATTCAGGTGATACATGGTAGCGGGGGCATGATGCTCATGGCGGAACCGGATCGACTTGGATCCGTTAACACCCTAGAGCCAATATACCGGTGAAGTATAGCGGCCTATCGTGCTTGGAATTCCTTGTGCATATCCTCCTTTGTAAAAGTGATGCGGGGAAGTGTTTAGCGCAAGGTTGCATTGTTGGGCGGATTCTTAGGAATCGGCGATCAGTGAAAACACCTCGAGTCGGCGAGCTTCTTGTAGAGCTTCGGGTTTCCTTTGACAGCGAACCTTCGTAGAGAGTTATCTGGCGGGATATTTGCCAGTGGGCCATGGCGTCAAAGCGGTATGGAGTTTGAAGCTTCGGTTTATCTCTTCAATCGGTGAATCGAGGCTGCCGGGAGTTGAACTTCTTGTGGCTGTTTGTCTTTAAGCCTTTTCGGCCTTGAGTGAGGGTGTTGTTGGTACCCGGCTCGGCGGTCTTGCATTAGGGTCGGAGACTTAGGGTACTTGTATTTGTACTCGTGTCGCTCACGGTGGCGTGGGCCGGGTTCTCCTTGACAAGCTGGAATGCTACCAGTTCGTCATCTCCCTCGAGTGCGGAGTAGCATGGCATGCCTTTCCCTTCGCTTTGATTTTCTTCGAAGAAGAGGCTACCCATTGCTCATCCTCAGCGGTCAGGGTGGATCCACGGGACTTAGCCATTTGGGGCGTATATGATACAAGTCCTTTCGGCGTTGCTTATGTGGGTAAATCGTTCCCGTCTTCATTGCGACTTTGACTCTTGGTTTAGGTTCAAACCATGTCAATGGCTTCGACCAAAGCTTATGGACCGCGCATTTGCTCCGACCTTCTTTTCTTTGGGCGGCTTCATAGTGATGACCCTACGTCAATTAAAGCACGGATTTTGTCCTTAAAGTGAAGCGAGTTTAGTGGGGTGATGAATTGCACTGTGATCTGCGATATTTTGGGTTAGTTCGTCATCATGCTTCCTCTTGATTACGAATCGGAGGGAGCTTGATCTTGTTATTTTCAACAAGATATTTGAAGAGACCGGGAATCGTCGTCCCTAAAGGAATAGGACTTGGAATCGGCTCTGAAGCCTTCTATTTGCTGACACAGTTTGCCCGCGTCGATTATTGCGTTTGGCCTTTCGTTCTTCTTCTTCTTCTTTCTTTGCTGGTCTGGGGTTAGGTTGGGCGTTTGGTTATGCAACCGTCTTAGCTGCTCTTTCCCTTTGCCGCGTGGGACAAAGTTACGCCGGAGCTTCGGTGTCGGTGGCCTCTTTCGCCTTTTCCTCTTGAGGAATCTTTGGCTTGCTCTCCACGAACCTTCAAATCCTTCCGCGTTATAGATGGTGCTGTCCCCATTGCCTCTAGCGTCTATCGACAAGTTGTTATGGCAGTGCGGAGGATGAACTCCTCGTTATTGGATCCGGCGGTTCATTGCCTTGTTAGAATCGTTTGACAAAGATATCTCGGTTTCTCGTCATACGCTTCGTCGAGCAGCGTCGTCGATGCCGGTATGTCGTCGAAGAAATTGGTGAGAAACTAGATTCCATGTCGTCCCGGTGTGAATGCTCCAGGCTTGAGGCGGTACCAATCGGCGGCCCGCGAAGGGTGCCAGCGAATGACCGAACCATCGGGGGCTCGTTCTGGGATATTACTCGAGTGCGACTTGAAATAAATCAAGTCTTTGCGTCGGGAACCCCTCGTCAAGCGGTGTGAAGTTTATTAAGTTAAATTTAGGCAGTGCGGATTGATTCCCTCCCTCGGGTATGGGCAAGGAATACTGTCTTCTTCACCTCTTGGCGAATCGGTGAGTTGATTTTGCTCTCGAGGTCTTTGATCTTCGCTCTCATGGCGGCCATATCTACATTATGCGGCGTTGCGTGGTTCGGGAGGTTATCATCCTCTTGTGCCTCCTCGAGTGAATGTCATCTGGATCGGCGTCGATCGCGGCGACTCGATTCACCTCGATGTTTTGTCAAGGCTTGGATCTGTTGGTCATGCATTTCTCTCATCGTGCATGGCCAACTCCATTTCAACTTGAAGTTTTCCGTTGTTTATTCAGCGCTTCGTCTAGCATCTTAGCCACTTGATGCATCTGATCATAAAGCGTTTCTTAGGGGCTCCCTTAAGCTAGATACCGTATGATCGAGGCGATTCGGAACGATATCGACGCATCATCCTCATGGGTATCCTTGAAGTTTGTATTATCGGACCGGATAGTCGGACCGCAGCGAGTTAACCGTTGCGATCGCTAGGAATAAGCGCGTGATAGCGGTTCTTTGCTTGGTCATATTGTGACCTCGGCAATTCATTGGCTCGAGTCGCGACCTTCTAGCGGAATCGCCTTGACCTAGGTCTCGGCGTTTCGTGGTGAAGTCTACGGAAGGCCGACACCCTTTCGGAACTTCTTGATGGCGATTGCACTCAAAGCACCGTCTTGATGAGCTTGGAGCACAAGCATGACCGCGTCAATTTAGGGAATCCTTGAGATTTCTCGCTCTCATACCGCGGTGATATTCGTCGGTGTGTGTCTGGGAGGCGATCCGCCGTGTGTTGCGCGCGATCTCGGGTATAGCGTCGTCATCATCGGGCGAGGCGTCTCCTTCGAGAATGGCCAAAACTAAAGTAACTTCGCCTTGACTTCCGCTTATGTGGCGTGAAGTTTGAGGGAGACTCGGACCGATCTTTAATCCGGTTGGTGGGGTTGCAGGAATCTCGGTCCTTTGCGGGCAGTGCGGCCTCTGTATGAGGTGACCGTGATCCCTTGAGAGGACCCAGCGATCCTTGATAGTTGGTTTGGTGGTGGTGGCGGAGTTGGCTTCACAGCGGTTGAGTCTGAGCACCTTTGACCTTGGCCGTCGGTCTTGGGCTTTGGTGTTGAACTTGAGGCGCTATAGCAAGTCTTGAGAGGCGAGGCGTGGGCAGGCTGGGGTTGGGGCACCGTTAGACTTGAGCCTCAAACACGGTGATCGTTGGTGGCTTCTTTACCACCTTCTTCTTCAATTCCGCGAGCTTCTTTGCAGCTTCGTGCTGCGCAGCAAGGAAGTCTTGTGGCGCTTCGGATGCGCTCTGAAGTGTGGGCGGTTCCGTTTGACACGGACCCACTTCGTTGGTTGGCGGCTTGGATAGCCGTCGATCACTTGAGTGAAACCTCTGCGTAAGTCTGGATCTTAGATCCGCCGTTAGCGGACCCCATCCACGGATTGCATGGCTTTGTCATGTTCGCGCCATGCTTTGTAAATAAGCCTTTGGCGGGCTTCGCTTGGAGAGTGCGGTAGCATCATCGGCGTTCATCTGGGCACCCTCACGGACCGAGCGCGAAGGGGATTTCGCTACCTACGGCGGCGGGGTTGGACTTCGCCAGATCTGGGCTCTACATCGGAGGCCCATCGGGTTCTCCTTGCAATGGAGTCCTTCTTGGGCGGCGAGAGGCTGAATCACGGAGGGCGAGGAAGATACTCCTCATGCCTGGCGGTGAACTTCGAACTTCGACCTCTTCCTCCCGGGATAGGGATCGCGGTTGCGGCCGCAGCGACCTCGATCTGGCGGTGGCTCCCCTGTGGTCGCCCGGCTTGTTGGCGGTAAAAGTCGGTTTGTTATTCATTGTCCTTGAACGTTTACGGCTTCTTTGGCCTACAACAAAATTTAAAAGAAATGCCTTTTATTTTAAAGTACAATGGAAACAAAATTACAACTTCTTCTGTATGAACAAACGAGGATCTCTATTATATCGGGATCACCGGCTCGTGAGTTCTTTGCATGGGACTTTTGTGTCCGTGGACCACGCGCGCAATTCGATCGGTGAAAATGGGGTTACGGAACTACAGGGCGTAGAGGGGCTCGTTTCATGAAGAAGCGAAGCGCGAGGATCACACTCCGCGAATGAGAGGATGCTCGCGAGGGGATCGCTGCGAAGGAGAGGATCGGCGGAGATGGGTGAGATCTACTAGGAGAAATCGGCGCTATCCAAGATTAAACGAAGCTTAATCTAGAGGGTATCTGTAGTTCGACCGAATTCATTTACCTTAGCTTGTAGATCGGCGTCATTTGGGTTTGTGCTCGCCCGATTAGCCCGGGCTGCAAAAAATCCGCCCAAAGTCAAGCTTTTCTCAAAAGATCTCCCCAAAATCCCTCAGAAATTCCCCAAAACCTCGGCCGCCCTCCTATTTATACAAGTCGGGGGCTTGTGCTGTCGTAGGTGCCTCGGCCAAGTTGGTAGAAGTACCTCCGACTAACGGTAGGAGTGCCTCGGCTAAGTTAGCAGAGGTGCAGCGGAAGCCAAAGGTGCCTCGACACGGTTCAAGAATCTGAGTTCGAGGTTAAATAAAAGGAACGAAGTTCGCCAAAATGAACGAGGCTTTGCTGGCGAACCTGAGGCTCGCCGAATGGCGAGGTTAATAAAAATTACAGGTAAAAGCGAGGATTCATGAAGGTTCGAGTTCGCCAAAAGGCAAAGTTAGCCAAAAGGTGAGGACCATGCTTCGCGAGTTCGCCGAGGAAAGGCAGTTCGGCCGAAATGGTGAGAGCTTAGCCAAGTGAACCGCGAGGCTCGCCCGAATGGCGGGAATCCCTTGAAGCGAGGTTCGCCCGAAGAGGTAGGAGTTATGCGAAATGAGGCTGAGAGCTTCCACCAAGTGAACCTTGTTTGGGTCGAAAGTTGATTTCTTTGTAAAACTTGAGAAAATTACACTTTTGGTTCTCGGTTACAATGAAAATTAAATAACTCTCTCACAAACTTCGAACAAAAGAGCGCTACAAGTGTAGATCTCATGTTTTGTGGGACTTTGCTGTCTGGGGACAGCGTAATCTGGACCACGGCGGCGATCGTCCGAATCGGCGGGGTTTAGTTAGTGCTTAGCAAAGGAAACAAGAACTTGACAAATATCTTAGCAAGGTAAGATATCTACTCTTCTCAAGAATAAGTCAAGGCTTAAGCTTCGAGGAATCTCGCGTGGATGTGTTCTTGAACTCGGAAGCTTGGATTCTGATTTTCCCTTCGATGGCGACCCACGCCCAAGTGGGCGTAGGAGGGTATTTATAGTCTTTGGGAAGCGTGCCCTCTTGAAACACAAATGTCATAAGTGCGAGAATTTGCGGTTAAGCGGCTTTCGACGCCTCGGCAAAGCTGCCTCGCTAGCTGGCGGCGGTCGCATTTACCGCTAGCGGCGGCGGTATGGCTACCTACGACAAAGCGAGCAATATCGTCCCGACCTCTTGTAGCGGTTTCCACGCTTTTTAGGCATGATTAAATGCCTAAATTACGCCTAGTGGTATCTTGGCGTGTAACCGCTATGCGATGTCGAGCGTCTCTGCGTTGATAAAGTCAAGTGGGCCCCACGGTATTGATTTAGACCAGCCGAGCTCATTTTAAGTATTACGGGTGTCTCATTATTTGGCGAGACACAAGTAAATGTCGCTAGTCGCGAGACACATCAAATGTCAGCTTATGGCGAGACACACAGAATGTCTGTACTGATGAGACACATCAAAGTGTCGCTCGTGGCGAGGCACACCGAATGTGTCTGCTTCATGGCCGAGACATCAATCTGTAGTGGCGAGGCACACATAGATGTCGCGTAGCGAGACACAATCTTCCCCAGTATTGGGCTTCTTGAGATTTCGATGGCGTTGTCGCCGATCTTCTCATGATTTAGTCATATTTGAGGTTCTTGGCAATTTTGATGCCTCTGGATACCCCCTCAAAGTTTTGAGACTCCTCGTATTTTATCGAAGTGCGGAATACTTTGGATAAGATCATCTTGCTTACGTTCAGCGTTGAACTTTGTAGAAGAGGCCATGTTTTGCCGGTTTCTTGAATCACGGCTCTGTGGCGTCGTGACCATACTTTGGGATCAATAGGCTGTTGCATTTGTATTTGGATTGATTGAAATGTCGAAGTCGATTTTGGACTAATCATCTTCATCTTGAAAGTCACCACTTGGGTTATAATTGAAATGCCTTGAGAATCATTGAGAAAAAGCGTCGTGCGGTTTTGAATATCGATTTCGGGAAAGCTTCTATATGTAATATCTGGAATTGTCCCACTTGAAGCGGCGGGGCAATCAGAAGTCGCTCAAAGGACGCCTGGCGAATGCATGCGAGCATGCTTGAGCTTCGGGCGATGTAATGGTACATTTGCATTAGCAATGAGTTACAAAGTGCATTAAAATCACGGTAGGAGAAAGTGCTTGACCGGCGGAAGAGTGAACCATTGTCTCAAGTTATTGCTTGTATGATAGATATAGGATTTTGGCAAACCCTCGACCATCAGCAATTTGATGAGCCTTTACCAACTACGTTTGAGTTGGGCTAGCATGTAGATTATCGAGTCCGTTCTACATGTTACGTTGTGCTAAAGAGTGAATTCTCTTAGACTTTATGCTCACGATATTGAATCGTAGGCTCGGTCAATTATCACGGGAATTGATTACGTGACATGTGTTAGATGCGGACTTATCTCGATAAGGGGCGGAGATAATATCCTATGCATGAAGGCATAGTTTAGGTGTCATTAGGTAATGACATCTATGCTCGATATTGAATCGTGAAGCGATCAATTATCCGGGAATTGATTACCCGTGTGTTAGAATTGACTTATCTCGATAAGGGGCAGAGATAACATCCACATGCATGAAAGCATAGTTTAGGTGTCATTAGGTAATGACATCTATGCTACGATATTGAATCGTGAAGCGATCAATTATCCGGGAATTGATTACCCGGCGTGTGTTAGGCCGACTTATCTCGATAAGGGGCAGAGATAACATCCTATGCATGAAAGCATAGTTTAGGTGTCATTAGGTAATGACATCTATGCTCACGATTTTGAATCGTAGGCTTGTGGAATTTGTGTTTTCTCTTGGGGCAGCGAACCCGTTGTGTCTTCTCTTGGGGCAGCGAACCTGTTGTGTTTTCTCTTGGTAGCGAACCACTGTTATCGGAGTAGACCTCTCATTCATAAAAGGAATCGAGAGGGATTTTGACCGTGGTCCTAGCGTAGGAAGGTTTGACCAAGTGGGAGTGAAAATTAAAAATGATCCTAAGCGTAGGAAGGTTTGATCGAGATAGGAGTTTTGAGACAATCCTAGCGTAGGAAGGTTTGATCGCTCAATGCGGAAGTGGACCTCGTTCATAGAAGGAATCGAGAGGATATTGGCCGTGGTCCTAAGCGTAAGAAGGTTTGACCGGGATAGGAGTTTTGAGACAATCCTAAGCTGTCGGAAGGTTTGATCGCTCAATGCGGAAGTGGACCTCTCGTTCATGGATTATCCACCGGCTTTCTTAAAGTGGGCTGTCGGAGTGAGTAAGAAGGAAAAGCGGTTTAACCTCTTATATTCATCGGAGGAAAGAAGCGGTTTATACTCGTATACATTAGTCTGAGAGGGCGGTTTATACTCGTATACTGTCGAGATCTGAGGAAGCGGTTTATACTCGTATACATCGAATCTGAAGGCGATTTATACTCGTATACATGAGTCGAAGGGAAGCGGTTTATACTCGTATACAGCCGAATCTGAGAGGGCGGTTTATACTCGTATACAGCCGAATCTGAAGCGATTTATACTCGTATACTGTCGAAT
This sequence comes from Asparagus setaceus, assembly GCA_012295165.1. Classification (NCBI taxonomy): domain Eukaryota; kingdom Viridiplantae; phylum Streptophyta; class Magnoliopsida; order Asparagales; family Asparagaceae; genus Asparagus; species Asparagus setaceus. The sequence goes on from CM022709.1 coordinate 35,557,935, forward strand.
CGAAGGGCGATTTATACTCGTATACATTAGGAGTCAAGTTTGATTATTATTTAAGGCAAACTTCAACTCAGGCTTGGATGATGGCCTTGAGAGCTAAGCAATCCTTTGTAGGATGGAGGATCCTCTGTGAATGCGCCACGGTATTTAGGGTCGAAGTTTTGTTAACCTCCTCTTGATTTGTAATTGGAGGCAACTTGATTTTGTTGTTATCAAGGAGGTGTTTGAAGATGATTGGAACTTCTTAGTCCTTGAAAGAGTATGTCTGTGGAATTACGATTTAGAAGCTTTTGGCCGGTCGTTGTTGCGGCGCTTGACTAACAGCGATCCGAGATGCCTTTCCTCTATTACGAGAGGAAAAATTTATACGAGGGTCGGTAGTCATTTTGCCTCTTCGGCTTTCTTCCTTAGGAAGCGTTGGCTTGTTCTCCTCGTATTTTTAGGTCTTTCCACGTAGTTGGTGGGGCGACCCCATGACTTCCGGCAATTCTATAGAAAGATTGTTGTGGCAAGTCTTCAATATGAACTCTTGATGGTGGATCCACGCAATTCATAGCTTTATTAGGAATGCTTACGAAGGTGTCGATTGTCTCCCCACCTTTACGCTTTTAGTCTAGGAGAGTTCCAATTGAGACTTGATTGTCGTCATCGAAGAAATTCTTTGAAAAGAACTTTCCATGTCCTCCGTGATTAATACTCGGCCTTGAGTCTTGATACCAATGAAGGACTCATGAAATCTTGAAGCGAATGGCCGAACCATCAAAGGCTTCGTTTCGAGATTACCCCAAATGTGATTTTGAAGTAAATCAGGTGTTGTGAAGGTGACCCTCTCGAGTCAAATGGCGTGAAGTTGATCAAATTGAATTTGGTGGGTAAGGGATTGAATCCCACTCTCTAGGATATGGACCACGGGATACGGTCCTTTTGACTTCTGTGTGGACATCAAAGCATTGATTTTATCTTCAAGCTCTTTCATCCTCGCTATCATCCTCCCTTGTTTTGGATTATTTCCAATAGGAAGAATTGGATCATTTCCACCTTGAGCGGCGAATCGGCTTTCTTTGGAGGTTGATCGGTAAATGTGTTCATCAATCTCGAATCACTTGTCTTCAACATTATGGTGGGTTACTCCACCTTGTTGGTGGATTGGTGGACCCGGGTTGTGCAACCGTTTGGGTTTGCAACTCCCTCATCGTTGCATGGCTAGCTCCATCTCTGTTCTCATTTGACCTTAAGCTCTTCTCTTTGCTTGGCTAAGGCTTCTTGTAACATTTGAGCGGGACATCGGAGTAATGGTAAAAGCCTCCCTATGGTGACGACTCATACTTGAAACAGTATCGTCTGAAGCTATTGCTTAGCAGGCGTCGGAAATTTCATCTTCGGATGATTCTCCTTCATGCATTCTTCTATAGTCAATGCGTCGTGGCTACATAATTGCAATCGGGACAATCTCGGAAATCGAGAACTAACTCTTCCTCGGGGAGTGAAGTCGGGATCTGCATCGTCATGATCCTTTCCCTTTGTTTACCATGTTAATAGTAACTTCAGGAAGTTCATCTGTTCGAATGGTAGATCTTCTCTTTCTTCGGGGTCGCCTTGACTCCGTCTTCAAATCTTCGTTCTTTGGCGGGAAAGCCTCTCGAATCTTGAAGCTCTTTGTGGTTGGCGTTTGACTGGAGCAGGCACATCGACAACAACGTCTTGATTAGTTATTGCACACGAGCAAGAACAATTTATTTCATCGATCGTCCTCTTTAGGTGTGTTGCCGGCTGATGGTGTGGTTGGTGTGGTTTATCACAAATTGCACTTCCACCCCAAGTGTAGCGTTGTCCTTAGTGGAGGACCGTCTTCTTTTGAGGGCGTCGGCCATTTGATTTGAGACAACTTCCGTCGCTTGGCCGTCATCTGAAGTTGCTACGTATGAATCACAAAGTGCAGTCATCTCTCGTGATTTTGCGAGTCACTTGCCTCAACTTATTCTTCTCGGCGGACTTCGTGGACCCCTTGTGGGATGCTCAAGCGAGATGCAATTGGAATTCTAGAGACACGAGATATTTTAGCTTGTTCGGGACTCTTAATTTGGGTAATCGAATCGCTTCTTCAACATTATGGTGGGTTACTCCACCTTGTTGGATTAATTTGTTGTGGACCCGGGTTGTGCAACCGTTTGGGTTTGCAACTCCCTCATCGTTGCATGGCTAGCTCCATCTCTGTTCTCATTTGGCCTTAAGCTCTTCTCTTTGCTTGGCTAAGGCTTCTTGTAACATTTGAGCGGGACGCCGGGAGTAATGGTAAAAGCCTCCCTATGGTGACGACTCATACTTGAAATAGTATCGTCGAAGCTATTCTTGGCGGTCGTCGGAAATTTCATCTTGGGATGATTCTCCTTCATGCATTCTTCTATAGTCAATGCGTCGTGGCTACATAATTGCAATCGGGACAATCTCGCGGGAAATCGAGAACTAACTCTTCCTCGGGGAGTGAAGTCGGGATCGCATCCGTCGCCGATCCTTTCCTTTGTTTATCATGTTAATAGTAACCGGAAGTTCATCATTCGAATGGTAGATCTTCTCTTTCTTCGGGGTCACCTTGACTCAGTCTTCAAATCTTCGTTCTTTGGCGGGAAAGCCTCTCGAATCTTGAAGCTCTTTGTGGTTGGCGTTTGACTTCGGAGCAGGCACATCGACAACAACGTCTTGATTAGTTATGCACACGAGCAAGAACAATTTATTTCATCGATCGTCCTCTTTAGGTGTGTTGCCACCCCGATGGTGTGGTTGGTGTGGTTTATCACAAATTGCACTTCCACCCCAAGTGTAGCGTTGTCCTTAGTGGAGGACCGTCTTCTTTTGAGGGCGTCGGCCATTTGATTTGAGAGACAACTTCCGTAAACTGGCCGTCATCTGAAGTTGCTTACGTATGAATCACAAAGTGCAGTCATCTCTAAGTGATTTTCGAGTCACTTGCCTCAACTTATTCTTCTCGTGGACTTCGTGGACCCCTTGTGGGATGCTCAAGCGAGATGCAATTGGAATTCTAGAGACACGAGATATTTTAGCTTGTTCGGGACTCTTACGATTTGGAGTAATCAAGCGTTTCTTCTTTGGAACCTTGCTTTTATTTCTGGTTGTGGACCAAGGCGACTAAACGAAGTTGTCAGTTCCGGACTTAAAGGTTGATACCTCATCAGGAGAAGTGGAAGAAAGCCCTTCTTTGTCAATGCATGGAGGCTGCCTGCTTTTGGCGGTAGTTCGTACTCTCGGTGGCGAGGCGGTTCTACTCTCTGTTGGGCGGACTTAGAACTGTCTAAGCTAAGCGGCGCTTCAGTATCTCGGTGGCTGTTGCCAAAGGCGGAACTCTTGGTGATGTCGACTTGGGACCCAAACTTTGTGATTTTGAGTCGATTCCTTGGTTGATTTAGACTCTTGCGCCTTGCGAACAATAGCGATGCATGAACAGCGTGCCGCGGCGCTTTGGTAGCTCCTTCCTTGTCAATCGGATCCTTTTGGCGAGAACCCATTCTTCCTTGGCGAAGTCTTGCGGGTTGGCCTTAGTTTGTTGGCGCCTTTGATCATGTGAGTTCGATGCGATAGTGAACTCCATCCGTCGACTCGGGGTTGGCTGATGTGAGCCATCTTTTGGCGTCGTCTTTGGCGAGCTCTCTTCGTCAGATCGGTTGAGATCTTGTTGAGAGAAATGCGCCTGCATGCATAGCGAGCGAAGATCGTTGCACATCTATGAAGCGAACCTCCCTCTTAGGGGATGAGATCCTCCGATGTTTGCGGGGTGAGGAGGACTTGATGAGGAAGAGGAGATATTCTTGAATTTGGCTTGTCGAAGAAGTAGTCTATTCCATCAACCATGAGGTCGGCACGATGTTGCAAAGTGCGACACAACGATCTGGGCTCCGAGACCGTTGGCTCCCAGTGTAATTAGCCATGGTGTTTGGAGTGAAAGTTGATTTCTTTGTAAAACTTGAGAAAATTACACTTTTGGTTCTCGGTTACAATGAAAATTAAATAACTCTCTCTGGCTTCGAACAAAAGGCTACAAGTGTAGATCTCTTGTTTTTGTGGGACTTTGCTGTCTGGGATCGTAATCCGTGGACCACCGGCGGCGATCGTCGAATCGGCGGGGTTTAGTTAGTGCTTCAAAGAAAACAAGAACCCGACAAATATCTTAGCAAGGTAAGATATCTACTCTTCTCAAGAATAAGTCAAGGCTTAAGCTTCGAGGAATCTCCGTGGATCGTGTTCTTGAACTCAGGAAGCTTGGATTCACGATTTTCCCTTTCGATGGCGACCCCCTGCCCAAGTGGGCGTAGGAGGTATTTATAGTCTTTGGGAAGCGTGCCCTCTTGAAACACAAGTGTCATAAGTGCGGGGAAATTTGCGGTTAGCGGCGGCTCGGTACGCCTCAGCAAAACTACCAGCTAGCGGCGGCGGTCGCAGCTACCTGCGCTAGCGGCGGCATTATGCTTGCCAGCTGGCCGGCGGTATAAGGCTACCTACGACAAGCGAGCAATATCGTCCCCGCCATTTCTTTAGCGGTTTCCACGCTTTTAGGCATGATTAAATGCCTAAAATTACGCCTAGTGGTATCTTCGGCGATGTAACCGCTATTAGCGTGTGAGAGCGTCTCTGCGTTGATAAAGTCAAGTGGGCCCCACCGGCATTGATTTAGACCGCCGAGAGCTCATTTTAAGTATTACGGGTGTCACCATTATTTGGCGAGACACAAGTAAGTCTCGCTAGTCGCGAGACACATCAAATGTCCTTACTGAGACACACACAAAATCATGCATGCTGTGAGACACATCAAATGTCTCGCTGCGTGGCGAGGCACCGCAGTGTCTGCTTCATGGCCAGACACATCAAAGTCGCTAGTGGCGAGGCACACATAAATGTCTCGCCGTGGCGAGACACAATCTTCCACTGTATTGGGCTTCTTGAGATTTCGGCGGCGTTGTCCTTGATCTTCTCATGATTTAGTCATATTTGAGGTTCTTGACAATTTTGATGCCTACAAACACGAGGCTTCGCCAAATGGTGAGGCTTCACCAAGTGAACGAGGCTCGCCAAATGGAGGTTAAAAAGATCTGGCGTTCGCCCGGAGGCGAGTTAAGCGAAGAGTTAATGCGCCGGCTGAGCCGTAAAGTGAACAGGCTTCGCCAAATGGCGAGTCGTAAAAACGAGGTGAGGTTAAGCCAAACCGAGGAGTTGGCCGAGGCTTCGCCGAATAGCGAGTTAAGCCAAAAGCGAGTTGTAGGCCAAGTTAGCGAGTCGCCATTTTCGTTGTTTCCGTCGTTTTCGGTCTTAGGGCTTAGGCCTACCTATTCGACTCTTGGCCTTCTCGGACTTAGGTTCGTGCGTATTTGGTTCGGGACTAACTCTTGGTTCGTTCAGATTCAACGATCACGGAATCGATCGTCGTTCAAGTCCGTTTTAAGCGTGTTTGTGGCCGTGGGTTTGCCGCGGGTTGGCGTTCTAGATTCGGCGTCGTATCATTTGATGGGTTGTCATTCGCCCACTCGACTCCCGTCGAGTTGGTTTAGGGGATCTTGTAAGTATTTTTCAGCGCCTACAAAGAGTCGAGTTGAGTTCGACCAAGAAATGCGAAGTACTGTCCTCACCCTCTTCGGATCCAGTTCCCCTGCGGCTCCAAGAAGGTCTCGCTGCAAGGAGAACCGATGGGCCTCGATGTAGAGCCGGGACGGCGAGTCTAACCCGCTGCCGCGGTGGCGAAAAATCCCCGGCCGAAGTCCACGATTCGCGGCGAGATGAGCATAATGACGCGCCGCGCTCTCAGCGAGCCTACCAAAGCGGCAGCATGGCGCGCAAATATGCCAAGGCGTGCAATCCATGGATGGGGTCGCTTCTGGCGGATCGAAGATCGAACTTCTGCAGAGTACCGGCCTCAAGTGATTGCGGTTCATCAAGCCGTCAACTGCGAGTGGGTCGGTGTCAAGCAGAACCGCTCCACGCCGAGGCGTATCCGGGCGTCGTGCACTTCTTGCACAAGCCGCGAGCTTTGGTACAACAAGCTCGTGAATTGAAAGAGGTGGTAAAGAAAGCCGACATACCACCGGGTTTGGAAGCCCAAAACTAATGGTGCCCGACCCGGTATACGGCCCCAAAACTAAGACCGCCCACTCCGGTTCCTATCGGCGCCAAAGGCTTCTGGCGTTGCAAATTCAAGCCAAAGTCAAATCGATGAAGCCTCAAAGTCAAAGGCGTGCATCACGAATGCGTGGCGAAGCCAACCACCAACCCGACTATCAAAGATGCGTGCGGGTCCTCACGAGAGAATCACGGGTCCTCCTCATGCGGGGAGGTCACACCGCTCAACAAGGACAAGAAGACTCTGCCGGTCCCTCCTATCGGATTGATCGAGAAGTCAGAGTCAGTTGAGACTTGCCCACATCGGCGAAAGTCTAGGCGAGTCACTTTCGAGGAAGTTTCGATGAATTGACCGTCCTCGAAGGCGTTTTCATCGGCGATAGGGGCGTTATACGAAGATCGTGCCAACACCTGTGGTTACTCCGGCACTTTCGTGCGATGAGTTACTACTATATGGCAGAGAGTGCGAAGAAGACGAAGTTCTCGGCTCATTACAGTCATGTTTGTGCTTTAAGCTCATCGAAGCGGTGCTCGGAATGTAAGTGTAGCGAAACTCGAAGGGTCTCGGTCTTCGAGAGACTTACCACCAACACGCCGAGACCTAGGTCAAAGCGACTCCATGAAGGATGACATCGAGAGAGGATGAATTGCGAGAGGTCACTAATAATATGACCCGAAGAATCATCATCACGGGCTATTCCGGCGCATCACAATGGCTAACTTCGTTTGCGGTCAGGGACTATCAGGCGGTCAGTCGACAAACTTGAAAGGATACCTTGGAGGATGATCGCGTCGGATATCGGCTCATAATCGCCTCGATCATCGGTATCTAGCGAAGGAGCCCCAAGCGCTCATGATCGATGCAGATCAAGTGGCTAAGATGCTAGGCAGGCGTTGGCTAAACAGGGAAAACTTCAAGCTAGAGATGGATTTGGCCATGCAGACGATGAGAAAATGCATGACCAACGGATCAAGCCTTGACAAAACATCGGGGTGAATCAGTCGGTATATCAGCGTCGATCAAGATGATAGCGATTCGGACCCGGAGGAGATACAAGAGGATGATAACCCTCTGAACAGCGGCTAGGCTGAAGCGTAGATGTTGTTGCTGGGAGAGCGAGAAGATCAAAGACCTCGAGCAAAATCAACTCGCGATTTCCGCTCAAGAAGTGAAGAAAGCAATATTCCTTCCATACAGGAGTGGGAATCAATTCCCGTACAGTCTAAGTTTAACTTAATAAACTTCACACCGTTTGTGGGAAGGGTTCCCAAACGACACTTGATTTATTTCAAGTTGCACGGGGGTGATATCGAGCTTGAGCCCGATGGTTCGGTCATTCGTTGGTACCCGCCGGAGGCTGCCTTCGATTGGTACCGCCGTCTCAAGCAGGGAGCATTCATTTGGGGCGACATGGAATCTCGTTCCTCACCAATTTCTTCGGCGGCGATACCGAAGTATCGTCGGGACATTACTCGACAAAGCGAAGAAGGGAGGGCCAGCTGTGGATATCTTAGTCAAGCGATTTGAACAAGGCAATAAAGCTGTCGGGATCCGATATGGAGAGTTCATCCTCGGACCTGCCATAACAACTTGTCGATAGGCGTACTAGAGCAATGGGGACCGCACCATCCATAGCGTGGAAGGATTTGAAGGTTAAGTGGAAACAAGGCGAAAAGATTCCTCAAGAGGAAAAAGCGGAAAAGGCCAGTAAACGGCGGAAGTTCAAGCTTAACCATGGCAAAGGAAAAAGCGAGCAAAGGCGGTGATTCGCGAACAAGCGTTCAACTCAACAAGCGGCAGCGGCAGCGGCAGCCAGCAGCGCGCAACGAGCACAATCGGCGTGGCAACCAGGACGCGAAAGCGAAGGCCTGAGCCAAGATTCCAGAAGTCCTATTCCTTTAGGGACAGCGAGATTCGGTCTCTTCAAATATCTTGTCGAAAATAACAAGATCAAACTCCCTCCGATTGAAATCAAGAGAAGCAATAGGGACGAAGCGACCAAAATACTTAGCGTATCCACGGGGCAATTCATCACCCACTAAATCTGTTTGAGCTTTAAGGACAAAATCCGGGCTTTAATTGGTAGGGGTCATCACTATGAAGTCGTCCAAAGAGAAGAAGGTCGAACAAATCACGGTGTCCATAAGCTTTGGGTGATTACCATTGACATGGTTTGAACCTAAACCGATGGTCAAAATCGCAATGAAGGCGGTGAGCGGCGACCCACATAGACAGCGCCGAGAAGGACTTGTATCTTACTCACCCCAAATGGCGAAGTCTGTGGGATCCACCGGACACAGCGAGGATGAGCAATGGGTAGCCTCTTCTTCATCGAAGAAAAATCAAAGCGGAAGGAAAGGCATGCCATGCTACTAGTGCGGAGGGAGATGGCGAGCAGTGGTAGCATTCCGGTTGTCGAAGGAGAACACGAAGCCAGCGCCACCGAGGCGGACACGGTACAAATACAAGTGGGACGAGTCTCAGGCCCTAATGCCAAGGCATTTGTCCGAGTGGGGGTACCAACAATTCCCCTCACTGCGCACCCGGCGCGGCAGAACGCCAAAGAAACCCCAGCTGAGCGGCATAAAGTTCGACTCGAAGGCGACCTGGTTCAATCACCCGATTAGAAGAGACAAGCGGGAAGCTCAACTCTCCATACCGTTTTGGCGTCATGGCCCGGTTAGCAAACATCGGCGGGATAACTCTCTGAGTTGCTCCGATTGTCAAAGGAAACCGGGAAGCTCTGAGGTGACTCGAGGTGTTTCTCACTTTCGAGATCAAGCCGATTCGGAAGAATCGCCCAACCATGCAACCTTGCGGCTAAACACTTTCCACATCCCTTTACAAAGGAGGATATGCGGACAAAGGAATTCAAGCCGCGATAGGCGGCTTTACTTCACCGGGTATATTGGCTCTGAGTGAAGTTAGCAGGATCCAAGTCGTCCAGGGTTCATTGTAAGCATCATGCCCCTCCTCATGTATCATCTTGGAATCCGCGATGGCGGCATCGGCGAACGCGGTGATCTCACGGTTTAACACCAGCGGTCACCGGCAGCTTGGTAAAATCGGATAAAGTGCCAAATGGGGACTTAAAGTGCGAAGTCACGCTATGTGATTAGCGAGACTTCCTATAACTTATTGTTGGGTGGAGCCTTGGATCCGCGGTAGCGTTATAGTCCATCTACTCTTCATCGATGTCTCAAATATGTGAACCGAATAATGAGTCAAGGCGGTGGTGCGGACATACAACCGTTTAAGGGGATGGATAATTATTTCTTGATTCTCTCCTCTACGGTAATGAGTCGGCCGAATCATCGGCCCAGAGCGCGGACGGCGGTGAAGAAGGCGTCTGGCGGGGCTTGGTTATAGTGGTGGTTTTGTTTTAAATGACATTGTACCCTTGTAATCAATCTTGGCGATGAAGAATGCGTCGGATGAACATTAGATTGGCAACTTGCGATGAATCAATAAATAGCGATTTAGAGTATCCTTTGTCTTTGAATGATGTGATAACAAGTTTATACAATGATCGAGTTGCACACCAACTTCGGTCATCTTACTTTACACAAAAGCGGTTCGAGACTCCTTTGGGGCGGCTTTTCGTCATCCCACGAAGATCAAGTAGTGAGAAAGACTTGGTTTCGGAGGAAATCACGGTTCAGCAGAATCATTTCTTTGAAGAAGATGAAGATGATAATGGGCCTATCCTCCACACATTGATTTAGTCGGAGACAAGTATCATGAAGAAATGGGGGTACAACTTGACACAAGGGAAGGTCTATGTTTTGGGGAGGTCCTCGAGTCCCTCCTAAAAGCGACATATGTCCCGAGGGAGGGATCGATCCTCCTCGAGAAGATGAATGCTCATGGTGATTGATAATAATCCACCCAATAGAGAGGCGGACATTATGCGACTCTTGACTTGGGATTAGACACCGGCCTCGGAGAAGCTTTCAAGGCTTTGATGTCAAATATGGCTATGGTCGATCACTGCTACTATTGAGAGTGATGAAGATATGCCAACATGGAAAGACCCATGGATCCATCAACTTCGAGAGGCGGTTTGGGGATAAATTGAACAAAGAGAACCCCACTAAGGGCGAGGTAGTCAGTTAATATGAGTGATGAAGAGCATCCTAAGCTCATAAACATCAGAATACTCTTCCCTCGAAGAAAGGAAGAGTTAATTGCCTTGTCGGGGAGTATATCGATGTATTAGCACGGAGTTACGAGGACATGCGGGTTCGACCTAATGTGGCGACACATCGCCTCAACATCAAGATGGATGTCAAACCTATCAAGCAACGGCGGTTTTAGATCCACAAATATTGCAAGCAATGGTTGTGAAGTGAAGAAACTCATAGAATCGGGGTTCATCGAGGAGATTCAACATCCGGATTGGGTGGCGAATATAGTCGGTCATGAAGAAGAATGGCTCGATTAGGATGCGTGTCGATTCTGAGAGATCGAGCGGTTGCTTGCCCAAAGATGACTTCCCTCTTCCAATCACGATGTCATAGTGGACAATGCGTGTGGATTTGAAAGAATGTCATTCATGGATGGTTTCTCGGGTTACAATCAGATCAAGATGCACCGATGGCCTAAACCACGGCGTTGAGCCCGTCCATATATATATTGCTACGCGGTCATGCGTTCGGCCTCAAAATCGCGCCACATACCGTGGCGATGACTAAAATTTTCGGGATCATCTCAGGAAAGCGGTGAATGCTCGTTGGCGACTTGGTTGTGAAAAGCGACAAAGGAGATCACATCAAAGATCTTAGAAGCGGTATTGAGCTCATGCAAACCCATCGATTAAAGATGAATCTGCCAAATCCTTCCTTGGGATGTCGGTGGCAAGTTCCTTGGCCGTCGTCACCAACAAAGGAATCCATGTCGATCACGATAAAGTAAAGGCGATTCAAAATTGCAACCCAGAAATCGAGAGACTTCGAGGGGATTACAAGGGCGATTGGCGTACATCAAACGGTTTATATCAAACACATAAGGAAGTGCCAACCGTTCTCTAAGTTGAACAAGAAGGTGTGCGTTTATTTGGGGCGGCGCTGTCGGCGTTCGAAGAGATCAAATCATATCTCTCTAAACCTCTGTTCTTGTCGCGCGCTGATCGGAAAGCCATTCACGATTTACATCAAGGCAACCAGACCTTCGTTGGCGCCTTGCTTTCGCAAAGGCGATGGCAGATCCGAGCAGTGATGTATTACGAGCGAACATTAGTGGCGAGTCTCGATATCAATGGTGAAGCGATGCCTTGCATTAGTGTTAGCGATTGAAAAAATGCGGCACTATTTAGTCGGACGGGCGATTTATGTTATCTCTAATGTAAATCCGGTCCGAATATTTATATTGGCCGGCCTCAATGAGTTAGCGTTTGGCAAAATAGGCTTTGCTCTTGTCCCAATCGACACACTTCAAACAGAAGTCGGTCAAAGGGCAAGCGTTCGATCTCTTGGTACAGCCAACCCGACAGAGGCGGTTGAGCTATATGATGACCTTCGGATGAAGTCCAAAGTCAACACTACATCGCACCAACAAATATGGTGGCTGTACTGGTGAGACTTCTCGAGCTACTAGCGTGGCGAGTGCCCGGATGTTCCAAGATCTCCGGAGTGAGTTGTCTTGATTTCCAGGAATCATGTCATGCCCGTGCTTATTCACTCACGAACCTTGTTCCAATAGCGTAGCCAAATACAATGCGCTACTTATTGGACTTAGTTCGCCAAAATTGGGGATCGAGTATCTCTCGAAGCGTGGGCGATTCACAATTGATAGTTAAGCGGTCGTGGTGACTATGAAGTTAGGAACCGATCGGTCCCCTATCATCGGATAGCGGTTGAAATGGCGGAGACTCATTTGAAGAATTCTTCATCGAATATATCAGCGCCTCCAAAGCGGCTTACACGGATGCATTGGCGGCGTTAGGCGTGTCGTTAGCACAAGCCAGAGACCGAGAGCAGCTGGTTACGGTCGGGACTCATCGACTTTTGTACCGATATATGATGAGGTACAAGAAAATAAAGGGGTAGCTACCAAAGAGGTGCATGCAACCCAAACTAAGTTGGAGCCGAGATTGGCTTTCTATCATCAATTCGTCTTACATGGTATTACGCGGAAGGCGTGAAGGAGAAGAGAGTCAATCCGGCGAAGAGCTCCAAGATTCTTTACGACCACGAGCCGGATGTTATATGTAGGAGTGCGATGGTCTTTTACTCGATGCCTTTCAAACAGGAGGCGAAGAGGTCCTTGGGAGTACGAAGGTGAATGTGGAGCACACCAGCTGGTCCCAAGCTCTGATCGAATCGGGAGAATGGGCTACTTTTGGCCCGCGATGATTAATGCCTTGCGATCGAATGCCTTCGGAAATGCCCGCGTGTCAAATTCCGCGAATTATATCATCGACCTCAGGCGGTTGCATCCTTGACCACATCACGGCCATTGAGACATGGGGAATGGGCGTTGTAGGTCCCATTTTCCTCGGTCAAAGCGATCGGTTCATTCTAGCGATCACCGACTACTTCTCTAAGTGGGGAAGCAATCCGTTGAAAGAAGTAAAGCGATACAGTCATCAAATTTATCAAACACCATGTCATCTACCGACCGGTGTTCCAAGGCAGTCGTGCATGACAACGGTCCCCGATTCATCGGCAATTCCTTCATCGGGTTTTGTGAAAAGTTCAAGATACAAGATGTCTCGTCAGCGACCTATAATCCGGCGGCAAATGGATTAGGCATTCAACAAGGCGATTATCAAGATCTTGTCGAAACTTGTGAAGAACAACAAAGAGCTGGGGCGATAAGCTCGGGCTTACTACGGGCATATCGCTGCTTGATACGCCATGGCCGGGCGACCCGTACTCCACGGTTTAAGGGTGCTGGCGATTCTCCGTTGGAAATCCAGTTCCGTCACCGCGCCAGCCTACATAGCGGAGATGGCGATTGAAGAACAACATCAAAAGCGTCTCGAAGAGCTTGAGATGTTAGATGAGAAGCGCAGGCTCAACAATGCATTGAATTCTACCAAGCTAGGATGTAGAGCTTTCAACAAGAAAGTTCGACGAGAGAACTTTAGGAGGAGATTTGGTCCTCATTGCTCAGCGACCGATAATCCTCACTTCCAAAAGAAAGGTAAATTCGAACCTAAATGGGAAGGTCCGTTTGTAATAAAGCGGTTTACTCAATGGTGCATATCGCCTAATAACCCAAAATGGCGGCCAAACAATTAATCTTAGATAAATGGGAAGTTCCTGAAGAAATACTACCCTTAGTATCGTCAGGATAACCCATTTCAACGGGGAGTTCCTCGTGGGATGTGTCACCCACTTTTCTTGAGGATAACCCTACGTATGTCCTCCATCATAATTTCCCCCACCGATCAAATTCCTTGACGGTAGGTCTACAAAATTTTCTGGTACATTACCAAAATCCCCTCTTGATTCCTTCTATGAACAAAAGGCCCACTCAAAGTCCCTTTCACGCCGGAGATAGAATATAAAATTCTTCCTCTTCAAGCGTAAGATCCCTTTCGTGATAAACGGAAGAGTTCGATCCATCTCTCTCCTAGGTAGCGCCCGTGAAGGTATCTTGTAGGGATTTTCGGACCGGGTTGTCCTTTGAAGGTCACGAGTCTCTTCGGTTCTCGGGTAGAAATCCCTCTTAGTTCCACCCTTTTCGGTGGCGCCCGGTGAAGGTAAGCCTTGGAACTTTCATCTTAGGTAGCGCCGGTGAAGGTATCTTGGGGATTTTCGGACCGGGTTGTCCTGAAGGTCACGAGTCTCTTCGGTTCTCGGTGGAAATCCCACTCTTAGTTCCACCCTTTCGAGGTAGCGCCGGTAGGTAAGCGGAACTTTCATCTTAGGTAGCGCCGGTGAAGGTATCGCCCGGGATTTTCGAGACGGTTTGTCCGCTGAAGGTCACACGAGTCTCTTCGGTTCTCGGGTAAAATCCCTCTTAGTTCCACCCTTTTCGAGTAGCGCCGTGAAGGTAAGCATTTGAACTTTCATCTTAGGTAGCCGTGAAGGTATCTTAGGGATTTTCGGACTAGGTTGTCCGGTGAAGGTCGCTGAGACCTTCGGTTCTCGAGTGGAGATCCCACTTTTAGTTCCATCTTTCATCTTAGGTAGCGCCGGTGAAGGTATCTTGTAGGGATTTTCGGACCGGGTTTTCGGTGAAGGTCACACGAGTCTCGGTTCTCGAAGTGGAGAACCACTTCTAGTTCCATCTCTCTCTAGGTAGCGCCGGTGAAGGTATCTTGTAGGGATTTTCGGACGGGTTGTCGCTGAAGGTCACTGAGTCTTTTGATTCTCGGCCAGGCCCTTTTGTGGTTTCATTCGAGGAATAGAGCATAAAGTTCCTTCTCTCACATGCATTCGGTTCAGTCCTTCTCGGTCAAAGAAGACACCAAGATTCATCTTGGGGCATTTTATCCCAAAGCCTAAGAAGGGATAAAGCCAGCCTCCTGCAGCGTTGTCGGTTTAGTCTTTCTCCGATTGAAGAAGACACGAGTTGATTACGGGGCATTTTATCGAAGCCTAAGAAGGGATAAAGCCAGCGCCTCACAGCGTTGCGGTTTAGTCTTTCTCCGATTGAAGAAGACACGAGTTTGATTAAGGGTATTTTATCCGAAGCCTAAGAAGGGATAAAGCCAGCCTCCTGCAGCGTTGCGGTTTAGTCTTTCTCCGATTGAAGAAGACACGGAGATCGATTCGGGGTATTTTATCCGAAACCTAAGAAGGGATAAAGCCAGCGCCTCACAGCGTTGCGGTTTGAGTCTTTCTCGATTGAAGAAGACACGAGTTTGATTAAGGGTATTTTATCGAGAAGCCTAAGAAGGGATAAAGCCAGCGCCTCCTGCAGCGTTGCGGTTTAGTCTTTCTCCGATTGAAGAAGACACGAGTTTGATTAAGGGTATTTTATCGAAGCCTAAGAAGGGATAAAGCCAGCGCCTCACAGCGTTGCGGTTTAGTCTTTCTCCAATTGAAGAAGACACGAGTTGATTACGGGGTATTTTATCCGAAGCCTAAGAAGGGATAAAGCCAGCGCCTCACCGCAGCGTTGCGGTTAGTATTCAGTGAATCGAAGGCGAAGCCTCATTATTCAACATCGTAGCATTAAGTCTAAGAGAGTCTCATTCTTTTAGCACAACGTCGCGTGCGGAGCGGATCGAGATAATCCGCCGCTAGCCCAACTCAAGCGGTAGTTGGTAAAGGCTAATCAAATCCGTTGAAGGGTTGGCCAATAACCCTAAAGTCGGCCTCACTGCGTGTCGCGGTTTAGTCTTTCTCCGATTGAAGACACGAGTTCGATTAAGGGTATTTTATCCGAAACCTAAGAAGGGATGAAGTCGGCGCCTAACAGCGTCGCCGGTTTAGTCTTTTCGATTGAAGAAGACACGAGTTCGATTAAGGGTATTTCATCCGAAGCCTAAGAAGGGATGAGTCTCGTGTAACGATGTTCTTAGGGTGGTCTCTTGCAGTAAAGAGTACAAAGCCTATGTATTCAATATCATAGCAACAAGTCTAGAAGAGTTTCATTCTTTTAGCACAACGTCACGTCTTGAGCGGATCTAGATAATCCGCCGCTAGCCCAACTCAAACGGTGGTTGGTAAAGGCTAATCAAACCCGTTGATAGGCTGAGGGTTTGCTAAAATCACGGAAGTTGGTCAGAGAGGGGTTGAGCAAGCAATGAACTTCATTTATAGAGGAATGTTGAGACAATTGATTCAAGCAAAGTTATGATAATACATCTAAATAAAAATCATAGCGACTGGTGAACAAAGAGAGCGAAAAGTCTCGCGGCACATCGGACTTCATTGGCGCAATCGGTAATGTGAAGGAAGCAAGGTCGGCTTTGACGGCGGCTAGTTTTTCCTCCTGTTTCGCTCGGACCCGAGCGTTGGCCTCCTTCTCAAGTTCCTCCTCAGAGTTCACAGTGATAGCAGCCGCATGTTCCCGATGCATCGCCTCGAGGACTTGCTTCTCCGCGTTCGATGGCATACGGACTCACGGTACACTCCGCGTGAAATTCTTCAAAGTCTTCTCCCCTTGGCGGTCGATTCGTGCGATTGACATGGGTGTGGTACCGGTCTATCGGCGCAAGCGTGCGCCGCTCATATGAGTTCGCAAAATGACCTCTTGCTCGATATTCTCCTCTCGCGAAAGGTCGTTCACGAGAAGCCTTGATCCGAGCCTCGCCGATGAGTCGTATCACCTCATTGCATGATTCAAAAGGCTAAACTCTCCACCGCGATGCATAAGAGTTAGCTAGCTAGTGAGCTTTGTTCTAGCGATTAGCTAGGTGAGGGCCACCAACCTGCTGAATTTCCTCCAAGCTACTCAATATGAATGGGCGAAGACCATAAAGGTGGCCCATCTAACCCGATAATAGAGATCGCTGTTTCAAACCATTCTCCAACGGTGAAGGAGCCATCCATCAGGCTGGAAATCAGGAACAGCAGTTTTTGGCCGGGGCAATCTCGGCGATAGGTTGAATCCGTGGAAGTGGTCCATCAAGATTAACACAGGGCCTCCACCGCCCTATACTCGAAGAATCGGAAATCTGGTTTCGGCCAAGAGGCTGTAAGGAAGGCGGTGGATCGGATGATGGAAGCGATCCCTCAAACTCGTCATCCGAAATTATGATGGTAGGCTCAGGCTTTGCTGGTTTCTTCCTGCGGGTGTTCGCCTCGCTGCGGTTCGCTTCCTCGGTGGAAAGAGGTGTTCTCGGGATGACCTTAGAATCGAGACTTGACATTTGGAGCCTTGAAATAGGCGAATAATCATCGGACATCCGCCTACCACAAGAGAACAAAGGGTTAACAGATTATTTAGGAGAATATCTTGAAAAAGGAAACAGCGTAAGGCGTAGAACTCTTCTCGAAACCCATGAGATTGAGTCGACCTTATCGAAGTATGACGATTTCATCGTGCTCGAATACGGAGAGCGATAAATATGTCAGCGTAAACAAAGCGGCAATATATTTCGTTCTCTGAGCAAAGTGCGGTATGAAATGGCTCCGTTAAAGATATCGAGGCGGGTGATCTTTGAAGCCCCAATCCTCCACGAAGGAAGATTTGGCTCTTCCCAATCGCCTCACAAAGGAGGGGCGAAGCGGGGTCGTAACAAGGATACACAATCTGAGCGTAGGTCCCGCAAAGGAGGACCGGCTCTTCAATCGCCTCACAAAGGAGGGCGAAGCGGGGTCGTAACAAGTGTACACAATCTGCGTGTCGATCCCCACAAAGGAGGATTCGGCTCTTCCCAATCGCCTCACAAAGGAGGGGCGAAGCGGGAGTCGTAACAAGTGTACACAATCTGCGGCGTCGATCCCCACAAGGAGGATTCGGCTCTTCCCAATCGCCTCACAAAGGAGAAGCGAAGCGGAGATACAAGCGCATATATGCGAGAATATGATGTGGCGCTGCAGAAAGAAGGGCGTGCATTCCGCAGCGCCGTCGCGGTTGATCGACTCCTCGAAGTCGTGATCTTCCGATGACATCGGAAGGCGCAAAAATCGACAAAAAGTCAGGCAGCGTGGCCAAAATCAGCAAATACAACAAGAAGTCGTTTGGTCAGGTCGTGGTTTATCAATCATGGCCCGGGGCATCAGCGAGCGTCAACAAAACGACGGGCAATGAGCCTCGCCGGCTTATCTTCGGTCGTGACCGGCGCCAGCGGCCTTTCGGTTCGCGACGGCGCCAGCCGCGTCGGGCTTCGGTCCGGCAAAGCCGGCTGGCCAGCGTCACCGGCCGCCACGGCCGCCCGGTGCGCATACGCGCTTGGCGTATCGCCCATGGCGCCGCCACTATTCATAGCCCGGCGGGTTCTTCTCCTCCCATGCATGCATGCAACAAAAAAAGAGAAAGAAAAGAGAGGAAGAGAAAATATACATATAAAATCCTCGTCATACCTCGTGGTTGAGAAAAGATGGAGCGACCAGAGGCGAGAAGATAACAAAAGTGCAGAGAAGGGGCGGCCTAGGTCAAGTGGAAGGAGGGTTTATGGGTATTTATAACAATCCCATATGGACCCAATTCTCTTTGAATAAGAGTCCTATTTGACAACAAATAGGAATTATAGTGGAGCCCAATTGGACATCTAAAAGGAGTCCAAATCAGCCCAATAATTCATCCATTCTCTTTACAAAATATGTAGAAAGATTTTGGAGATGTTACGAGCTCAATGTTGCAGAGTATTCTCCCATGTGGCCTAATTCTACTCCAACAAGGTTCACAGTATAAAGCTGTTTCCCAATTTGTCGAAGTTCCCTTAAGAATATTTTCACAAAAATATTCTTAGGGATCTTCGATCATCAAATTATGATGGTAGGCTCGGGCTTTCTTTGGTTTCTTCTGCGGGTGTTAGCCTCATTTGCGGTTAAGCTTCCTCGGTGGAAAGAGGTGTCTCGGATGACCTTAAGAATCGAGACTTGACATTTGGAGCCTTGAAATAGGCGAATAATCATCGAGACATCCGCCTACCACAAGAAACAAAGGGTTAGCAGATTATTTAGGAGAATATCTTGAAAAAAGGAAGCGGCATAGAACTCTTCGAAACCCATGAGATTGAGTCCGACGACCTATCGCGAATGCAACGATTTCATCGTGCTCGAATACGGAGAGCGATAAATATGTCAGCGTAAACAAAGCGGCAATATATTTCGTTCTCTGAGCAAAATGCGGTATGAAATGCAGCTCCGTTAAAGATATCGAGGCGGGTGATCTTTGAAGCCCCAATCCTCCACGAAGGAAGATTTGGCTCTTCCCAATCGCCTCACAAAGGAGGACGAAGCGGGGTCGTAACAAGGATACACAATCTGAGCGTAGGTCCCAAAGGGAGGACCGGCTCTTCAATCGCCTCACAAAGGAGGGCGAAGCGGGGTCGTAACAAGTGTACACAATCTGCGTGTCGATCCCCACAAGGAGGATTCGGCTCTTCCCAATCGCCTCACAAAGGAGGACGAAGCGGGGTCGTAACAAGTGTACACAATCTGCGGCGTCGATCCCCACAAGGAGGATTCGGCTCTTCCCAATCGCCTCACAAAGGAGAGCGAAGCGGAGATACAAGCGCATATATGCGAGAATATGATGGCGGCTGGCGCTGCAGAAAGAAGGGCGTGCATTCCGCAGCGCCGTCGCGGTTGATCGACTCCTCGAAGTCGTGATCTTCCGATGACATCGGAAGGCGCAAAAATCGACAAAAAGTCAGGCAGCGTGGCCAAAATCAGCAAATACAACGACAAGAAGTCGTTTGGTCAGGTCGTGGTTTATCAATCATGGTAGGGCATCAGCGGCGGCGTCAACAAAAGCGGCGGGCGGCGCCAATCGCCATGCGCTTTCGGTCGTGACCGGCGCCATGGCCAGGCTTCGGTTCGCGACCAGCGCCCGGCCGTCGAGCTTCGATCCGCAAACGGCGCTGGCTAGCCGAATCACCAGCCGCCGCCTGGCCGCCGCTTACGTTGCGCCCAGCGGCTTAAGCGCCGTATGCGTCAGCGCGCCACGCTATTCATAGCCGCGGCGGGTTCTTCTCCTCCATGCATGCATGCAACAAAAAAAGAGAAAGAAAAGAGAGGAAGAGAAAATATACATATAAAATCCTCGTCATACCTCGTGGTTGAGAAAAGATGGAGCGACGAGCGAAAGATAACAAAAGTGCGAGAGAAGGGGCGGCCTAGGTCAAGTGGAAGGAGGGTTTATGGGTATTTATAACAATCCCATATGGACCCAATTCTCTTTGAATAAGAGTCCTATTTGACAACAAATAGGAATTATAGTGGAGCCCAATTGGACATCTAAAGGAGTCCAAATCAGCCCAATAATTCATCCATTCTCTTTACAAAATATGTAGAAAGATTTTGGAGATGTTACGAGCTCAATGTTGCAGAGTATTCTCCCATGTGGCCTAATTCTACTCCAACAAGGATTACAGTATAAACTGTTTCCCAATTTGTGAAGTTCCATAAGAATATTTTCACAAAAATATTCTTAGGGATAACTTCGATCATGCGGATGCATCGGCGCCGATCAGCGCGTTGCCCAATCCTACTCCAACTAGGATTACAGTATAAACTGTTTCCCAATTTGTCGAGAAGTTCAGGAAGAATGTTTTCAAAAATATTCTTAGGGATAACCGATCGTGCGGATTGCATCGGCCGATCAGCGTTGCCCAATCCTACTCCAACTAGGATTACGGTATAAACTGTTTCCAAATTTTCAGCGAGGAGTTCTGGAGAATAAACTCATATTCTTAAGGATAACTTCGATAACCCTTAATTTCCTCCTACCATAATATCCAAGAGAGGAACAACGTGAAGCGGGTAAGTCGTGTTGACAGGACAGCGTGTCTAGTCGGAGGAACTTCTCCCACTATGAATAATCATATCCCAACAAAGGCCAAAGCGTCGCTTTCGCCGTGAAGCCTCGACCACGATGGTTGAAAGCCAAATGGTCTCTTGTTTGACAAAGGAATCCTTGGAGGATATCTCCATGAAAAGATTAGTCCTCCTGTGGTTAAACCAACAACATGCGTGATGATGGAAGAAATAGCCGTGAGGGTTATGAAATTCCATGTATTCGACACCATAGCGTGTAAGCCAACAAGGAGTTCGCCGACATACGGATAAGTCAAAGTCGATGGTTAGTCAAACAACAACCAACCGACCACGAGTTACAAACAAAACTCACCCACCAGCTTCAAATCAAGATTTTAACAAGCGGTCAGACAATAAATGCAGCACCGTGATCTTATCGGGAATCCTACAAAGCTGGATGATCGAAAGAATCGAAGACTTGAAGCTAACTTTTGGGACCCTCTGCCGACTGAAGGCCGGGAACCATCATGTCCAAAGTATTCGGGCTCGCCTATAAAACGAGGCTGAAACACTTTGGAGGGTATCTGTAAGCGTTAAAAATACTTACAAGATCCCGAAACCAACTTCGTGTGAAGTCGTGAATGACAACCCATCGAATGATACGGACGTCGCGCCGGACCTGCGCCATTTGGCGAGCCTCGTGTTCACTTGGCGAAGCCTCAGCTCATTTCGGCGAACCTCGTCTTCTGGCAAACCTCGCACTTCTGGCGAACCGCGGTTCCTTTTGGCGAACCTCGGTTCCTTTTGACGAACCTCGCATTTTGGCGAACCTCGGTTCCTCCTGGCGAACCTCGCCGTTTGGCCAACCTCGGTTCCTTTTGACGAACCTCGCCTCTTGGCGAACCTCGGCGAACCTCGGTTCCTTGTGGCGAACCTCGCCTTTTGACGAACCTCGCCTTTTGGCGAACCTCGCCAATTGGCGAGCCTCGTGCTCACTTGGTGAAGTCCCAGTTCATTTTGTCGAACCTCGTCTTTTGACGAACCTCGCCTTTTGGCGAACCTCGCCATTTGGCGAGCCTCATGTTCACTTGGCGAAGCCTCGGTTCATTTTGGCGAACCTGCGCTTTTGGCGAACCTCGCCATTTGGCGACCTCGTGTTCACTTGGCGGCCTCGGTTCATTTTGGCGAACCTCGGTTCTGGCGGCAAACCTCAGTTCATTTAGTCGAACCTGGTATTCGTTTTGAACCTCGTCTTGAGAGGCACCTCGGCTGGCAGAAGGCACCTCGATGACAGGCACCTCGTACTTTGGTAGAGGCAGGCCTGAGACGGCACAAGTCCCGACTTGTATAAATAGGGAATTCACGGAGGCTGGGGGAGGATTTTGGTGCGGAGATCTTTTGGAGAAAAGCGGACTTTGAGAGCTTCGGTAGTTCTTGGAAGCGGCTGATTCGGGGAGCTTCTTGGGCGGACTTTGGGCAATTGAGGATCGGCTTCGAGTCTCGCGGTCTAGGTCAAGTTCTTGGTTACCCTCTAGGCTAAGCCGTCTTAGTCTCGAGGCGGCGTGTGATTTCTCCTAGTAGATTTCACCGCTCGGCGATCACCTCGCCGTGAGTTGATCCCGTCGGCGTCTTATTTCCTTAGTGAAATAAGCACTCAGTCCACGATCTCGTATCTAGATCTCCACTTTCGGATCGGGATTGCGTGGCGGTCCACGGACACAAAAAGTCCCCGGCACAGGCAAAGAACCCACGCAAGCGAGAATCTCGATATAATAGAGATCCTCGTGTTTGTTCATCCAGGAAAAAGTTGTAATCTTTTTTGATTTTCATTGTAAGCCTTATAAAAAGGCGATATTTTTCTTTGAATTTGTTTCAGGCGACTGAAGTTTGTAACAGTTCAAATCAATGACAATCAAACCGACTTTTACCGCGAACAAAGATCAACATCCCTCCCTTAGATGCAATTGAACAAATTCTCTCTTATGTAAAATTCTTAAAAGATTTATGCACTAAGAAAAGAACCACCAATGTTCCCAAGAAAGTTTTTTTAGCTACCAATCTTAGTGACATGCTCTCAAAGCCCATGCTCCTAAAATATAAAGACCATGATTGTCCCACTATTCCATGTGTTATAAAATCTTGTCATTGATAAGGCACTCACGCTTAGGAGCCGGTGTAAACCTTTTTCCTATTAGGTCTATCAACAGCGAGGTGTAGGAGAACTTAAGCCGACAAGATGTACCCTATAATTAGCCGATCGATCCGTGAAAATTTTCAAGGGAGAGGTAGAGGATGTTTTGATCAAGGTTGGAGAATTCATTTTTCCTGTTGATTTTATTGTCTTGGAAACGCAACCCATTTCTAATCTCAAGGGTCAAATCCTAGTTAT
Source organism: Asparagus setaceus (assembly GCA_012295165.1). Taxonomy (NCBI): domain Eukaryota; kingdom Viridiplantae; phylum Streptophyta; class Magnoliopsida; order Asparagales; family Asparagaceae; genus Asparagus; species Asparagus setaceus. The sequence goes on from CM022709.1 coordinate 35,580,769, forward strand.
CCTAGGTAGACCATTCTTAGCAACCTCAAATGTTTTGCTCAATTGTAGACCTGGTCAAATAAAGTTATCTTTTGGAAATATGACTATTGATCTCAATATTTTCAACTTAGGAAAATAACCTAGTGATCCATCTGATCAACCCATAGAGGTGAACTTTATTCAAGAAATTTTTAGTGAACAATAAGAGGGAGAGTGTGAATCAGATCTTTGTTTATCTGACTTAATTCTTGAGGAGACTTTCAATGATGAAATTAGGTTAGATCCGCCGGTCGATCATGTATCTACATTTAGCTGGCAACATGAACCCTTGGATATAAAGCCCCGAGTCTAACTTCGCCCATCCATTGAAGAACCCCCTAAGTTAGAGCTCAAACCTTTATCCAAAAATCTAGAGTATGCCTTCTTAGGGGAAAATGAGACTCTACCAGTCATCATTTCTTTTGATTTGACACCCGGTCAAAAAGAAGCTCTCTTAGATGTTTTAAGAGAAAATAGGGAAGCTATTGGATGGACCATGGCTGATATCAAAGGGATTAGTCCAACCATTGTTCAACACCAAATCCATTGGATGGATGATGCCAAACCTACTAGAGATCCTCAGCGTAGGTTAAACCCAGTAATGAAAGAAGCCGTTAGGAAAGACATTTTGAAATGTCTTGATAATGAGATCATTTATCCCATTTCAGATAGCTCTTGGGTAAGTCCAGCCCAAGTAGTTCCAAAAAAATCTGGGATCACTGTGATCCAAAACGATGCTAATGAGCTAATTCCCACTCGAATCCAAACTGGATGGCGAGTCTGCAGGACACGGGTTTTATTATTTCTTGGATGGATATTCAGGTTACAATCAGATTCCCATTGCTCCGAAAGATCAGGAGAAAATCACTTTCACGTGCCCGTATGGAACCTTTGTCTACCGACGCATGCCTTTTGGGCTGTGTAATGCACCCGCTACGTTCCAACGATGCATGATCAGTATTTTCTCTGACATAGTAGAACGTTTTCTAGAAATTTTCATGGATGACTTTTCCATTTTTGGTGACACATTCTCTGAGTGTTTGCATCATCTTCAACTAGTCATGTCACGGTGTAGGGAGAAAAATCTGATTCTCAATTGGGAGAAATGTCACTTCATGGTAAAACAATGCATTGTCTTAAGACATGTAGTTTCCAATCTGGGTATCAAAGTTGACAAAGCTAAGGGAGAGCTCATTTCTAACCTTCCTCCTCCCAAAAATATCAAGGATATCAGATCATTTCTTGGTCATGCTGGTTTTTATAGACGCTTCATCAAAGATTTTAGCAAAATTTCTAGATCTTTGACCAATCTCTTAGCCGAGGATACTTCATTTGATTTCCCCCCTGAATGCCTCAAAGCCTTTGATTATCTAAATAAGGAGCTAACCACAGCCCCTATCATTCATGCACCAGATTGGACCTTACCCTTCGAATTAATGTGTGATGCATCCGATTTTGCAATTCTTCTGTTCTAAGACAACGGATTGATGGAAAACCGCATGTGATCTATCATGTCAGTAGGACACTGAACAATGCCCAGCAAAATTACTCGTTCTTTGAGAAAGAGTTTTTAGCTATAGTCTTTGCCTTAAAAAATTCAGGTCCTGTCTCATCGGGTCTTTGACCAAAGTTTTCACTGATCACGCCGCACTTAAGTATCTTTTGACCAAGAAAGATGCCAAAGCACGGCTCATTAGATGGATCCTCCTGCTTCAAGAGTTTGACATCCAAATTCTTGACAGAAAAGGAGTAGAAAACCCCATAGAAGATCATCTTTCTAGACTTCCGAATGCACCAACATCAAATGTCCCAATCAATGAACATTTTCCAGATGAATAACTCTAACAAATCCAATCTGTTTCGTGGTTTGCAGATATTGTAAATTACTTAGTCACGACACAGATCCCTTCTCATTGGTCTAAAAAGGATAGATCCCGTTTCCTTTCCCAGGTGAAATATTTCTACTAGGATGATACATATCTCTTTAAGTATTATCCTGATCAGATTTTTAGGAGGTGTATTCCAAGTGAAGAAACTAGGAGTGTTCTATCTTTTTATCATGAGCAAGCATGTGGGGGCCACTTTGGCCTAAGAAAAATAACTGAGAAAATTCTCCAGTGTGGGCTATATTGGCCCACTCTGTTCAAAGACTCTTATGAGTTTTGCAAAACCTATAACCGTTGTCAACTCTTAGAAAAAATTACTAGAAGAAGTATGATGCCTTTACAATTCATTTTAACTGTTGAGCTTTTTGATTTGTGGGGTATAGATTTCATGGAACCATTTCCAAATTCTGTGGGAAATATCTACATTCTAGTAGCCGTAGAGTACATGTCAAAATGGGTTAAAGCGGTTGCTTGCAAGACTAATGACATCAAAGTTGTTGTTAGGTTTCTGAAGGAGAATATTTTTGCCGGTTTGGAGTACCCCGAGCAATCATAAGTGACAACGGTACATATTTTTGTAACCGTTCTTTTGAGACTTTGATGAGGAAATATTCGATCACACACAAATTATCGACTCCTTATCACCCCCAAACCAATGGTCAAGTTAGGAGGACATATATATATATATATATATATATATATATATATATATATATATATATATATATATATATATATATATATATATATATATATATATATATATATATATATATATATATATATATATATATATATATATATATATATATATATATATATATATATATATATATATATATATATATATATATATATATATATATATATATATATATATATATATGTGTGTGTGTGTATATATACACACACACACACCTACTATATATATATATATATATATATATATATATATATATATATATATATATATATATATATATATATATATATATATATATATATATATATATATATATATATATATATGTGTGTGTGTGTGTGTGTGTGTGTGTATGGGTAGGGTTACAATACACCTAGGGTGTAACTAACTTAGTTACACTCACTTGTAAAAGTACATGTTGGAGTGTAGATATTAACGATCAACACCGTTTATTGTGATCTATGTGTTCAAAACTTCCGAGACCAAAAATAACGTAGATAAGATTTTTGTAGTTTATACATCTAATGACCTATAAATGAGCGATGCATGGTCTAAAATGCCCATTATTTTGAGTTGCTTGAATTATAGGATAGACCATCCCAAACCATGATTTTTGAACCACGCTCATTTGGTAACGTGTAGATCACAATGAATGGTATTGATCGTTAATATCAATGGTCAAACATGTATTTTTAAAGATAGGTGTAACTAAGTTAGTTACACCCTAGGTGTATTGTAACCCTACCCTATATATATATATGTGTGTGTGTGTTATTATTATTATGTGCTTGTACTTAGCGTGTGTGTGTGAGAGCATGCGCATGCACGAGTATGAACATGAACAAATTGCGGTTATTGAAAATAAACAAGATATTCATAGAGTCAAAGATACCCCAATTTAGCACTTGGCGGTTGATGATTCCATAGGAGTAGCCTGGTTGTCGTGAGAACAATATCAACTTTTTACTTTTCAAAACATTCATCAAAATATCCACAAGTTTTAAAAATATCAAAACGAAAAACTTCATTTTAAGCTTTGGTTTTGACAAAATTTCACTTTTCTCAGAAAATAAATCCTTTTCTCATAAAACATTTTGAAAATTCAAATTTCTAAAAAATTATTTAAAATAAATTTCAACTCATTTTGAAACCCTGACTCTGATACCACTATAACCCTGTCATGCCCTGAGTCCTAAATAGCATGTGACTAGGCCAGTAACACACCACTTAGACAATAATCGAATCAAAATGATATACTTAAGCCTCTAGTTTGCATGCATATTTTTTTTTAAAACATGAGTTTGTAAAAAACATCATACACTTTAGGATCTTGTGAGAAAATATCTGAAAAACTAAAATTATTTTCAAAACCGAAATAAAATCATACTATACCTAAATATCCATTGTTCCTGACTCAACCAACCCTCTTCTTTGGAATATACTAACCACCTGTGAAAACGATAGGAAAGAGAGTAAAATACAAAAATAAATCCGCCAGAGTGGATAATAGCAAGTACCGCCAAAGAATAGGATCCAAAGGACGAAATAGTAAAAACTATAACTCACAGCACAAATAAAATCAAATTAAAGAAAGCTCAAAGAGATATTCATCAACGATTCAGAAATTGAGACAATATCATGGCTTGAATAGGAATATAGAAAATATACATGATTCAACAAATATGAACTTCAAAACAAACTCTCAAAAAATGATGGAACATTCCTACCTGTTATATTTCTCAAAAGGAACATGTATCGGAACTCGTCCTTTTAGACTTGGTAACCTAGGTTAGCTACTGACAAATAGTCCCCTAAACATGCTCGAAGTCGCACAAGAAGGCTCGAGGTGAAACAATGAAGAAACAACATTGTATAGATCATTCGTGCAGAACAACAACAGATCAGACGATCTGATATGTCAAACATCTGGTTGAGAATCAGACGTATGGTCATCTAACAGAAGATGTCTGGTTTGGTTTTAGCTATTTAGTTTTAAAACTAGACGTCTAAGTCCGGTTGATAGAAACCCAGTTTTTATAAATTGTTAGCATATATGTCTGAATTTTTGGGTAGATATCTAGTTTTAAATTTCAGCCATCTGGTTAGGCATTTCAGCGCCTAGAAACATGAACAGCTTTGTGTAGTGACTTTTTTGAAGAGTTGTTAGACCATGCATATCTTTCATATGCTATCATATGTCCCTCAAATTTGAACCACACCTTAGAATGTGTGGATTGGATATGTTTAGCTACTAATTGGGTGTTTTAACCCCTCACTTTTGAATTTGACCAAATGGACCAATTCATATAGATGTGATCCTTTGTTGAGTTATCTTATGAACGCGACTTGTTTACCAATTGTGTCATGAACTCTTGGGAGTAGTTAATTATTCGAAACCCTTATTAATTGGTGTTTACGTTGGAAATCACACAGTCAATAATCACTGTTGGATTAATTTTTGTATCAGTGGATTCCGCTTTCTCTTCTAATACCCGGTTGTTCGGTGGAGGAAGAAATTCGCCTGCACCAGAAAAGCACCTGTGGAAGGGCGGAGTTGGGAACTCTGGTGATCTCTCCAACGATCAAGTCAGTATGGGTATTTAGAGAGTATAAATATCAAAATAGTAGTAGAGAGGAAGTCCCCTGAATTAGATCACTTACCTCTTCTATTGTACAGTTCCCTATTTATATGGAGAGTTGGGGGGCATTTACGTCTCTTTGGTTGTGCAAGCTGAAAAATGAGTCGGCCCTACTTCCATGTATCGGCTGATGATTGGACAGAGGTCTTGTGACTGGTATATGTGGACGGCCGCGTCGGATTGCCTTTACGGATGTCAGGTGCAGATTGGCTCAAGAGTTAGTGTTGTTCCCTCGCCATTAATGGGATGGAATTGGTGACGCTTACCACCGGAATGGTTCGAGGTGTCTTAATTACTGTGAGAGATGGAAAATTTAAGGTCGCGATCCATTTATCTGATATTGGCGTATTGTGGGACCAAACTTCTTGCAACCGTCACTTGAGTTGAGGGCAAGCTAATCGGCGGGGGTTGATGTCGGCGTCTAAAAGGACCACTAACACCACCATTAGTAATGTCGTCCATAAAGGTATCCGAAGGGCGACTAGTCTTTATTCGAGTCATCCACAAAGGCCGCTATAGAAGGGACGACTAGTAACACTATTCGAGTCGTCCACAAAGGCGGGCGATCGGTATGGCTGTTGGTTTGAGTAAAGGAGTGAGTGCCGAAATAGTAAAACTATAACTCACGGCACAAATAAAATCAAATTAAAGAAAGCTCAAAGAGATATTCATCAACGATTCGAAATGAGACAATATCATGGCTTGAATAGGAATATAGAAAATATACATGATTCAACAAATATGAACTTCAAAACAAACTCTCAAAAAATGATGGAACATTCCTACCTGTTATATTTCTCAAAAGGAACATGTATCGGAACTCGTCCTTTTAGACTTGGTAACCTAGGTTAGCTACTGACAAATAGTCCCCTAAACATGCTCGAAGTCGCACAAGAAGGCTCGAGGTGAAACAATGAAGAAACAACATTGTATAGATCATTCGATGCTTGAACAACGTGGTCGGGCGATCTGATATGTCAAACATCTGGTTGAGAATCAGACGTATGGTCATCTAACAGAAGATGTCTGGTTTGGTTTTAGCTATTTAGTTTTAAAACTAGACGTCTAAGTCCGGTTGATAGAAACCCAGTTTTTATAAATTGTTAGCATATATGTCTGAATTTTTGGGTAGATATCTAGTTTTAAATTTCAGCCATCTGGTTAGGCATTTCAGCGCCTAGAAACATGAACAGCTTTGTGTAGTGACTTTTTTGAAGAGTTGTTAGACCATGCATATCTTTCATATGCTATCATATGTCCCTCAATTTGAACCACACCTTAGAATGTGTGGATTGGATATGTTTAGCTACTAATTGGGTGTTTTAACCCCTCACTTTTGAATTTGACCAAATGGACCAATTCATATAGATGTGATCCTTTGTTGAGTTATCTTATGAGCGACTTGTTTACCAATTGTGTCATGAACTCTTGGGAGTAGTTAATTATTGAAACCCTTATTAATTGGTGTTTCGTTGGAAATCCACGATCAATAATCCTTGTTGGATTAATTTTTGTATCGATGGATTCGCTTTCTCTTCTAATACCGGTTGTTGGGTGGAGGAAGAAATTAGCTGCACGAGAAAAGCACCTGTGGAAGGGCGGAGTTGGGAACTCGGTGATCTCTCCAACGATCAAGTCGGTATGGGTATTTAGAGAGTATAAATATCAAAATAGTAGTAGAGAGGAAGTCCCACGAATTAGATCACTTACCTCTTCTATTATGCAGTTCCTATTTATATGGAAGTTGGGGGCATTCGTCTCTTTGGTTGATGCAATGAAAAATGAGTCGGCCCTACTTCCATGTATCGGTGATGATTGAATGAGAGGTCTTGTGGTATATGTGGGCCGGCGTCGGATTGCCTTTACGGATGTCAGTGCGATTGGCTCAAGAGTTAGTGTTGTTCCTCGCCATTAATGGGATGGAATTGGTGACGCTTACCACCGGAATGGTTCGAGGTGTCTTAATTACTGTGAGAGATGGAAAATTTAAGGTACTGATCACGCATTTAATACGATATTGACGTATTGTCGGGACCAAACTTCTTGCAACCGTCACTTGAGTTGAGGGCGCAAGCTAATCGAGCGGGGGGGGGGGTTGATGTCGAGCGTCTAAAAGGACCGACTAACACCACCATTCGTGTCGTCCATAAAGGTATCCGGCCGAAGGGACGACTAGTGCTGCTATTCGAGTCATCCACAAAGGCCGCCTATAGAAGGGACGACTAGTAACACTATTCGAGTCGTCCACAAAGGCGGGCGATCGGTATGGCTGGTTGGTTTGAGTAAAGGAAGTGAGTCGTCTGCTTGACTCGGCGAGTGAGTCTGGGTCATTCTCAATCAATGGATTAAAATGCTAATTTGTTTGATATAGGGACTTTTCCCTTTCTAATCAAGAGCTATTAGTTAAATATTGTTCATGACCATAACAGTTGGCCCCTTTCGCTTGGAGTCGGCTGGAGCCAAGTGCAAACGAAATAAAGATCTGGGTCCTGATTGAACATAGACGCATTCAAGGAGAATCGAGAAGGTTCCCATGATAGGACGTGGCTGACGTCAGCGGACAGCTTTTGGCTGCTGATGCTTCGTATCATGAGCCCGATGGCAAGCCTTCCTGAGGTGAAGTGGGCGGTTTCTTGATTTCGCGAGGGCGGCGGCAGGTTTTGAGTTTAATCAAGGCGTTGATCGGAGATAGGCTGGCGATCGAAATTTGGCCAATACTTGTGGGCCCCTCTATAAATACAAAAATGAAGGGAGGTGATTATCACATTTTAATTACATTTTTATACCCTTATTACCTATGTTATATGAATAACGATATTACTAATAATCATTTTTATCTTATTTTAGGGTTAATAAAGAAATAATGAATAAAAGCCCAAATGACTCAAATTCTCTGAATTTCTACCAATATTTGAAGCCCAAATCAAGACAAACCAAGGCCCAAGATACCAAATTGATCCAAGAGAAATTCGTGAAGAAAAATCAAGAAAAGACAAATTCGGTTGGGAACCAATCTGATCATCCCGTTGGCCAACCTGCTATTAACCTACGGGTTAAACCGATCGCCAACCGATCGGTTCCCAACAATTCAATTAATGGTGGATTTCTTCCTTTTGGCTAGGTTTGATCCAATGGTTCACATCAACTCCGTTGGGCTATAAATAGGGTGAAGGCCGAGTGTTTTGAGTGTGAAATATTTTGTAAAACTCCATTTGGAGAGGAGGGTCACTCTTAATTGAGAAGACCTTCCAAAATTGTAACTTTGTTACACAATAAATGAAATGTTTCACCTTCAATTTCCTTTCTCTTCTTCTAATCCAAGGACCAAAGGAGGATTAGATTAAGATCAGGAGTTGTTGGTTTCTATTTTATTTCTTTTCATTTTCTTTCTTGTTCATTTATTGCTTTGTAGCTTAGATTTACTTTCTTGCAATTTAATTTCATGCAATTTACTTTCATGCAATTTACTTTCATGCAATGTATTTAATTCTTGTATTTACTTTCTAGAATAGATTTTCCTTTTCTTTAATTCACCTTGAGGCTAGAACCCTCTAGGGAATTACCCTTTTCTAAGTGTGGAGCCAATATTCGTGGGATCCCTAGAGATTGTTTGAAACTAGCTAACAAATCCAACTCATTCTCATGAGATTGAGATAAGCTAAGTGGATCTACTCTAGATTCCTCATATCTTTAATTAATCCTCCATACTTTACATTCTTGATTTTGCACTTATCCTTGTTTTCCATTTATTTGTTATTTTCCTTTATTTTTCATTTCATTGATTTTTACTTCTCTCTCAATCTCATATTTCCTCCATGTGTATAATCTCAAACCTAGTTTTGTTATTATGTGCATATAACCACAACCACACTCTCAACTTTATTTTCTCCTCTTTTGCACATAATCCACATCCACTCTCTCTTATCTCTCACCACCACTTTCACCATTTTCTCACTTTTGTTTTATTTGAATAAACTCCTAATTGTCGCGCATAATTTGAGAACCAAAACTTGAGCAAAACTCCTCCTACTTTCCCGTTCCTCGTGGGATCGATAATCTTTTATACTATAACTTGATAAAGGTTGTATACTTGCAACTCTAGGAGGTAATCATTTATTACCCATCAAGTTTTGGCCGTTCTTAGGAGCGGTGCATAAGTAGGATTTTGATTAAGTTTGGTTCCTTATTTTGTGTGTTTTCTTTTGTGTAGGAACTTGGAGCTTGAAGATCAAGAGTTGAAGATTCAAGATTGAAGAATTGCCTCCAACGAGGCTTTGCATTGCTTTAGTGGGTAACTTCTCCATCTAGTATTTTCCATTCCACCCTTTAGATAGTTCATATACATTAGAGACAATTAGGATAAGAAAAATATAAAAATAAAAAATAAAAGGATTTTTTTTCCCTTGTCGACCCTAATAAACTTCATTTCTTTGATTGTCGACCATAATAAAAAATAAAAAAGATTTTTGTTTTTTTGCATCCTTTTAGTTGCTTTTAATTCTTAGGGTTGCATTTCATATAATAGTAGGAATTCACCAAGTGATTGGAGCATCTTGATTTGGCACACACTTGAAAATATCTTAAGGGCAAAACCCATTAATCAAGATAAGGTGAGGGATTTCATCACCCTTTCCTTAGCCCACAAATCACTAATTCCTCACTACACAACCCAAGCCTTCTTAAAATTTGATTAGACGTTGGCCCCTAAGGATTCGAGCTCATTAAGGAACAATAATTTCTTAAGTGAACCGGTCCAAGTTTATTTGGATTAATTGGTGTCTAAGGCAAGGTTTAGGGGTTAGTAAAGCTCGAAAGGAAAGAGGTACTTAATTGATCTTTGATCTCCCTCTAGTACTATCCTTACCTGGCTAATTACCCAAGTAAACTTTGATCTTTTCACTAAGAGAATTTTTGGTTAGGAGCTGGTCTAAGTCAAGTTTAGGCTTAACCCTAGAGTTAGGGTGATTGGAAAGTGATTGCCTTGATTTATTTTTAGTTAGTTTTTCCTTATTTTTTCTCATCATCTTCTTAACTTTTTCTCTTATCCTTTTCAAATAAAAAAATTTTTTTTGATTTTGGTGTATGCAAACTTGGGTTAGGGATAATACTAATCGTTTAATTAGTTTTGATTCATCTCTTGAACCAAACCAAATGGCTAATACCAACCCACCTGTTCTTCAAGATGTTTGTTACCCCACTAGAAATGCAATCCCTCTTGCATAAAACTCCCGAGGTAAATGGAACCAATTTTGAACTTGACCGCATTTCATAAACATGCTTCCCAAATTCTTAGAATTCGAGCAGCATACATCTTTATCTCCGAATTTGAAGAAGTTTGCCTCATGATTAAGATGAGGGACTTAGCGAAGATGCGATCAAACTCGATTTATTCCATTTGCCCTTAAGGACAAAGCCAAAATATGGTCGTATAGCTTGCCCACGATTCCATCTCAACTTGGGGTGAATTTGTAAAAGTTTTTCGAAAAAATTCTTTCCTATCCACAAAACGGTCAAGCTTAGCGACATTCAAAATTTTAAAATTGTCCCGGAGAACCTTTTGGAAGTATTTTGATAAATTCAAAGATCTTCTTATCCAATGTCCTCACCATGGTCTTGAAAAGTAGCGATTATGCCAAATCATTTATGAAGGATTGGATTATTCTTCAAAACTTCCTTAGAGTCAATGTGTCAAGGGGATTTCATGAAGAAAAATGCCATGAAGCTTGGGACTTTTAGAGAATTTATCAGAAAACTATGCGATGGGAACACTATGATTCATCGATTACCCAATCAGTTCTAGAGGTCCTTTCTTAGAGTCAAACATAGCCTCACGAAGCTAAGATGGCTACAATTCTCTGAGTTAGAAACTTTAGAAACCAAAGAACGAGCTCGGCTCAAATCAATCAAGTTTCACTTTCGGGTTGTCATAGCGTCTTTCTGACCCATGCTTGAGCAATGTCCACTCTTAGGAAATACTCAATCTCTAGAAACGGATGAATCTTTGCATTCCGACATCCAGATTAATGATCCATTTTTTCCAACCTATAATCGGGTTGGAGAAATCATCCAATTTTGCATGGAATCGGGGTAATTTCTCGAAATCAAAATTTCATTCCCTCTTCAAACCAACAATTCCCTAGAGACATGGTTTTCTTCGGTTCTCAAACCAATTTTCCACAATCAAATCGGCCATTTCCAAATCGGTTTCTCATCATCAATCTACAAATCATATTCCTTCAAATGTTGAGAAACGCCTTAATATGTTGGAAAGAGGTTTGGAAGCCTTGATTAAAACCTCTACACGGACTACGAACTTGTTGACTCAAACATCTAACACGATGAACTCCTTTATGCAATCAACGGGACAAATTCTCAACTCCAACACTCAAGCCATAGCTAGATTAGAAACCCAGCTTGGTCAACTAGCTAGCTATAAGTGAGAGAGAAAGGATCATTTCGAGTCAACCCGTGACCAATCCAAGGAGCGCGGGGTCAAGTTTAACTTTTCAAGATCAAGTGAATGCAATCCATTCACAACAATCGGAAACCAGTTACTAATCAAGTCCTTGAGCGAGAGAATTACGTTGAATACATGCATCTTGAAGCCAACATTTGAAGAACCCTTTATCAATGAACTTAGATTTTGGAAAATGGAAACAACAAGATTTTATTTTTGATGAAATTTTGTTAATAACGAATCTAAGTTCAAAAGCATACAACCATTAATACCTACCTTCCATTCTTTGCGAACATCACTAAAACCACAAATTCTTGGAATTTAAGCACATCATTGATTATATCATTTTGAAATTCTTTAAATTTCGGGTAGAATTTTCAGCAATAAGGTAGGATTTAATGTAGAATGTGAGCTTCTCATGTTTCATCTTTTATTCTACATTTTTGTCTCATAATAATAACAAGAATTTATTCGCTCTCATGTGAGAGTTTCTTGTTGTTCTTTATTTCAAAAAAAAAAAAAAAGAGAATAAATTTTGACTTCACCTTCTCATACCAAAGGTAATTACAGAATTTTTGTCATTGTTCGAAGTCGTAGAACAAATGTAAGTGCTTCCATTCTTATCTTTACTTTATGCATAATAGAATTTGCATTGAGGACAATGCAAAATTTAGGTGTGGGGTGGGAATTAGTCATTTTTATCTTTATCTTAGTTATCTTTTCCCTCTTTTTCTTACCATTTTTTTATGTCATTTTTTCACTTTTCATCATAAAAAAATATCACTTGCCAACTTAATAGAGTTAATTAATAATTGATCTATTTGATAGAATTTAAGTCTTCTAATCCTTAGTTAGTTCTATACTCAAGTTTATCTTTTATGATAACTCCAAATAAATTTCTTAAGAAATGATTTTCAAGTAGTATACTTTACTTAAGTTTTAACTTAGATTTTTAATTAAAGTAATGGAATTTTGCATGCCAACTTAGAGTTGAAAATAATTTTTCAAGTTGTCTTGATCCAAATATTGCTCAGAATATATATACATATACACATGTATATATTATACTAACTTAACAAAAGAAGAAAAATTTCTCTTAAAATCATTGGTGGTTCTATTTTACTAAGCCTAAGTTGACTGAGTAATTAAGCCCGAGGAGTATTTCTATACTTAATGACCTAAGCCCAATTGGGTTGGGATTCATTGGCCCAAAACTCGCTAAATGGTCACTTAGAAAGCCCGATTAAAAAGAACAAAACCACCAAGGAATAAAGAGTTAAAAAAAAATTGTCATACTAATCATGTTTTTATATATAGTTATATTTGTATATGTTCTTGAAAAATTAAATGGATTTAAAGACTTGAAATTTGTTTAAAACAAAGAGTTAGCATGTTCCTTTCAAAACTTTCAAATTAAATTTTGAGTTAAACTTGATTTTGTATAACTATAATGAAAGGATTTTCTTAAGAAAATTACATTGGAGTTATGATAAAAATATTTTCTTGAGTATTAACCAACTTCAATTGGAATGTTTGAAGATATCAAATGAATTAATTATTTTATTAACTTCTTTAAATTGGCAAGTTGACTGAATTTTGTGGGTATATTCACTGCAAACCCTCACGAGACTACAACTTCGTCCACTAGGGTAACCTAGGGTTTAAAGGCTTGTTGTATGTGCTAAATACAACCGCGATTCTCTGAAAGTGAGTTAGGTTTTTTTTTATTTTCTTTGCTAGAGGACTAGCAAAAGTTTAGGTGTGGGGTATTTGATTATCACATTTTAATTATATTTTTATACCCTTATTACCTATGTTATATGAATAACGATATTACTAATAATCATTTTTATCTTATTTTGCGGGTTAATAAAGAAATAATGAATAAAAGCCCAAATGACTCAAATTCTCTCAATTTCTACCAATATTTGAAGCCCAAATCAAGACAAACCAAGGCCCAAGATACCAAATTGATCCAAGAGAAATTCGTGAAGAAAAATCAAGAAAAGACAAATTAGGTTGGGAACCAATCGGTTGTTGATAACCGGTTGGCCGTAGGTTATTAACAGGTTAGCTAAGATGGTAACCGTCGGTTCCCAACAGATTCCGATTAATGGTGGATTTCTCTTCCTTTTGGCTAGGTTTGATCCAATGGTTCACATCAACTCCGTTGGGCTATAAATAGGAGTGAAGGCTGAGTGTTTTGAGTGTGAAATATTTTGTAAAAACTCTATTTGGAGAGGAGGGTCACTCTTAATTGAGAAGACCTTCCAAAATTATAATTTTTGTTACACAATAAATGAAATGTTTCACCCCTTCAATTTCCTTTTCTTCTTCTAATCCAAGGACCAAAAGGAGGATTAGATTAAGATCAGAGTTGTTGGTTTCTATTTTATTTCTTTTTCATTTTCTTTCTTGTTCATTTATTGCTTTGTAGCTTAGATTTACTTTCTTGCAATTTAATTTCATGCAATTTACTTTCATGCAATTTACTTTCATGCAATGTATTTAATTCTTGTATTTACTTTCTAGAATAGATTTTCCTTTTCTTTAATTCACCTTGAGGCTAGAACCCTCAGGGAATTACCCCTTTCTAAGTGTGGAGCCAATATTCGTGGGATCCCTAGAGATTGTTTGAAACTAGCTAACAAATCCAACTCATTCTCATGAGATTGAGATAAGCTAAGTGGATCTACTCTAGATTCCTCATATCTTTAATTAATCCTCCATACTTTACATTCTTGATTTTGCACTTATCCTTGTTTTCCATTTGTTTGTTATTTTCCTTTATTTTTCATTTCATTGATTTTACTTCTCTCAATCTCATATTTCCTCCATGTGCATATAATCTCAAACCTAGTTTTGTTATTATGTGCATATAACCACAACCACACTCTCAACTTTATTTTCTCCTTTTGCACATAATCCACATCCACTCTCTTATCTCACCACCACTTTCACCATTTTCTCACTTTTATTTTATTTGAATAAACTCCTAATTGTCGCGCATAATTTGAGAACCAAAACTTGAGCAAAACTCCTCCTACTTTCCCGTTCCTCGTGGGATCGATAATCTTTTATACTATAACTTGATAAAGGTTGTATACTTGCAACTCTAGGAGGTAATCATTTATTACCCATCAGGAGGATAAGTTCTATTCTCTGCATTTCTCTGGAAAAATCTCCGACGGTCCTCTGGCGATTTACTCAAAGCATCCTCCATGGATTACGGTCGCCGGAGCCAGTTGAATGAGTTTCGCTCAAAGGTGATCGAGGCGCCTAGGTCTTACTCGGCAAATGACAACCCGTAGGTTGGGTGCCTAGGACTTATGTGGCGCCTAGGTCTTACTCGGCAAATGACAACCCGTAGGTTGGGTGCCTAGGACTTATGTGGCGCCTAGGTCTTGCTCGATGTTGCCGATCCTTGTTTCTTTTAGGTGAAGAGAAAAATCTTGTTGAGTCGTGGAGGATGCTTCCACCCAGTAAGGAGAGATGGGCGCCTTGACTCGGTTTAACGAGAGCGGATATCCTAACTCGACTTAGTGAGAGGGGTGTGTTCACTAGGCTGAATGAGTTGGGTCGCCTGTCTCGGCTGGGCGAGAAGGACACCTTGACTCGATGTGACGAGAAGGGTTCCTTGACTCGGTCTAGCGGGAAGGGTCACCTGAACTCAACCCAGCAAGGAAACTACCTCAACTCAGCCAAGGGAGTGGGATGTCTCGATTCGTTTTTGGCAAGAAGGACACTACGTTTTAGCGAATAGATTGTTAAAACCTTTCAGCTATAGTTTAAGACAAATTGATCACAATTGTTTGAAGCAAAATCTATTTATAATGAAAGATCTTAGACAAGAATTACAAAGTAAGCTCATTGAAAAAACTTTCTGAGATGCTCGATATTCCAAGGGTGCTGCAAGATTCTCCCATCGGGGCTTCTCAGCTAATATGTGTCTTGTCGTAGTTCTTCGAGGACGGTGTATGGTCCTTCCCAATTGGGTGCCAATTTGCCGCGCTTAGTGTCCTTGTCGAACATTGCCTTCCTTAAGACGAGGTCCCCGACACGAAATCTCCTTGGTCGAACTTTACTGTTGTAGTTTCGGGCGATTCGTTGCTGGTTGATAATTTGGTTGCGCAGCGCCCGGACTTCATCTATGAGATCCAGTTCGACCCGAAGCTCTTCAGAATTCACATGTTCATCAAAGTGTTGTATGCGAATGGTGGGCATACCGACTTCCACCGGGGTCTCTACCTCGGTTCCATAGGCTAACTTAAATGGTTTTTCCCCAGTAGAGTTCTTGTGAGTCGTACGGTAGGACCATCAAATGCTTGGCAATTCTTCAACCCATTTCCCGACTGCATTATCTACCTTCTTCTTTATGGCTTGGAGGATGCATTTGTTAGCAGCTTCCGTTAGTCCATTGCACTTGGGATGAGCAACTGAGGCAAACTTGAGTCGAATCCCCCATTCTTCGCAAAGGTCCTGGAACCCTTTGCTACTGAATTGGGTGCCATTGCCCGTGATGAATGATCGGGGGACACCGAATCGGCATATGATGGATTTCTAAGCGAAGCTAGTAATGTTGCTCTCTCCGATCTTCGCCAGAGGCTCAGCTTCGATCCACTTGGTGAAGTAATCGATGGCGACAATTAGAAATTTCCGCTGTCCTGAAGCGAGGGGGAGAGGCCCCAGTATGTCAAGGCCCCACTGGGCAAAAGGAATGGGGCTCAAAATGGGAGTTAACTCTGTAGCGGCAGCTCTCGGGATCTTTGAAAAGAACTGACACTTCTTACATGTTGAGACGATCTTCCTGGAGTCGGTTATCACGGTGGGCCAGTAATACCTTTGCCGAATGACTTTCTGAGCGAGCGTCCTCACTCCTGGGTGGTTCCCACAGACACCTTCATGAATTTCCCTTAAGACATAGTCGGCCTCAGCTAGTCGTAGACATCGAAGATAAGGTCCCACATCACTACCATAATAGGGCAATCGATAGAGATGATTGTCTTGCATGAGATAATAGCAAGCATTTCTTTGTACCCTCTTGGCTTCAGCAGCATCCACGGGTGAGATTCCGCCGGTCAGGAATTGGATGATAGGATCCATCCAACAAGGTTCCAGAGCTGCGTCGGCTTGCATGACATCCGTACAAGTTTCTGCAATGCTTGGACGACTTAGCGTATCGGTGTAAATAGGCCCTGGACTGATCATGGAGCTAGTTGATGCAAGCTTCGATAAGGCGTCTACTCGAGCGTTGTGGGCACGAGGGACTTGAGCAATTTTGAAGTCAGCCAATTGAGCTAACAACTCCTTGACTATCTTCAAGTACTGAATCATACTCTTGTCTTTGGCCACATATTTGTCATTAACCTGATGAACTGCAAGTTGGGAGTCGCCTAATATATACAGATTCTCGGCCTTGACCGCCAGAGCGGCTCGAAGGCCGGCAATGAGTGCCGTACTTCGACCTCTCATTGTTTATTTGGGAATGCAAAGTCGATTACTCGATATCGTCTATGCGGGCTGCGCAAAACTACTGCTGTCGGCTTCACGATGATCCGTCCACCTTCGATAATACGAGGAAGTAAATTGGTGAATCGTGCTTTCGGGATCGGAGCACATAGGGAGAGTCGCCGCCTCTTTATTTTGCTTTTTTATAGATGCCGGCTGATCTGAGGGGGAGGTTCTGCTGGTTCGCCATCTGGCGAGGTTGATTCTATGAGGAAGTCGGCTAATGCTTGTGCTTTGATTGTGGTCCGAGGCTCAAATTGCACATCATACTCGCTGAGCTCAATTGACCATGCAACCATTCTGCCAAAGGTGGTAGGACTCTCTAGGGCTTTCTTCAAAGGTAGGCTCATCCGCACAATGATGGAATGCGCTTGAAAGTAAGGACGAAGCCTGCTAGCAGTTGTAATGAGGGCAAATGACGCCTTTTCGATCAGAGGATAGTTAAGTTCTCCCGCTCTGAGGATTCGGCTGACATAATACACCGGCTTCTGAATATGGTCCTCTTCTCTAACTAGGATGGAGCTGACAGCTTTGGAGGAGACGTCTAAGTAGAGATATAGGGTCTCTCCCTCTACAAGTTGACTCGGTAGCGGCTTGGTACTCAAATACGCTTTCAGTTCTCTGAAGACAGTGCAACATGCCTCTGTCCAATCCATTTTCTTCTGGGGATCTTTGGTTCCCCTCAATATCTTAAAAAAAAGGGAGGCTTCTCTCAGCTGACTTGGCGAGGAAGCGCCCTAAAGCGGCTATCTTGCCGTTGAGCTTCTGAATGTTCTTCATGGCGTGTGGCTCGGGTAATCGCTCAATGGCGGCTATCTTATCTGGGTTGATCTCAATGCCTCTTTGTGTGATCATGAACCCTAAGATTTTTCCCGACTGCACTCCGAAAGCGCATTTAGCTGGGTTGAGCTTCATGCGGTAACGCCGAAGGATAGAAATGGTCTCGTTGAGATTAGCTACATGTGCGGAAGCTAGCTTTGACTTCACCAATATGTCATCCACATAAGCTTCCACATTGCAGCCAATTTGAGATTTGAAAATCTTGTTGACCAATCTCTGATAAGTTGCACCGGTATTCTTGAGACAGAATGGCATTACATTGTAGCAGAACGTGCATTGATCAGTGATGAAGGACATCTTCTCCTGATCATGCTCCGCCATGCGGATCTGATTGTAGCCAGAAAAAGCATCCATGAAGCTCAGTAGCTCATGTCCTGCACTCTCGTCCACCAGTTGATCTATCCGAGGGAGAGGGTAGCTGTCCTTGGGACAAGCTTTGTTGAGGTCGGTGAAGTCCACACACATCCTCCACTTGCCATTGGTTTTCTTTACTAACACCACATTGGCCAGCCACTCCGGATATTGGACTTCCCGAATAAAATCGGCTTTCAAGAGTCGGTCGACTTCTGTCACCGCTGCTTTCTGCCGCTCAGGGCCTAGATGTCTTTTCTTCTGTCGAACCGGCTTGCTGTGTCGGTCGATGGAGAGTTCATGGCTGATGACATTGGGGGAGATGCCCGGCATGTCCTCTGGTCCCCAAGCAAATACATCAAGGTTTGCTAGGAGGAAAGAAATCAATGCTCCCCTCAATGGTTCCACAAGGTTTGATCCAATTTTGATTGTCTTCTTGCCTTCACTGTCTATTGGGACTTCATGCAAATCCTCAACAGGGGTCGTCCTCTCTCGCTCCATCTTCTTTTCAAACTGGAGACTCGTCTTCCCAATGGGCATGGCTGTGGCTACTCTCTTCCCCTTGGTTGAGAGCACATAATAGGCTCTGGCTTCTCGTTGGTCACTCTTGACCACACCAACTCCCCCAGGAGTTAGGAATTTGATCATCTGATGATAGGTGGATAGGATAGCCCACAAGAGATGAAGGGCAGTTCGGCCTAGTATGACATTGTGGGCCGAGTTGATGTCTATTACTACAAACTGGACATTAGCTGTCGACTGGCAAGGGGGACGACCAACCGTTAGGGGAAGAGTTATCAACCCTTCCGGTAGGAGAGTGTGTCCTGTGAAGCCAATGAGGGGACCCTGAGAGGTTTGCAACCTAGACCTATCAATGCCCATGCGGTTGAATGCATCTAGAAACAGGATGTCAACAGAGCTCCCTGTAACCACCATAATTCTCTTCACCTCAAAGCCATCAATGTCGGCCGAGATGACAATGGGGTCGCTATGAGGCGTCTCGACACCTTCCAAGTCGGCGTCACTGAACGAAATGGGCATATCCACCGGAGCTTCTTGCCATAACTATCCACCCGTAGAGAGTGTTTGGCACATCTCTTGCGAGCATTGTTGGATTCTCCTCCAAAGGTGGGACCGCCGCTAATGGTGTGAATGATGCCTTGGCTACCTTGCCCGATGTCTCGATGGTTGGGTGTTGGTCGAGGTCGAGGTGATCGGGAACGAGACCTTCGCTCATCTCTCCTGGGAGGCGGATCCTTCCGTGCGATTAGGTTCTTCAAAAATCCTCTCTGAATGAGGTATTCGATGTCTCTTTGGAGGACATGGCAGTCGCCAATGTCGTGACCATGGTCCCTATGGTATCGACAAAATTGCCGCATATCCCTCTTCCGGGGGTCTGATCTCATCTGCGGTGGGGGTGTGGTAAGGAGCCCCTCCTTCTGTGCTTTATCAAAGGCCCTAGAGAGAGATGTATTGAGGACTGTGAAGACCGGGGGAGGAGCGGCTGCTCTCCTCTCATCTCTTTTGTCAAACCGACCATTGCGGTTGTTATTCCTGGGGAGAGGGTTCCTTAAAACATTTCTTGGCTCCTCCTGCCTGGGAGGATTTTGAACTAGCCTGATTGGTGTTGAAGAGACTGGCGTCGCAGCTGGGGCTACAAATGGAGCCGGCTGAGTCGACAAGGGAGCTACTGGTGCCGCGTATAGGACGGCCGTTGGTGTGGAAATGGTCATCTGGCTAGATTCTGCTGCAGCCGTCGCGACTTTGTATGCTTCTGCATCTCCCATATTCATGTAACCATGAGCCTTGGCCATCAAATATTCATAGCTCTTAACTGGTTTCCTGGAGAGAGCCTTGGATAGATCACCCGACCGCAATCCGGCTACCAGAGCCACCATGGCAACTCGACTTCCTGGAACTTCCACTTCTAGCCTTTTTGCCTGAAATCTCTTAAAATAGGCCATGAGATCCTCATCGGCCTCTTGCTTAGTATGGATGAGCACGTGAGGAGGCAGCTTGGGCTTGGAGTCGGCCAGAAAGTGGTGTACGAATTTTCGGCTAAGCTCCTCAAAGCTGCCAATGGATTTCTTCTCCAAAGCGTTCCACCAAAGCTTGGCACTCCCTATTAATGTGACTGGGAAGCAGTGACAGATGGTCGCCTCGGGTGCTTGCAACATGCTCATAGTGTCAAAATAATTCTGAACATGTTCTGTAGGGTCTCCCTACATTTGTACTTCTCCATTATCGACATCTTGAATTTCTCGATAGGTGCCATCATGATGGAGTCAGTGAAGGGGGTATTCCCCAATGGCTGACAGCGGGCCGATCACGCTGATCATGGCATTTGCCGTATGGGTTTGGGTGGAGCTGCGTGTTACGCCGCAGGGAGCAAATTCGCTATTGGATCCATCATGCGACGACTGGGGCCAGGACTTTCAGCGGTTACATCATGGATTGGAAGGTGACGGGAAGGGTTAGCGCGAGGATTCAGATGCATCTACAGCGGTTGAGATGCATGCTCCTGGCGGTCCCTTCTCGGTTTGGTGATAAGAGGAGTCTCCGGTGGCGACACTTGCTGCACGGCGAGACGGTGAGCGCCATGGGCGGTAGAATGACGACTGGTGGAAAGTTGGGGTGCAGCTGAAGTGGTTTGTTGCGCTGCAGGAGCGGGGAAGCGGCTAAAGAGCTCGTCGGCAAAGGCCTTGAGCTGGGCTTACACTGTTTGTGTGATCTTCTCTGTGGATTCCTGGAGTTGGGCTTGAGTAACGTAACCCACTGGTAGGTTTCCCAATCTGGTAAGGTCATCAGTACCGGACATGGTTGCTGGAAGAAGAAAGCAGGCCCCACAGTGGGCGCTAAACTATTGACGTTGGAAATCACACAGTCAATAATCACTATTAGATTAATTTTTGTATCAGTGGAGTTTACTTTCTCCTCTAATACCCGGTTGTTAGGTGGAGGAAGAAATTCGCCTGCACCAGAAAAGGACCTGTGGAAGGGCGAATTGGGATCTCCGGTGATCTCTCCGACGATCAAGTCAGTATGGGTATTTAGTGAGTATAAATATCAAAAATAGTAGTAGAGAAGAAGTCCCCTGAATTAGATCACTTACCTCTTCTATTGTACAGTTTCCTATTTATATGGAGAGTTGGGGGGCATTTATGTCTCTTTGGTTGGTAAGAAACTGAAAAATGAGTCAGCCCTACTTTCACGTGTCGGCTGATGATTGGACAGAGGTCTTGTGGCTGGTATATGTGGACGGCCGCGTCAGATTGACTTTACAGATGTCAGGTGCAGATTGGCTCAAGAGTTAGTGTTGTTCCCTCGCCATTAATGGGATGGAATTGGTGACGCTTGCCGCCGGAATGGATCGAGGTGTCTTAATTACTGTGAGAGATGGAGAATTTAAGGTACTGATCACGCATTTAATGCGATATTGACGTATTGTCGGGACCAAACTTCATGCAACCGTCACTTGGGTTGAGGGCGCAAGCTAATCGAGCGGGGGGTGGGGGGTGATGTCAACGTCTAAAAGGACTGACTAACACTGTCATTCACGTCATCCATAAAGGTATCCGGCCGAAGGGATGACTAGTGCCGCTATTCGAGTCATCCATAAAGGCCGCCTACAGAAGGGACGACTAGTAACGCTATTCGAGTCGTCCACGAAGGCGGGCGATCGGTATGGCTGGTTGGTTTGAGTAAAGGAAGTGAATCATCTGCTTGACTCGGCGAGTGAGTCTGGGTCATTCTCAATCAATGGATTAAAATGCTAATTTGTTTGATATAGGGACTTTTCCCCTTCTAATCAAGAGTTAGTAGTTAAATAATGTTCAGGACCATAACAATTGGTTTGCTTTTATCATGTTGGTTTGTAAACACCATTATCCAAATATTTGAGAATAGTTGAATTATAATTTGAGAATACCATATTAATATAATTTGATGTAACTGTTTAAGCTAAACTATTCAAATGAGGGTGAACTATTATTTAAACTTAAAATAGAGTTCTCTTCTTCTCCACAACCCATTTGAGGTATGTTGGATGATTTTTGTGTTAATCCCCGTTTTACGCAACTGAGTATTAGTTTAACAAGTGAACTTGAGTTGTTATATGATCGATAATTCAAAAGTGTCTAATTATGCCCAAAGAGACTTGACACTTAAAAATTAATGAGAAATTATAATATTATTACAAGTAATGTGACTCAAAAGAGTATTTGATCAACTGGCGGTGTAGGAGTAGTCCTTCGAGATGCCTACTCTACATAATGGAATATTTTATCACTCAAATAACTCGGTGCATCGATATAGATTAATGAATATACTTATAGACCATTCGAATGATTTTATAATTATCATTACAAGATGATTGGAGCTGAACGTTAATGATTGATAGGATGTTTGTTTGTTAATCCTTTGTACATATAGAGGGGTTTAGTAACCTGCTCCTAGACTGTGAGATATTTGATCTCCTAGGTTACGGATTACGTATATACGCGCCGGACGGTTAGCTACCGACCGTGATGTCGACGATGGTATATAATGCCTAACTAGTTGTATGGTCAGTGCTTCGGAGGATTGATATTTATTGCATAACATTATATGTACAAAGAAAATAAATTAAATAACCACGGGGATGGGGGATAAGTAATGGCGTGAATCGCATCTTAAGGTGGGTTGGTTGGCCAGAGGACTCCAAGGTGAGTTCCTATTTATAAGTTATGAGTATGTATATGTGTAACCACCTTAAGCGGACAGACTCAATCATTCCATATCCAAGTAAGAACATAATTAAAGATCAATTTAAAATGATATTTGTTAATGCATTTGTGGTTTGAATTTGTAACTTATTTCATGATTACTATGATGATAATGATGTTGCAGTAGAGTAGATGACATTTTCTGCTTTAGTTGATATAATGATGTTTATGCTCATATTATATTTACTTGTGATTTGTTATACCTTTTTGGTATAAGTGTTGACTGAATCATATCGTTAGGATTTGAGTAGACCTGTTCATTAGTGAGTCCATATTTTGCCGATGGGTGTCTCCCCATATCAGCCCACTATGCATTATATAGTATACATTCCTATTTATATTGATGTCTTTTATTATGTATCACTTTTGTATTATTCTACCTTTTCATTTGAGCACTATTACCTTTTTGATGATCACTATCTCTTTGAGTTTATCATTTATTTTATTTATTTGTTTAAGTGTGAATTATTATTCATAAATCTGTTCATTTGGATTCTTATTCCTTTAACGGTACTTGCTGAATCCGCTCTGATGGATTGCTTTAATTTTTATTTCCAGGTAGTTGATGTGAGCCTGATTGTGAGCAAGGGATTGGTTGAGAACATGAATGGTCAGGTATGAGTTTATTATTGGTTTTAATATTTGTTCATTTTTCTGAAAATTTACCTTTTATGAATTTGACCTACTTTGATAAATAAATGAAAAATGAGTAGCAATAATCATATGCTTAACACATTATTGCGATAAGGTCATCGTTACAGTGGTGTGTGCCGGCCTCGTTGCGCTCTGATTAGACCGCGGGGCGTGACAGTTTTCAGTGTCATCTTACCTTCGAGAACTATTACATTCATCAAAGTTTAGTCCTTGAACTATTTCCAATTCCAACTCACCCCTTAAACTGTTACTTTCCTCTCATAGATCCTTTTAAAACACTCATAATGTAATAAATGAAAAGTGATGACTAGATACTGAAAGTGATAGTTTAAAGGGGTTGGACTAAAAATAGTTCAGGAGGTGAACGTAGAAGAGTTTTAATGATTTTTCTAACTATAGGGTGTTCTGTAATGAAATAATAATGTTAGGAGTTTTCATAACAAGTGACCAAACTTGAAGGGGTTTTATAATAATTACCAAACTTTGTAATAGTTTAAAGGGGGGAGCAAGGGGTCTCAAGCCAAAAAAGAGACGTTTGGTTGAGTGGTTGGTTTGGGGTTGGGACAAAATTTAAGGTGAACCTCTCATCTTATCCAAGCAGCTGCTGAAGAAAGAGGGTAAGATATGAGTGATGCTTGAGCTTCTCTTCTCCCATTTTCTTGCAAGACCAAAAATTAAGGCCAAATGGGTAAGGCATTAACAATATTCCTCTCCTCCACCATTTCTGGTGTTGCTTTTTTATCCAGATCACCTCCATCCTTCCTAATTCCCACCTCCACCGTTACCACTACTACTCTGTTCCCAGTTGCAAACACTAAACCAACCAAAATCCAAGCCAAGCTAGGTATGTATGTTTACATCTTTCTTTTTCTTTAATCTATCAACTTAACTAATTTAAATGGTTTTGATATTATGATATTGATTATGGAAGTACGTAGACACATGTACATGTTTATTTATTTATATATATAGGTGGAGGAGATGGAGAGGCAAAGCGACCCGAGAAGAAGAAATTTATTACCAAAGAACAAGAACCAGAGGAGTGAGTACTACTACTGCTACTTCCCGAATTTTCTACCATTAATCTTACTCTCTGTGTGCATATCCATGGTTCGTACTTAAAAATATTTGGGATATGAATGACATGTGCTCCGCTATATATGTGACATCGCTATATATATATAACTAGTTCTCGGACACCCACAACTCACACGTATATATCGAAACTTATCATGTGAAAATGTGTGATTAATTTACTGAAAATGTGTAGATTAGCCAGAGTTAATGAAGCATTTTGCATCGATCCTTCAAACGTACTTAGTACTATAGTTTGTTGTTAGAAGAATTAATTAAATTAAATTAATTGGTAAAATCACTGATCAACTGAGTGGGTACTGCTGCTGCAGGTATTGGCAAACAGCAGGAGAGAGAGAAGGGGAGAACCCTATGAAGACGCCGTTACCCTACATTATCATATTTGGAATGTCAACTCCCTTCGTCATCCTCGCCATTGCTTTCGCCAATGGCTGGATCAAGATGCCTATCAGATGAGCTGAGCTCGATCAGAAGTACTTCACCAACGTAACCACATCTTCTTCATATGTATTATTCTTTTTCTTGTGTAATTAATGTTTTTGGCTTATTACAGGGCAAACATATATATAACATTATATATACCCTCTCCTCTTTCTAAGTTCTCTCTTTTTTTTTTTTCTTTTGTGTGTGTGTGTGTGTGGTTGGTTGGACATCAAAGTGCTTGTTCTGGTTAATTTCTTTAAATTAAAATTTAAACAATCTAATGAACGTGATTTTTTTTTTGTCTAGTTATTAAGATCATCTTCCAATTATCATTGCGTTATAATTATCACAATCATCTTATAGTTACACAAGCACCTTGCACTTTAAAAGAATTTGATCTCTATGTTGGCAATTGCGCTCTTGACTACTTATGGTTGAAATACAATCATGCCTATGATCGGGAGATTTAACTGAGATTAACCAAAGCCAATTAAGCCTCAGTTACCACTAGCGCTAGAGGGAGTCCAAGACTCCAAGTGCTCCAATCTTATAGCTCCAAACCAAAAATATATATATACAAACCATAATGGGCCATGGTGCCCTCTTGTGTCCAGTGACCCCTAGCTGGTTTGAATGGGCTGGGCCAGAGCGAATTACCCAACAATGGAAGTTCAGCCGGACCTTCTAATGTATATGCATTTCTACCTTAACTCAGAGAATAGGCCCAAATGCTTATGTAGCTTAAGCACTTCAATTTCTTCTAATTTTCATGCTAAATTGCATAATTTAAAAACTATTTAGGATTTAAAATGTATAATTTAAAAACTATTCAAGATTTTCTTTTTCTTTTTTTCACATAACCAGTAAAGTTGGTTGAAGTACAATGTAGATTTAGGATAGTTATGTGAATGGAATAGTTCACGTTATCCTTCGAACAAAAAAGGGGGATAAAGGGAATAATTCATGTTAGATCTTTAAAACAATACAATCTTTGGAAATTTATGGAGAATATGTCTTCAGCTTGCACGTATATGTGTATATATAATAGGGACCAGAATCTTAGTTGGTGGGGAACCGAGATTAATCACTATCCGTTTGGCTTCATGTGTGACGGAGTCTGGGATTGTAGTTAAGGAATATCCAGTTTTCTAGCTAATGAATGAGGGTTTGTTATTGCATGCATGTTCAATATACATACATTTCAATGACGGAGACATTAACAACTGAAGAGTAAGAGAGGAGAATAGGGGGGCTGTAAAAGGATCGGCGATCTTGATCTCCTATGGAGAAGGAATTTGAGCTGCATTTGTTTTTGTTTTGTTTTTAACTTTGTGTTTGTTAGTGATAGTATATCTGTACTAGACACCCTGTGTGGAGAGATGTAAAGTAGCAGTGTGCCTTTAGAAGCATGCAGAGAAGTCTCTGTAATAAGACAAGCTTATAAAAATTGTTAAAAAGAGTAAAGAACTAATTTTGATATTTACAAAACTATTCGTCGAACCATCAATTTTGGAGTTGAAGAACCCCCTTTGCCCTTTCCAAATCATTGTGAGATGCGTTGGAGTCCCGGAAAATATCCTATGGAGGAGGAGGAGGAGGCAGGCAGGGCAGGTATGTGTGGAGGAGTCGTCGTTGGCAGATCGAGATTGCTTCGATACTTGTGCCTTGCTACGACAAGAAGAAGCATCAAAGGATTGAGGAAATGCTCCTCTAATTCCACTTCTTCTTCTTCTGCCGCTGCTGCTGCCGCTGCCAAATTAAGGAACGTTTTCAAATTTGGAGCTTTCGCTGCTCTCACTGCCACCCTCGGAACCACCGCCTATGCTACCTATGGTACTCTCTCTTCTCTCACATCTCTTTATTATTTCTTCAATCCAACTGCATAACCCCATGGATTCTTCTGGGCTGATTCCATTTTACGTGTTAAATCATTCCATTCCATTTTAAGGTATTACCCATTTTACAATTGACACCGGAACTCTATTATCTCCACATATTTATACATGCTGACATATGCTACTCCCTCGTACAGCGTATTCTCTGGATGAAGTGGAGGAGAAGTTGAGGAGTTTGCAGGCAATTTCAAATTATCAACTACCGAACCATGTCTCATCTGCTTTCGAGGTAAACATATTGCAAGATTTTATTATTTTCTCTGTGAGTAATATGCGACACTGTATCCTCTTTTATCGTTATGCAGACATTTCAAGCAGCGGCTTAGTCAACAGCTATCAAAGGTAAAGGCTTGGAGCAATACTATAACTATTATTGTTGTCCATTGCTTTAGTTTCTTAATTTCTTTATTCATAATTATGCCCGTTTGAGAATTGAAGTAACTACTGTTATCTTATCCAGGTATACTATCTCATGCTACAATTTATCTATTTTGACCGCAATATACTAGTTATATCATTACAATATGCATGTTATTCGTGTTAAGTACTATCTCGCATCCATTTGGTTTAAAAGTTATGGATTGCATATCCATAACTTTTTTTTTTCCTGACAATCAGTGGGAGATCAAGATGTTGTGGTTGAGTTTAGGGGGGAAAATAATAATAAAGTTGAACGTGCACAAGAATCTGCACAAAGGTATCCTATGGGTGCATAATCCAAAGATGCTGTTTGGATCCTGTAATAACAGAAAGCACAAGTCTATACTTGGGCCAATATGGCCAAAAAAACCAAACCCGAAACGGTGTCTTAGAGCCCCAAACCCACTTGTAATATCACCAACCTATAACCCAAAAGGGCCCCAATTCCTCAAAATAAAAGTTCTCGCGAGTGCTGTTCCGCTTCTCCCCCCTTGCTTGCTTTCTTTGTCGACATTGCGAGCTTCAGTAAAAGCTTCTTCGTCCCTCCTCTCACGCACGAAGAATTCGAAACTTTTCTTGTTTCGACGACGATCCTTTCTTTGATATCCTCTCACGAAGAGCTTCAGCAAGCTTCTCTCCTCCTTCCTCCTTTCCTCCCTCCTCAACGGGCCTCTTCAACCCTCTCTCTCTCTCTCTCGATTTCTGCTTCACCTCTCCAGTAGTAGTAATTGTAAGTATGTTGTTTTAAATCGGTTTGCTTTTAAATCTGTTTAGATTACATTAAATATGTTTAGATTTCATTAAGTATGTTTAGATCACATTTTAGAGCAATATATTATGTATGTGCACGATCCCGTAATTACTATGTTTTCTCGACATCCGCAATCCCTATAGGTTTTGGCCGTCCGCTGACATTACCCTGACCACATGTATGCATGTATCTGGACATAATAAGCATCCCCAATGGTTGCATCATACTTTGTTAAAGGGTTAATTTCAGAAAACTACCATGAAGTATTAGGGGTTTTGCCCAAAATTACCATAAACTATTTTGTATTTATTTTATTAGAAAAAAAAAATAATAAACTTTCAATATGCAGAAAAGTAGCACATCCTATTAGAAACCTATTTGGTAGTTTGTTATACCTGAAAGTCTATGATAGTTGTCTGATAATGACATAAAGTTCAAATGATATGGACTTCATCTGCAAATCATTGTAGTTTTATAAAACATAACTCATATTTAATGTTATTTAATTCATAGTTAGTTTTTTGTAAGTTTATGGCATTTTTCAACTGATTTGAAAGTTTGTGATATTTTTTCCAATAAAATGTGTTTTGGTGTTTTTGTGCAAAGCTCCTAATAGTTCATGGTAGTTTTGTGAAATTTACCATTGATGAAATTAGACAGTGAACCAAAATAACATCTCAAACAACTCAAATCCATAGCTTCTGTTCAAGTATCCAATTGAAATAAAACATTATAAAGGTCAATCCAATGCCTTACGTAGTACACATTTATTGAGATTGTCATGTTAGCATAGCGTCCCTCTTTGTTAAAGATTCCTTTAATGAGATCTTTAGAAAATTTAAAAGAAAACACAGCTCTGAGATGTCACTGACATGTACCGCTTTGGTTTCTGAAAATAACGCCAACGACTAGGACGCATATCCAATTATAATGCAAGCATCAGTGTGATATATATTGCACACGAAACTTGATTTGATTTATTCTTATTTCTTACTCTGTAGAATGGCAGAAACGAACCTGATTTGGTCCAATTAATCTTTGATTATCAAATTAATCAATCCCTAACCAATCTCCTTAATCTGCCGACCAAATCCCTTTAGATTGCCTATTCAGCATTGGATTGATCAGATCTCTGTCCAATCATCTGGAGACTGAACTTTTTGATCAATCCTCTCTAGGCTGAAAACTGTCCATCTGCTTTTCTCCATGCCTTTGAGCCAATATTTCAAAACAAGTATCTAGAATCCAGACACATAAGAAAAATGGTTCATGTATTAGTTAATTTACTAAATTAGTTTTACATAGCACATATTATCCATCTGATCAAGTAGGGATATGCATGTAGATTATACTAAGAGGCGAATTGTTTTGGCAGTTTATGTGGATGTATCATGTATGGAGGTACACAATATTGTGATTGCTATATAAAGTTCATTTTAAAATAAATTTTCAGGCACATAAAGCTGCATAATCCAAAGATGCTGTTTGATCCTGTAATAACAGAAAGCACAAGTCTATACTTGGGCCAATATGGCCAAAACCAAACCCAAAACGGTGTCTTAGAGCCCCAAACCCACTTGTAATATCACCAACCTATAACCCAAAAGGGCCCCAATTCCTCAAAATAAAAGTTCTCGCGAGTGCTGTTCCGCTTCTCCCCCCCTTGCTTGCTTTCTTTGTCGACATTGCGAGCTTCAGTAAAAGCTTCTTCGTCCCTCCCTCTCACGCACGAAGAATTCGAAACTTTTCTTGTTTCGACGACGATCCTTTCTTTGATATCCCTCTCACGAAGAGCTTCAGCAAGCTTCTCTCCCTCCTTCCCTCCTTTCCTCCCTCCCTCAACGGGCCTCTTCAACCCTCTCTCTCTCTCTCTCTCTCTCGATTTCTGCTTCACCTCTCCAGTAGTAGTAATTGTAAGTATGTTGTTTTAAATCGGTTTGCTTTTAAATCTGTTTAGATTACATTAAATATGTTTAGATTTCATTAAGTATGTTTAGATCACATTTTAGAGCAATATATTATGTATGTGCACGATCCCGTAATTACTATGTTTTCTCGACATCCGCAATCCCTATAGGTTTTGGCCGTCCGCTGACATTACCCTGACCACATGTATGCATGTATCTGGACATAATAAGCATCCCCAATGGTTGCATCATACTTTGTTAAAGGGTTAATTTCAGAAAACTACCATGAAGTATTAGGGGTTTTGCCCAAAATTACCATAAACTATTTTGTATTTATTTTATTAGAAAAAAAATAATAAACTTTCAATATGCAGAAAAGTAGCACATCCTATTAGAAACCTATTTGGTAGTTTGTTATACCTGAAAGTCTATGATAGTTGTCTGATAATGACATAAAGTTCAAATGATATGGACTTCATCTGCAAATCATTGTAGTTTTATAAAACATAACTCATATTTAATGTTATTTAATTCATAGTTAGTTTTTTGTAAGTTTATGGCATTTTTCAACTGATTTGAAAGTTTGTGATATTTTTCCAATAAAATGTGTTTTGGTGTTTTTGTGCAAAGCTCCTAATAGTTCATGGTAGTTTTGTGAAATTTACCATTGATGAAATTAGACAGTGAACCAAAAATAACATCTCAAACAACTCAAATCCATAGCTTCTGTTCAAGTATCCAATTGAAATAAAAACATTATAAAGGTCAATCCAATGCCTTACGTAGTACACATTTATTGAGATTGTCATGTTAGCATAGCGTCCCTCTTTGTTAAAGATTCCTTTAATGAGATCTTTAGAAAATTTAAAAGAAAACACAGCTCTGAGATGTCACTGACATGTACCGTTTTGGTTTCTGAAAATAACGCCACGACTAGGACGCATATCCAATTATAATGCAAGCATCAGTGTGATATATATTGCACACGAAACTTGATTTGATTTATTCTTATTTCTTACTCTGTAGAATGGCAGAAACGAACCTGATTTGGTCCAATTAATCTTTGATTATCAAATTAATCAATCCCTAACCAATCTCCTTAATCTGCCGACCAAATCCCTTTAGATTGCCTATTCAGCATTGGATTGATCAGATCTCTGTCCAATCATCTGGAGACTGAACTTTTTTGATCAATCCTCTCTAGGCTGAAAACTGTCCATCTGCTTTTCTCCATGCCTTTGAGCCAATATTTCAAAACAAGTATCTAGAATCCAGACACATAAGAAAAATGGTTCATGTATTAGTTAATTTACTAAATTAGTTTTACATAGCACATATTATCCATCTGATCAAGTAGGGATATGCATGTAGATTATACGAAGAGGCTGCGTAATTGTTTTGGCAGTTTATGTGGATGTATCATGTATGGAGGTACACAATATTGTGATTGCTATATAAAGTTCATTTTTAAAATAAATTTTCAGGCACATAAAGCTGCATAATCCATTTTAAATTTTGCACTATTGTCAATTTCTTATACCGGCTACTAAGTATTTATTAGTATTTACCCCTCAAATCATGGGTCTTTGCAAAATACCGTCCAAGTCTGAGTATTTGCAAAACTACCCCTTAAGTCATCAATTTTGGAAAAAATTACCCTTAAAGCAATTAATCATCAACTTTGGTAAGCTAATTTCTAATCGCAATGTAAAAATTATCAACAAAATAGTCAAATTTTTAGCACCAAGTTGATGATTTGCTAATTTTAGGTATTTTTTCACAAAGTTGAAGATATGAGGGGTAGTTTTGCAAATACTAAGATTTGGGGGTATTTTGCAAATACCCATGATTTAAGGTGTATATGCAAATAACCCTAATTATAGTCCAGCCAGTTGTTGCTTGTTAGGAATCTCACCAGTGCTTATTTTTAATTGTTTATCAGTGACATTTATTACTGGATTTGTCAGTTAGACTCAATAGTAACATTGGAAATGAGATTTTCTTTTACAAAATTTACAAGTTTTCCTTACAGTTTTATTTCGCATAAAAATGAATAGCATGTTTTTTCTGTGTATTGTATATATTCCAATTTATGCACCAATTATCTGTTCTGTGACCTGTAATTCACAATAAATCATAAACACAAAGCAATAGAAAATATGTCCTCATCTGCTTCTATATCACTATGAACAGAAAGCCGAAACTGCAGTTCCCTGAAATGGTAGATTCTGATTGTCAAACATATCCTTTTTCTTATTATCTTTGTCTTTTTCCCTGAAATTGTAGTTCCTGTGAAGTCTATTGAGCTTTACATTGATATGAGAAGGATGATTGAAGAGCAAATTCAGGTTTCTGACTTTCAGCAATATCAGCATATTTTGACACTTAACAAAGAAGATATGTTTTTTTTTTTAATTCCAGTCATTTTTCGATTTCATATATTGTCTTCAGGGTTATACTAAGCCATCATCAGAGAAGCTTCTTCCGGATTTACCCCCTCAAGAGCAGCATGTATTTACTCTTGTTCTTGACCTCAACGAGACTCTAGTATACTCAGATTGGAAGGTATGTAATCTCCCACTCCCTCCATTTTCATTTTTCTCCTTTTCATGTTGTAACATAGATGTTCCATATTCTTTTACATCACATACTTATTCTGAGCTTTTGTTTGTTGAGTATAGTTCTTTAAAGGTTAGATCTGATATTTAAATTATGTTCCTACTGAAGCGTGAGAGGGGTTGGAGAACATTTAAAAGTCCTGGTGTCGATGCTTTCTTGGAACGCCTTGCTAAATTCTATGAAATTGTTGTCTATTCGGATCAACTGAGTATGGTAATCATGATTCTTTTTCTTTCGTCTTGTTCCATCATATATAGATCTTCTCACACGATGAATTATCATTTTTTTGTGTTGGCAGTATGTTGATCCTATTGTTGAAAGACTGGATCAGAAAGGTTGCATTCGTTATTGGCTGGCAAGAAACGCGACCAGATATCTGAAAGGAAAACATTATCGGGTACGTATATCCTGGTACAATATATTTATCTTCTGACACTGTGATTTGAACTCCAAGAAGTTGTGGTTTGTTGCTTCTCCCTAAACTATATGAACTGATATATGCATTTCTGTTCCAACCTACTTACTCTTGTTCTATTATCTATTCCTTGAAGCTTTATGTATTTTCTATACATGCTTAGCTTAACAGAGGAGATGACCCATAATAGAGCGGAATGGAAGAATATGATTCATGTAGCTGACCCCCAACATTTGGGATAGAGACTTTGTTGTTGTTGTTGTTGTTACTTTAAATGCAATCATTTGAGCTTTGTCTTTAGGAACCTTGACATTTGGACATTCCGTTGTCATGTGTCTCATTTCACATGACTTTTACTTTGAGGAAAATAGAGTGATATTGCTCTATTTATAATTTAAGATTGAGAGCAACTAATATGAGCTTTTGTGGAAGTGAATGATACAGGGAAAAGTAAATGGGATGATACATGATAAACACACATAAATCACACAGATTTAAGTTACCGGATGTGGGTGCTTGTCCAAACATGGATACGGGGCATGGCAAATTTATAAAAGGTATGGTATGGGGACATGGCTATAAGCCTATACGTAGCTGTATTATTTTTTTCATTCACATATTATGAAAATTAAAATTTCTATAACATTTATGTTTCTTTTATTATATAGATTTATGAATTAGAAAATTGCTCATTTTGAACCCAATATCCAAAAGACACTTTAAAATAATAATTCTAAACTGGGTACATGCTGGAGCCCAACCCCTATCGAACGAGTTTTGTATATGAAGTGTAGGATATACGTTCAAGTGATGAGTGTTTTAAAAATAAGTATATTACAATTGAATACATATTTTAACAGGTGTATGCGTATATCCAAGGAGTGTCCACTTAAATTTCAGCGTCCGGTATGGGTACAATACCCCTATTTCACGGGTTCAGATAGAAGTACTCATGCAACATAGATGCAGATTAAAGCAATCCCATGCTTCATCTAGATCTTGATAAATCCTAAACCTATATACATGCACTCGATAAAGAACCCTAAAACAACAATGGTATCACTTGCAATCTAACCAACTAATGCAAGTAACTATGAAGTTCAGGACTGAGATTGTATGTTAGCTATAAAGTTGTACTTTGCACTATCATTATGTACAAAAAGAAATAGCTTATGAGTTTATAACATGGTTTCACACCAACGATGCAATTCACATGCAATTCATCACCAAAAGCATTCAATTTATGAAATAATTAATCGATTGACCAAAGAGTAGTAGTACAATGATGTGTATTTGAAGGCCCAAGAACCCAATTTAAAAGAATTAAAATTTCTAATCTTTACTAAACTAGAATTTCAAGGAAAGTAAACCTTTCAGCCCTGGTCCATTCTTAACTAAAGCATATACCTAAACAAATTAAAATATCTTAAATAAAACAAATTCAAGAGTCAAGACTAATAAAACTAGAAATTCTCTGATGCTAATTTCTTCCTCCAAAATCCTTTAGAATAAGTCTTCATGTGATCCCCAACAGTGGGACTACTTTTTTATGGGTTCCACCGCTCCAGTAATATGTCAGAGAATAGTGCATTCTGTCAAAGCAATTACCAATTAGAAATGAATGGGTTTAGGATTTGTCTGTGTGGACACTCATCCGCAGAAAAGAATCTAGTCTCATTTGAATGAGGTTTAGTTAGGCAAACCTGAGTTTCATAAGGTTACAACCCGAACCCCAAAGACCATTTCAGTGTCAAATAGAGTTTTCTAAACTACTGTTCATAATAATTGAAGTTTCTGAAATCGGGATTTGGCAAATTCCACCGTGACTCTATGCGTGGATTTAAACCCCATTCTTTATTTAAGAATAGATTTAGCCAAACTCACTTTTCAGAAATCAAGGCTTTGGCAATTCTTTTCAAACAATCACCAAAATTAGTTAACCCCCTAGTTTATGAAAAGGGAGTTTGTACATACTCCAGTCTCGTTTTAATTTAAATAAAACTGATTTTACCAACCATATACCTCAATAGAGGTGCAGACGGGTACGAATATCTGCAGATATATCCATGTTCCCATCCAATCAGATACTGATATTGCCATATCCTATTATATGAATACATATATTGTTCTTTTTGGATTATTTTCAAATATAAATATTCTGACATCTGTGCTGATCAGACAATTAAAATAACTTTTGTCTTAGATTAGTATCTAAAGGCGATTTGAAGGTTCAATGACTAACCCTAGGTTTTTTGGGTGTATTAGACACATTGACAGACTCTGATTTAAGTGATTTTGTTTTATCTAGACAATTCCTATATAACTTGGCCTTTTTATACTTTTAAGTCATGCTCATTTTCTTCATGATTCAATGTGTTTTTGTATTTGTTTTCCTACATCCAATCCAGATATGTATCCGATTTTGTGGATACAAATATGACTTTTTATCTGGGCCAAATTCGTATCCGTGTGTAGTAAACGGATACAGACAGGGTAATTGTCATACTTGATGACCTCTTAATTAAGTGTTTGTACATACATAAGAATCATTGAGGAGCATATCCCTATCAAATTAAGCAGCTGATTCATAGAGGTAATATGACAGTGAACTTTAACTCCTTTCATAGACATTCATGATAATACTGATGTGGTAAGAGCGAACTTAATGCACCTACTTTATCTTGAGTTTTTGCGATAATGTTGGCATGTTAATACCTCACTGGCATGAATATGAAGTTTATACTGAACATATTACAGCTTTCAGATTCAAATGGAAAAATCCTTTTAGACAAGTTAATCAATGTATATTCAATTGGAAAGAATATATGATTTTGATACACCTCAAGTAAACATGTGACGTGAAGCTACCAAATCTAGAAGAACAACTTTGATAAAAGGAATTAGGATGAGTTGGTAAGGCATGTGAAAAGGAGATCAAAGTTCAAACTATTCTGCAATGGGCATAGAATAATGAACACAAATTATCTCTCCTATTAGGAGATGCTGGAAGGAAGCCACCTTTATATTGAAAAAATCAGTTTGATTTGGTTCTATAGAACTATGCCATGTTAGCGTATAGAATGTTAACAAAGCATATCTAGTTCATGCGGAATCTAATGAAGTTATTTGTGGATGTTCTTGTAATAGCAATGTTCAATTGTAAGAACCTCATTAAAATCCATCATCATGTAAGATTCTGAAGGATGCAGTTTAGTTAAATTTGAAGGCTTAATACGTACAAATGCTCAGGGTTATTGATAGTGGGGAAATTGGAGCAAATATTTTCTAAGACAGTTATATGGAAATCTATACTTTATTGTGTCATAATGCTAGATAGTTGTGAAACATGTCCGAAAAGAATGGAGCTAAATAAAAATGCTGAGATGGACAAGCAACATTATGTTAAAAGGCGGTGATAATTGAGTGCAGTCAGAAATAGTTACAGGATGCTTCAATTGAGGGGAAGATGAGAAAGAATCATTAAAGTTATTGACTGCGTGTGTTGAGTCAAATGAGCATTCTAGTTAGCACTTATAGGAATGTGGTTGAAATGTGGGCATGATTATATTAAATAAATATGATCTAAGGTTTCCGCAAATTGAAAAGACAAGAAAAGAGAAGGAAAAAAGATATAGTAATTCCGTGTAAATGGTTCTTAGTATAGCTCTAAAAATCAGGGAGACGGAAATAGGACAAGGAAGACAAGGATGAGCAAATTATGGATACAAAGCACAAAAATCCCTTAGAAAGTAAGACAATGGATAATTGGATACAATGACATGACACAAGAATTTATATAAATAATAAAAGAGTTTGTATATACGTTTCATACATAGATAAATCCATGCATCCAAGTCCTACATGTATTTCTAATGATGTAAAACATACAAGTAAAAATATTCAAACTTTGGTCATTATGTTCTTCAATCGCTTTGCAAAAAGAAGTCTTAATTTTTCAATTTTCCAAGGATTAGTAAATGTATCATCATTGAAACATATCAATTTTTTCCATAGTCTTATGCATGTCAATATGTTAACAATCTTTTTTCTTTCTTTCTTTCTTTCTTTTTTTTTTTTGGGTAGTTAGTAACAATTTTTCCTATTAATACATTATCTCTGATGTCTAAATAAAAATAAATAAACATCTCAAATATGTAACATGAATAAGTATATGGGAGATATAAGACATGTATCCAAAAAGTATTCAACAAGTTTCCTTGATTAAAGTGCTTCATATAATTGAGGACACACTTGAAAATTGTCTGACATATGATCATAGAGTGTCGAAGGGTGTACCAGTGTGTGAGGATGTCCATCAGTTCGACACGGGCATTGATATCTTTGGCATGAGTGTAATGGCTTCATAAGAGAAGTCTTCATGAATCATAAGCTGAGTTGACAGACAAAATTATTAGTTGCAGATGACAGAGAAAATGATTGACATAGCCCATCCCCAATCTTTTACATAAAATATTGACGGTGATGGCAGTGTCATGTTTTCTTTATACAAAGGTCAGGATTTCCTTTGTGAAAAATAACTGTGATTAATTTTTGTTACTTTCTTCCATCTCGAGTTTAGGAATTAACTCCAATCTGACACAAATATTGCTTGCACTTCAATAAATGACAGCACTATCATATCCGTCCATTATCTTTTTGTCAAAGCTAAAATATTATTCTTTCAGTCACTTGGCTCAGAGATCTCATCTATTTGCAATCTTCGTGCCTAAATGCTATTGGCAGGACCTGTCTAAGCTCAACAGAGATCCTTCTCGAGTTATTTATATCAGTGCACATGCTTTAGAAAGTAGCCTTCAGCCTGAAAATTCTGTGCCGATTAAGCCTTGGAAGCTTGAAAATGATGACACTGCGCTTATTGACCTTATTCCATTTCTTGAATGTGAGTCATTTTGACATTGTCTTATTAGCGTATGTGTGTATTATGATTAGTAGGGATTGACTATGAGCAGGTTCTAATTCTTGCAATTCTAAACCTCTGACAGATGTGGCTCTCCACAGGCCTGCAGATATTAGACCTGTACTTGCATCTTACCAAGGTCATGATATAGCCAGGGAGTTTATTGAGCGTTCAAAAGAGCATCAAAAGTAAATATTTTTTCCTATTTTACACTCAAGATGACAAATCATAACCATCCATTAAACAATCAATCTTTTCAATTGGAAGTAGCAGCAGTGAAGAAGATCAAAATCCTTTTTTTTCCCCCTTCCTGATTGATATTCATTTATAGCATTTAGCTAATTCTCGACCCCAAAAATTCGATAAAAGCTTTGTTGTTGTTGTTGTTGTTGCATTAAGGTCATTGTCGCACATAGATGATCTGGATGGTACTACCATTTATGGGTTTCTAGTGCTTGGTTTATGCAAACTACACTTAGGCTAGTGCAGACCAATAGATGGTGTCATATTTGAGCGTACCTGTTTACTTGGTTGGTCTGATTGGATCCCTCCCTCTCTCAGATATTTGTTTTGTGCATAGAGCATAGCTTGATTGCAGGTTCATACTCCGTAATTGTGTGTACTTTGACTACACTCCAGGTTGGATACTTGCTCCGCCGAGGGGAAGTGGTTGTAGTAGGATGTGAACATCATGTGCTTCTTCCACATGCCTTATGCATCAACTATTCAACGTTAACCCTACAATGTTTTTGCCCGATTCAATATGAAAGTAACTTTTTTTCCCCTTGTCAGGCGGATGCAAGAGCAGAAACAACATAGCCGATTTTGGCAGCGATGATCTTGATTTTGTAGCAGCAGAGAAGGAAAGATTGAAACAGCTTGGTAGTTTCTGATTCCAACAGTTTGCGGTCAATCTCCTACTCCTATGCATAGCACCAATTTTTCAGTGCAATGAGTACTAGTAAGAATGGGAGGCGGAATCTTGTGTTATGTCCGCACCTTATTACCGAGTTTTCGTTGAATCACATGTTTCTGATTTATTGACAGCACATTTGTTACCACTGATGATTATATAGGATTACATTGATGAATAATGTGATCGATTGATGGTTTTTTTTTCTAGGGTGCATTTCCTTGCCTCTTAGTGCGGTTCACCAATTGGATGTTTCAGGCTGTTAATTTGATGAAATAATTTGGCAATAGTCTCCTGTATCCTGGCAGCATGTTGGATGTTTAGAAATGTGTGGTTTTATTTTGCAAAAATTCAGCTTTTATCCATATAGACATTGTTTAACCCCTGTTAAATCTGAAAATTTTCAAGGCAAAGAACAAAAAAAAATAATAGAGGGGGAGCAACGATGGGGGACGACCTGACCTTCCTAGGACGAGGGTCTGGGCTTGTCATGCTGGTAAAGTGACGAGGGTCTGGGCTTGTCATGCTGGTAAAGTTAAAGGTCAAGTATAATTTAGGAAGAGTAAAGCAAACTAGTAAATATTAGTAAACTTTTGAAAATATATGCAATGTGTAGAAATCCCTACAGATTCTGGTGGGTCAAAGTACGGAATAGAAGCAAATTTGGCTGATATAACTGGCTCCTGTGAGCAGTGATTTGGATACATCTGCTTTTTTGCAAATTCCTGGACCCTCGTCCATAGTTTGTTTTTTTAACTGAAGAAGCGACCTGTGGGCTCAGTGCCTGCGGTCTTATTTGCACTGCTTTCTGGCTCCTCTTGGCTGTGCGCTATTTATTGGCTGCGGTGTGCGGTCGCGAATTAACCTCCACACTAGTAGCGATTTGTTAAAAATTAATCAGAGATCTGACACCTTACTTTTAGGTGTCGTTTGGAAAGAGATTAAGAGAGAAGGGTTAAGACGAAAGGTTAAATTAGTTAACCCATTACGGAGAGTTTAAAGATAATTAAATTTTGTTTGGATTAGATAGTTAAAATGAAGGGTTAACTTTTCGTGTTTGGCAAATAAAGAAGGGTTAAGTAAGTTAATCCTCCTATTTTTAAAAAATACCAAGTTTAACCTTAATAAAATAGAAAATTTTATTAATAAATGTTTCATCAAAATAATTTCAACTTGAATGTGCATTAATTTAATTATAAAAGCATTGTCATTTTTGCATTATTTTAAATAAATGATTGTTGGGAAGAGAAATAAAATTAACAAAATTACATATCATTAGCAAAGAACTTGTTTCTAATATAAATTAACAAAAAATTTGAAGTTTCATCAATAACTTCCACTTTATAATACACCTAAATATGTAAATATATTTCATCCCACTAGCATCCTATCAAAGAACAGTTCCTAGCAAGACCCCGGAGTAGCTAACCACCAATCAAAATATGGAACACACTATCATCTTCCAATAAGTTGAGTTAGTTAACCAAGCACAAAGAACAAGTTAAGAGATATCATTTCCAAATTTTTCATTATTACTGCTCTTACCCCCGAGTGAGGAATTTAGTCCGCCTCTTCACGCGGTTTTGCTAACCCGTACAGTTACGGCTTAAGTATTGGTTAAACGTTAGTTAAGCATCACGTGAGGTTTTATTAACTCTTTAGGTGTTCTTGTTGTTTGGAGGGTTAATGAGGGGTTAAACCCCCTTAATCTCTCTATTAACTCGTTGCCAAACAGGGCCTTAGGGTTTATTCTAGAAAACTTTTAGCGAATACAAATAAATCAATCTCAAAGAAACTAGCATAGTATCACAAAAGTAAGAACAACGAGATTTACATGGTTCGGCAAATTGCCTATGTCCACGAGAGAGGGGAGGGTTCCTTTACTTTATCAAGAATAAGAAGAAGAATACAAGATCTCTCAAACCCTAGCTTGCAAATCCTCACAAGAAATAGATCTCTCTTCATTCTCTCTCTTTTGGTGCCCGTCACTTTTGGGATTTCTGATGGGATAAAACCCTATCTTGATGGGAGATCCGTTTAAATAGGATTCTACCAGGATACCCAAAAAATCCCCACACAAAACATACCCGAAACAACCCAAAAAACCCTAAAACACGGCCGAGAAACCCCGAACTGCCTGTGCTTACTGCATGCGGTCCAGTTTCTGGACTTGGACTGCATGCGGTGGTGCGCGCGGTCCATTCTATGGATCGTGACCGCATGTGGGTACCACATGCGTTGCTACTTGCTGCTGCTACTTCTTTTGCTATTGGTGTTGTTTCTTTCTCTTCTACAAAAAAGCCATAATGTCTTGTGTTGATGTCAGATATCAAACAGGGGATTAAGTGTGGATTTTTTTTAGTGTATTAGGGTTCCTTAATCTTCTTTTGATGGTTGCTTATGGAGCAGAGGATCCAGTCCTGCACACAAATGACACGTGAGAGGATCGGAGTTGGGATCTCCGGTGGTTCCTCCGACGATCAAGTCAGTAGTGAACTTGAGTGGAGAAGAAGATATGATATGTAGTGTGTTTATTTGTAAAAGATTGCTTACCCTATGCTGTGGACATCACCTCTTCTTTATAGCAGATCCTGGGAGGCAATTGTGTAACTTTGGCTGAGTCTAGGCAAGCGGCTCAGTCGGTAGATACTTTATAGGTGTCGGCCGCAGATGGGATGAGTCACCTATGCGTTTAATGTGATGGTGACAAGGGAAGAATGATGCTGACAAGGTCCGATGAGTCATAAAGACTTTCGGGGCAGTAGGAATGATGATTCTGACCATGCATTCAATGTGATGGTGA
Source organism: Asparagus setaceus (assembly GCA_012295165.1). Classification (NCBI taxonomy): domain Eukaryota; kingdom Viridiplantae; phylum Streptophyta; class Magnoliopsida; order Asparagales; family Asparagaceae; genus Asparagus; species Asparagus setaceus. Next base: position 35,622,747 of record CM022709.1, read on the forward strand.
TCGATTGTCGGCAGGGGATTAGAGGGCAAACCGCCTTTCGTCTCGGCTTTGTGAGAGGGTCGACAAATGACACCCTTTGTCTTGTCCTTGCGAGCGAGCCGATAAATGACTCCTTTTTATTCAGCGATCTTGGATTCGAAAATTCTCGACCTGGCTTTGCCAAATGAGGAGGCGGGGTCGAGCTCAACAATGAGTTTCAGGTAAAGACGTCTTTCGACTCGGTCCCTCTTGGGAAGGGTCGAGTGTTGATGTTGCTCGAGTCATCTTGCATAGGGCGAGGTCCATTTGGTGTTTAGTTAGTATGGGACACGTCTCGGCTCCTGGGGGAGGGTTAACACTTAGCCATTTCTGTGATATAACATTTTGTAGTGGCAATTTTGAGCCAGCTACAACAATCTCCACCTTGGCTTAAATTGCATATGTCACCCTTTTCTCCTTCTTTACGGCTCTACCTTTTTCCGCATACTATCCTAAAAAAACCATGAGTATTTTAATACTTTCACAACCTCCACCATAAGCTACGTGCCTTCCTCAAATCCAGGAGTATACAGTACATTCATCATTTACCTGAAGTCGTGTACTGTTGTGGTCTCCACCTGAGATCGTGTTCCATCCTCACTGAGTGAGTGCATGAATGAAGTCCAAGGATGCCTTGAACTTCTCTGTAGTGACTGGCCTCATCATGATATACGTCAAATTCTCCCTTGTATCAATCTTCACCATCTTGATATATTTTCTTGCCTCCCACTCTCTAATTTTGTACAATTGTATCTCAGTGTGCTTCAACTTCTGATGAAATACATGATCCTTCACCAAATAAATGGCACTTTGACTGTCACAAAATAACTCTGTGCTAGTAGCCTTGAATCCTAAATTAGGAACCAATCCCTTCAACCATAGGACCTCCTTTGCTGCTTCAATCGCCGTCATGTATTCTACTTTTACCGTTGAAAGTGCAATAATGTCTTGAAGCTGCAACTTCCAACTAACTGGCCCATCTCTAACTATGAATACAAAACCTATAGTCGACCTTCGATCGAGATCTCCCACGTAGTTTGAGTCTACGTAACCCTTCAACTTGCTCGGCTTCTCCTGTATCTTTTGGTATAATAGCCCGAGTTATGTTGTACCTTTTAGATACCGTAGTATCCACTTCACCACCTCCCAACGAGGCTTCCCTGGATTTGACATGTACGTGCTCACCAAACTCACCGCATATGATAAGTCCGGCCTTGTGCATACTATAGCATACATGAGTGATCCGACTGCATGTGCATATGGCACTCAAGACATCTCTTCTATGTCCTCATCTGTATTCAGACACAAATATGAGGATGACCTGAAGTGATCGGCAATAGGGTTGCTCACCGGTTCATCTTCCCTTTGTTGAATATTTTAATCACCTTTTCAACATAGTTCCTTTGGGATACAAATAGCTTTCCCTCTTTCCTATCTTAATGAATCTTCATCTCAAGGATCTTCTTACCTTCATCCAAGTCCTTCATGTCGAATTCCTTGCTCAATTGAGCCTTCAACTTTTGAATCTCCTAGTTACTACTCACTGCAATCAACTTTTCATCCACATACAATAGCAAGTATATGAATACTCCCTTACTGTATTGCCTGAAGTAAACACAACTGTCATACTCACACCAAGTGTATCTCATTGCCAACATAAATGAATCGAACCGCTTGTATCACTGTCTTAGAGATTGCTTCAGCCTGTAAAGTGACTTCTTGAGAACGCATATGTGATCAACTTTCCCTTCCTCTATGAATCCTTCCGACTGGTTTATGTAGGTAACCTCTTCAACCTCTCCATGTAAGAATGATGTTTCATGTCAACCTGCTCCAACCCCATGTCATGCTCCACTACCATCACCAACAACACCCAAATCGATGAATATTAGACCACCGGAGAAAATATCTCATTGTGGTCAATCCTCTCTTTTGAGCATATCCTTTGGCCACAAGGAGTGTCTTGTACTGCTCATTCTCCTTCTTCCTGAATACCCACTTGCATCTTATAACTCGCTTATCCTTCAGTAGTGTGACTAAATCCCATGCCCATGTCTGATTCTTCCAAAGTGACTCTATCTCCTCTGTCATGGCAATCAATCACTTGTTATCATCCTTACTGTCTAGTGGTTCCTTATAATTGCTTGGATTGCCGCTTTCCATAACCAGAGCAAGTGCCACATGATCATCTTTGAAACCATACCTGACCGGTACCTTGTGGGTTCTCCTCTGTCATCCCTGTGCTATAGAATACTCATGCTAGGGTTGAGTCTCCTTGTCACCATCTGTAACTATCTGCTCGTCCACACCTACATCTCCATCCTGAGCTATATCTCATGTGTCTGTATCCTTAACCTGATGTGAGCCTGTAATCTCAGTCTGCATTGAATGCTCTTTCACCTCTTCATTGTCTTCCTTTTGTGGTTCGCGTCCATCATCACCTAACATGAACTCCTCATCAAAACTAACATCTCTGCTAATGAATGTTGTTTTTCTTTCTGGATCCCATAACTTGAATCTCTTGATGATCTTCTAAAATTCAATGAAATAACATCTCCTTGACTTTGCATCAAGTTTGCTCTTGTTCCTATCCACCAGAGCGCAGGCAGGGCACCTATACACTCTCAAGAAATCATAATGAATTGACTCTTTCATTCAAACTTCTTCTAGGATCTGAAGATTGATGGTGGTCGATGGTGAACTATTGACCAAATAGCATGCATGATTCACAGCTTCTGCCCAAAAACTCTTCGTCATGGGTGACTATAATCTATAGTGTCTGAATCATGAGCTTTGCTACCCCCCATTCCGATCTAGGCACCCCGATACTATTAGCTAATGATGTATGCCTTGTTCATCGCATACTTGCTTGAACTCCTTCAAGGTGTATTCACCTCTGTTGTCTGTTCTCAAACATTAGATCTGTTGCCCCATCTGCTTCTTGACCTCCGCTTTCCACTCCTTCAACTTCTCGAATACCTGAGACTTATGATTTAGAAAATAAACCCATATCTTCTGTGAAAAGTCATCGATGAATATGATGAAATGTTCTGCACCATCTTTGGACTTTATCGATGTAGGCCCCCACACGTCTGAATGAATGTAGTCCAATAAGCCTTTATTTTTGTGCACTGCTGTTGTGAAGCTCACCTTATGTTATTTTCTCATCATGCAAAACTTGCAGAACTGTCGCTTGCACTCCTTAACACCTTTAAGCCACTTCTTTGCATTCAGCACTCTAAGACCCCTTTCATTATGTACCTAGGCACATGTGCCAAAGCTTTGAGATATCCTCCACTGTGTCTCTATTGTTTTGATCGAAGCTTCGTTGGTCACCATGCTCCCAATCAACCTGTACAGTTCGCCCTTCTCTCTCTTTTAAGATAAACCCGTGTGCCCTTCATCACCTTATGATTCACCTTCACCTCTGAACTTGCATTCCACACTCTCAAGTGCTTCTAGAGAAATCGGGCTCTTCTTCAACTCTGAAATGTGTCATACGATTGTCAAAGTTTGTACCATCCCATCATACATCTTCACCTTAATATTGCCGACGCCAACCATCTTGCAAGTTGAGTTGTTCCCCATAGCAACTGTTGCATCATTGTAGTTCCCATAAATGACAAATCACTCCTTGTGAGGGAACACATGATATTTGCATGCCAAATCAAGAGTCCATACATCAGAGTACGAGCCCTTCCTAATAGTTGCATCAACACGCCGCAATCTTTCTTGCTCTCCTCTGCTTCTAAAGGTATATTTCTTTGACCTTTCTCACTGCTGTTCGGTGATCTCCCCTTTCGGTCTAACCACTACTTATATTTTGCACAATCTATTTTTATATGTCTTGCCTTTCTACAGAAGAAACAACCTATGCTATCTTGAGTGGAAACCCTTAATTCAGATCTGTATCTATTTCCTCCTCGATTATTGCTTCACCCTCTTTCCTTGGCTATCAACCTGGATGAAGTAGTCTCATCAGTTATGGACTTTTTCATAATATCATTGCTTAGAAAAGTAGTCGTCACTTCCTCCAAATTGAGAGTATCTCTTGCATACATGATTGTCATCTCAAAGTGTTCATACGAATCCGGGAGTGATGCGAGAAGAATGAATACTTTATCCTCTTCCTGCAAATTTACTTCCAGGCATAAAATATCTCTTATAAGCTTATCAAAAGTGTTCAAATGATTCAGAAGAAGTGGACCTTCCTTCATCTGAAATTTTGTAGAGTTGTTTCTTGACATAAAGCTTGTTCTACAAACTCTTTGCCATACAAACTCCTATCTCCATCGTTTTTGGCACATGTTGTACAGAATATGATCCACCAAGCAAGATTCAATGGTTTTCGAAGCCTTAAGATCTAATTCATCCCAGTCCCCATCATTCATATCCTCAAGCTTCACTGATTTTCCCTTTAGGGCATTCAAGGTGTCTTCTTTCACAAAAGTGTATTCACCCTCCCCGTACAAAGAGTGAAATTTCCTTGCCGTTAAACTTCTCCACGTTGCACTTTGTTTGAAATGTTATTGTTGTTGCCGCCATAACTTTCAACCGCTCAATCTTCCCGAAACAACCTTCATACCGCCATCGATCCGGGACAAGATGAACCGTTAACCTACAAGCTCGATACCAATTGTCACGAATTAACCTCCACACCGATAGCAATTTGTTGGAAATTGATCGAGATTCAACATCTTGCTTTTAGGATTTCATCGAAAAATTATTACCGAATACAAAATAAAACAATTTGAAACAAACTAACATGCAATTACAAAAGCAAGAATAATGAAATTTACGGCTTGATAAATTGCCTATGTTGGAAGAAGGGGATGGGTTCCTTTACTTTATCAAGAAGAAAAGGAATATAAGATCTCTTAAAGCCTAACTTGGAAATCCTCATAAGAAATAAATCTCTCTCAAATGTAACTTTGAAATTTCTAATGGGATAGAACCCTAATATGATGGGAGACCCCTTTAAATATGATTCTAAGCGTGTACCTAAAGCGCCCACACAAAACACTCAAAACCAAAATCACCCAAAACACGCCAAGAACCCCTAACAATGGTATATGATCGGTCCGCCTCCACTTGGACCGCATGCGCATTAAAGCGATCCGTTCTTTAGACCGCGGATTGGACGCCGCTGTCGCTTGCCACTTCTTTTGCTCCGCTGCTATTTCTTTCTCTTTACAAAAAGCCATCAATGGTCAGATTGTAGTGGCAATTTCGAGCCGCCTACAACATGTGCAACTGTGTTCTTGCCCGTTAGCTTTCTCACCAGATAATTAATGTTTATATTACCCCTCTTCTTTTTGATATTATATTCTAATCCTAACTAAACTAAATTAATTATTATTGTTAATTAATCATATTATATGCCCCTAAAACTTCTAATGTTATTGTAAAACTCTCATATTAATTATTAGCTAATGATGTATGCCTTGTTCATCGCATACTTGCTTGAACTCCTTCAAGGTGTATTCACCTCTGTTGTCTGTTCTCAAACATTAGATCTGTTGCCCCATCTGCTTCTTGACCTCCGCTTTCCACTCCTTCAACTTCTCGAATACCTGAGACTTATGATTTAGAAAATAAACCCATATCTTCTGTGAAAAGTCATCGATGAATATGATGAAATGTTCTGCACCATCTTTGGACTTTATCGATGTAGGCCCCCACACGTCTGAATGAATGTAGTCCAATAAGCCTTTATTTTTGTGCACTGCTGTTGTGAAGCTCACCTTATGTTATTTTCTCATCATGCAAAACTTGCGTAACCGCTTGCACTCCTTAACACCTTTAAGCCACTTCTTTGCATTCAAAGACTCTAAGACCCCTTTCATTATGTACCTAGGCACATGTGCCAAAGCTTTGAGATATCCTCCACTGTGTTCTATTGTTTTGATCGAAGCTTCGTTGGTCACCATGCTCCCAATCAACCTGCAGTTCGCCCTTCTCTCTCTTTTAAGATAAACCCGTGTGCCCTTCATCACCTTATGATTCACCTTCACCTCTGAACTTGCATTCCACACTCTCAAGTGCTTCTAGAGAAATCGGGCTCTTCTTCAACTCTGAAATGTGTCATACTGATTGTCAAAGTTTGTACCATCCCATCATACATCTTCACCTTAATATTGCCGACGCCAACCATCTTGCAAGTTGAGTTGTTCCCCATAGCAACTGTTGCATCATTGTAGTTCCCATAAATGACAAATCACTCCTTGTGAGGGAACACATGATATTTGCATGCCAAATCAAGAGTCCATACATCAGAGTACGAGCCCTTCCTAATAGTTGCATCAACACGCCGCAATCTTTCTTGCTCTCCTCTGCTTCTAAAGGTATATTTCTTTGACCTTTCTCACTGCTGTTCGGTGATCTCCCCTTTCGGTCTAACCACTACTTATATTTTGCACAATCTATTTTTATATGTCTTGCCTTTCTACAGAAGAAACAACCTATGCTATCTTGAGTGGAAACCCTTAATTCAGATTCAGATCTATTTCCTCCTCGATTATTGCTTCACCCTCTTTCCTTGGCTATCAACCTGGATGAAGTAGTCTCATCAGTTATGGACTTTTTCATAATATCATTGCTTAGAAAAGTAGTCGTCACTTCCTCCAAATTGAGAGTATCTCTTGCATACATGATTGTCATCTCAAAGTGTTCATACGAATCCGGGAGTGATGCGAGAAGAATGAATACTTTATCCTCTTCCTGCAAATTTACTTCCAGGCATAAAATATCTCTTATAAGCTTATCAAAAGTGTTCAAATGATTCAGAAGAAGTGGACCTTCCTTCATCTGAAATTTTGTAGAGTTGTTTCTTGACATAAAGCTTGTTCTACAAACTCTTTGCCATACAAACTCCTATCTCCATCGTTTTGGCACATGTTGTACAGAATATGATCCACCAAGCAAGATTCAATGGTTTTCGAAGCCTTAAGATCTAATTCATCCCAGTCCCCATCATTCATATCCTCAAGCTTCGCTGATTTTCCCTTTAGGGCATTCAAGGTGTCTTCTTTCACAAAAAGTGTATTCACCCTCCTGTGCCAAAGAGTGAAATTTCCCTTGCCGTTAAACTTCTCCACGTTGCACTTTGTTTGAAATGTTATTGTTGTTGCCGCCATAACTTTCAACCGCTTTTCTGAATCTTCCTGAAACAACCTTCATACCGCTACTGGATCCAGGACAAGATGAACCGGTTAACCTACAAGCTCTGATACCAATTGTCACGAATTAACCTCCACACTGATAGCAATTTGTTGGAAATTGATCAGAGATTCAACATCTTGCTTTTAGGATTTACTGCGAAAAATTATTACCGAATACAAAATAAAACAATTTGAAACAAACTAACATGCAATTACAAAAGCAAGAATAATGAAATTTACGTGGCTTGATAAATTGCCTATGTTGGAAGAAGGGGATGGGTTCCTTTACTTTATCAAGAAGAAAAGGAATATAAGATCTCTTAAAGCCTAACTTGGAAATCCTCATAAGAAATAAATCTCTCTCTCTCTCTCTGTGGGGCTGTAACTTTTGAAATTTCTAATGGGATAGAACCCTAATATGATGGGAGACCCCTTTAAATATGATTCTAAGCGTGTACCTAAAGCGGCCCACACAAAACACTCAAAACCAAAAATCACCCAAAACACAGCCAAGAACCCCTAACAGCGTGCGTCTACCGTACACGGTCCAGTCTCCGGACTTGGACCGCATGCAGTGGGCGAAAGCGATCCGTTCTTTAGACCGTGATGGCGTGTGGGCGCTGCTTGCTGTTGCCACTTCTTTTGCTCCTGCTGCTATTTCTTTCTCTTTTACAAAAAAGCCATCAATGGCTGTATTGTAGTGGCAATTTCGAGCCAGCTACAACATGTGCAACTGTGTTCTTGCCCGTTAGCTTTCTCAGCCGTATAATTAATGTTTATATTACCCCTCTTCTTTTTTGATATTATATTCTAATCCTAACTAAACTAAATTAATTATTATTGTTAATTAATCATATTATATGCCCTAAAACTTCTAATGTTATTGTAAAACTCTCATATTAATTATTAGTAATGTATAATAATATATTAATAGACATTTGCATGTTAATAAATTATTTATGGAAAGAGTAGAAAACATAGAATTGTCCTAAAATTATTCCATGACACTCATATAGGAAAATTACAAATAGTATTCTTGCGTCTGAAGGTACAAACATGCAATTTTAAAAACATTAGGATATTTAAGTGCAGCAAGATACAAGTGGAGGTATGTAAGTGTAACTTTCAAAACTATAAGGTATTTAAGTTAATTAAACCTATAAAGATTTGAAACCTTTGTTAACCACAAACAATAGTAGGTGATCCCTTTGATAAATAATATTCATCATATAATATGAGGCCAAAGGCTTAGCTTATATTTATATAGTAGAGGAGATGTGGAAAATTTTAAGCATCATATTTTGAATAATCTTAAGATTTTGAATTATTTCTGAATTTATATCGTTGCTTAGAAAAATTTAGAAGAGGCTTTCGAAGGACTACTACAAAGTGATGGACATCATATAAATGTTGGACAACTAAAATCCATGATATCGCATTGCGGAAATTGGGGTTATGTATAAAATATCGGGTGTCATATGAGATAATATTCATACATAATATAACATTGTAATCTATAATCAAACATATTGATGAATTTTAAACATAAGAATTTGCATGAAGATATATGCTTAAGATTTGGGAGCCGAGAGTGGAGAGATTTGGGAGATGAATTGTGGCTTTTGTGACTTTTGTATGTTCCAGTTTTGGTTTCCAAACATGACCCAAACCCGAGCCCACAATCAAATTAAAAATGACTCGATTTTGTTAATATCTTCAAAGGGATATACCGGCCAATATTTTCGATAACATTCGATATATCAGAAAAAATCCCCAAATAAAAGAAAACAATATAAAACCACAACTATTATCGAGATAAAGTCTTTAACCTTTTATACCAGTCGATATAGCGATATCCCGGCTGATATTTCATATATTGCCTATAAGAGCAATATTTAAAGGTAATTTAGATATTCGTTTCTTGATTTTAAATCTCCAATAATTCTATATTATTCCTTAAAATTTTGAATTATTTATAATTTTAGGGACTAATATTGAATTATAAAAATTTGAGGGACAAATATGTAAATAAGCTAAATTTAAAAGAAGGGTTAATTTTTTAAAACTCTCTCAACTATGGGGAATGTTTCAAAACCATTCAACTAATTTAATTTGACAAAGCCCCCTAACTATGGGGGTGTTCTAGATAACCCCTCTCAATTTGGTGCGATTTTAGAAAACACCCTTCGATTTAATGTGTCTTATAAAAACTCCCCTGGTCTTTTACACATCTCTCAACAAACCCCCTTAACATAATTACTTTAATATGTGATTTTGTCAAAATACCCTGTTGAAGAAAGCCATTTTAGTTAAAAAGAAACTCTCAACCGATAATAAAAGGATCGTGACCAATTTACAATTCTTTTTATCTCTAAATCTCCACTTTTTCTTTCATCTAGCAAAAACCGAGCTAATTCTTTTATGATTGAGGGATATTTTGGTCTTTCCAAGTCAAGTAGTTATCACATAATAAATTAGACTCAACAATATTAGTTTTGAGGGGTTAATTGAGAAAAGTTCATAGGGTTAAATCAAACATTTGAAGTTGAGATAGATTATCTACAATACCCCAAACTTGACGAACAAAGATTTACTCGGTTTCAAATAGTTAGGGGTTGACATTGTCCCCATAGTTGAGGGGGAGTTTTCTAATTTAAGACACATGGGACATCAATCTTAGAGAGAAATTTCTAAAAATCTTTTGCTACAAGACTCTCAGAGAGAAATTTAATCTTTATTTGGGATGGCTATGTGATCCTTATGATTCTCCTTATCTTTTATGATTTGTAATAAATTATTTAACAAAATAAATTAAGTTCTTCATTTTATATGTCTCACCTTTATGAAGCATGTAGTTTGGATATGAGTATTGTTAGATTCTTCTAACTTCTTAACCTAAATTTGTGGATATTGTTTGACATTGGATAGATCTAAATTATTTTGTTAAAATACAATCCATATGAGTGCAAACTATGTATTAATCATTCTCAGATTATATTTTATAGTTTTCTGAAATTAGAGAGTAATCGCTTTGACAAATCAATTAATTAGGCGGAAAGATGTAGAAATATTATAATATCGATTTTGGAATTGATCACATAATTTATATTTTCTTTCTTGATTGAATTTGAACATTCTATTTTAGAAAATTCTAGAATTTTTTGAATATCTATAATACTGTCACGGATAAACGAAAGTGGAAGTAAACAATAGGTGCGAGTGATTTCTTTATAATTAAACAAAATCCTCTATGACTGGATAAACCTACCATTTTATGTTGATGAATTCAAGAATTTATTTTTTCATTAATAATAATAGGTTTTTCGATATTGGTCCCTTACATCATTAATATTTTAAAATTAGACTTCCAAATCATTAAATTGCTCTTAAATTATTAATATTTTAAGACTTTAAACCTCACTAATTCTGTGGAAGGCAAAGTGTTGAAACCAACAAGATTTTATACATTGAAATATCTAAAACTTTTAATATATTATGATAATCATAAACTTTTTGCAACTATGTTATAGTAAATACATAAACTTAAAATAAACAATTAGAATATTTGACCGTATGAGCACGGCATTCCACCTAGTATATAAAATTGGTGGTTCTTCTTAAAGGGAAAAAACTGATGTGTCATTTAAATACACGACATATAACATATCAAAAATAGCCTGTATCTTTCTATCCTATCATAATATGACATGTGAACACTTAAGTTTATCTTCACCTAATTAAGAATTCTCACCAATTAAAATTATTCATAATTAGAAAATTCTAATAATCAAATATTTGGTAATCCTAATCAAATTATAACTATCCATAATTAAACAAAATGTCATAATCATATCCCTCCTTTGTATGTAAATTGGTGAACTACTCAAAGGCTCAAAGAGTATGCCATGTGTAAAAAATTGCCACGTATCTATCTATCAATTAAAATTGACGTGTTGACATCTAATCTTATCTTTAACTAATAATTCTAATGAAATTAAAATAATCTATAATTAGAAAATCCTAATAATCAAAATCCTACTTTCTAATCCACTTTAGCGAAGAACCCTTATCAAATTAAAATAATCTATAATTAGAAAATCCTAATAATCAAAATCCTACTTTCTAATCCACTTTAGCTAAGAACCCTTATCAAATTAAAATAATCTATAATTAGAAAATCCTAATAATCAAAATCCTACTTTCTAATCCACTTTAGCTAAGAACCCTTATCAAATTAAAAATATCTATAATTTAAAAATTCTATTAATCAAGGCACTCTTTCATATAAAAGAGTTCTTCAAAGAAAATTATCAACTGCACCTTTCAAAATCTAAAAATTATAAGCAATCTTATAAATCATAATATGACATGTGAACACTTAAGTTTATCTTCACCTAATTAAGAATTCTCACCAATTAAAATTATTCATAATTAGAAAATTCTAATAATCAAATATTTGGTAATCCTAATCAAATTATAACTATCCATAATTAAACAAAATGTCATAATCATATCCCTCCTTTGTATGTAAATTGGTGAACTACTCAAAGGCTCAAAGAGTATGCCATGTGTAAAAAATTGCCACGTATCTATCTATCAATTAAAATTGACGTGTTGACATCTAATCTTATCTTTAACTAATAATTCTAATGAAATTAAAATAATCTATAATTAGAAAATCCTAATAATCAAAATCCTACTTTCTAATCCACTTTAGCGAAGAACCCTTATCAAATTAAAAATATCTATAATTTAAAAATTTATTAATCAAGGCACTCTTTCATATAAAAGAGTTCTTCAAAGAAAATTATCAACTGCACCTTTCAAAATCTAAAAATTATAAGCAATCTTATAAATCAAAAAATTACAAACCACCCCTTGAGATCCAAAAATTAGAAATAGCCTCCTGATAAATCAAAATTTTCAAATAGACCCTAAAAACAAATATTTGCAATCAACCCCATAAGCTTAAAAATTATATATAAACCCTAAAAATAAAAAATTATAAATAGCATCATAAAATTCAAAAAGTTATAACCTGCACCTTTTAAAATACATAAATTACAAACAATCCCTAAAAATAAAAAATTAAAAAGTCCTATGAAAAGTTTAAAATCATAAATATCCCCTTGAAATTTTATAAACAATTCCTTAAAAATATTACAACCAACCCCTTGAAAGTTTCAAAATTATAAATATACCCTTGAAAAGTTTACAAACAACCCTTTGAAAATTTTACACCTAGCCCCATGAAAATTGCAAAATAATAAACACCATGCTAAAATTTTTGAAATATTACAAACAACTCCTAAAAATTTATAAAGGACCCCTTGAAAGTATCAAAAACACCCCACGAAAAATTTAGAAATTACAAATAGTCTAATGAAAGTTGTAAATGACCTCTTATAATTCAAAAATTATAAATAAACCCTTGAAAAATCTGAGAATTACAAATAGCACCATAAGATTAAAAAATTATATCTGCCCTTTCAAAATCCATAATAACAAGCAAATCCTAGGAAATTAAAATTTACTAACAGTCCTCGAAAAAGTTCAAAAACTACAAACAGTCCCCTATATATTTAACATATTATATGATGATATTATAATATATTGGTGTGGGGATGAGTGAGGTGGGAGGGTATAATGGTCATGAGAAATCCAATATCCTGAATACTAGGAGATGATGGAACTTTCTACTATCTCTTTTACTTATGTTGTATCGACTATACACACTTTTATGAACTAAAAAATGTCACATTTTTACATTTAGGTTAGTTGAGCCCTTCAAATGTTTTTGTGTTAGTTTTGATATTCATAAGCAAAAAAATTGATATATGATTTTATGTTCTACTAATAGTGGTTTTTAGTCCTTCAATAGGTATTGATTGTTGATATAATCCGTTCGCTCCGCCAAATATATCAGAACCACTCGTGAGGAGCATGGAAATAATAATGCTGGGAACAAAGAGATGGCCACATAACTACATTGGCAAGATCTAAGCGATGATGTTAATGATAATGTTAACACGGAACAAGACGCTGCGGTAGGAAGCCAACTTCTAGCGATTAACCTGTGTCGAACAAATCCAATGATGTTGTTGTTGTTCGCACCAGAAGAGGAGCATCGAGAAGCTCGTCCGGCTAAAAATTCTCAAGGGATTGTAATCTCTGTTTTTGCCCTATGGCAGGCATATATATGATCGATGATCTCCTAACACCTACGGCTGCCACGACGTCGACAACAATAATCATACAGTGACAGCGGTTCGTTTCCTCTTTATTATATCTATTACTTTCTCACACTAAGTGTACTATCACAACTGTTGATCACATGATAAAAGAGGAAAATAGGATGGAGATAAAAACCAAAATCAGGTAGCGGCAGTACCTCTTCCTGTATACATGACATGATGTGACATATTCAGATGTATCTGAGTCTGAGCTCCTGTCCTGTCCCTCTGACAGAGTGACCCCCCCTCCCACGTGCCAATGCAAATTGACAGCCCAGTCGGACTCAGACTGGAGCGTCTTAAGTTTAATTATTAATTAATAATGGGATCAATTTTAAATATAAGTCAAAAAAGATTGTATCTATCTATCAATTAAAATTGACGTGTTGACATCTAATCTTATCTTTAACTAATAATTCTAATGAAATTAAAATAATCTATAATTAGAAAATCCTAATAATCAAAATCCTACTTTCTAATCCACTTTAGCGAAGAACCCTTATCAAATTAAAAATATCTATAATTTAAAAATTCTATTAATCAAGGCACTCTTTCATATAAAAGAGTTCTTCAAAGAAAATTATCAACTGCACCTTTCAAAATCTAAAAATTATAAATATACCCTTGAAAAGTTTACAAACAACCCTTTGAAAATTTTACACCTAGCCCCATGAAAATTGCAAAATAATAAACACCATGCTAAAATTTTTGAAATATTACAAACAACTCCTAAAAATTTATAAAGGACCCCTTGAAAGTTTCAAAATTATAAATAAACCCTTGAAAAATCTGAGAATTACAAATAGCACCATAAGATTAAAAAATTATATCTGCCCTTTCAAAATCCATAATAACAAGCAAATCCTAGGAAATTAAAATTTACTAACAGTCCTCGAAAAGTTCAAAACTACAAACAGTCCCTATATATTTAACATATTATATGATGATATTATAATATATTGGTGTGGGGATGAGTGAGGTGGGAGGGTATAATGGTCATGAGAAATCCAATATCCTGAATACTAGGAGATGATGGAACTTTCTACTATCTCTTTTACTTATGTTGTATCGACTATACACACTTTTTATGAACTAAAAAAATGTCACATTTTTTACATTTAGGTTAGTTGAGCCCTTCAAATGTTTTTGTGTTAATTTTGATATTCATAAGCAAAAAAATTGATATATGATTTTATGTTCTACTAATAGTGGTTTTTAGTCCTTCAATAGGTATTGATTGTTGATATAATCCGTTCGCTCCGCCAAATATATCAGAACCACTCGTGAGGAGCATGGAAATAATAATGCTGGGAACAAAGAGATGGCCACATAACTACATTGGCAAGATCTAAGCGATGATGTTAATGATAATGTTAACACGGAACAAGACGCTGCGGTAGGAAGCCAACTTCTAGCGATTAACCTGTGTCGAACAAATCCAATGATGTTGTTGTTGTTCGCACCAGAAGAGGAGCATCGAGAAGCTCGTCCGGCTAAAAATTCTCAAGGGATTGTAATCTCTGTTTTTGCCCTATGGCAGGCATATATATGATCGATGATCTCCTAACACCTACGGCTGCCACGACGTCGACAACAATAATCATACAGTGACAGCGGTTCGTTTCCTCTTTATTATATCTATTACTTTCTCACACTAAGTGTACTATCACAACTGTTGATCACATGATAAAAGAGGAAAATAGGATGGAGATAAAAACCAAAATCAGGTAGCGGCAGTACCTCTTCCTGTATACATGACATGATGTGACATATTCAGATGTATCTGAGTCTGAGCTCCTGTCCTGTCCCTCTGACAGAGTGACCCCCCCTCCCACGTGCCAATGCAAATTGACAGCCCAGTCGGACTCAGACTGGAGCGTCTTAAGTTTAATTATTAATTAATAATGGGATCAATTTTAAATATAAGTCAAAAAAGATTGTATCTATCTATCAATTAAAATTGACGTGTTGACATCTAATCTTATCTTTAACTAATAATTCTAATGAAATTAAAATAATCTATAATTAGAAAATCCTAATAATCAAAATCCTACTTTCTAATCCACTTTAGCGAAGAACCCTTATCAAATTAAAAATATCTATAATTTAAAAATTCTATTAATCAAGGCACTCTTTCATATAAAAGAGTTCTTCAAAGAAAATTATCAACTGCACCTGTCATATAAAGAATGTATTATTCAATGGTTGATGGTGTGTTAGAAGTATGCTCTATCATTATTTATATATTGCTATTATGTATAAATTTGTACGGATGCCCGTCCTGTTCTTGTCCAAATCCTATACATATATGTCATATATGCATATCTCTATCAAGTTGATGTCATATTATACATAAAAAACATAGCTACTTCAATTTATTAACCCTCCTTTTCAAATATTAGTAACATTTTCACTTTAATACCGGATTGTTATCCTAATGTTTCATCAAGTTATAAGTACCTTTTGTTATGTGTCCTTAATTAATTTTGTTTAGCTTCTGTTAAAATTAGATCTCGTGACTGCCACGTGATTTTTTCAAAACAGTTTCTCCACTATTTTGAAAAATTATAAGCTAATATGAGCTTCAAGAGCCAACATTATCCCTCTTTTATATATAATGAGAAATTGGTGGCACTGCTAAAAGTATAAAAAGTTATCATGTATCTATGAGAAGGTGACATGTGGACAACTAACATATATTCACCTAAAAGCATCATAAAATTAAATATATCCATAATTAGAGAATTCTAACTATAGTCAAATATTTGGTAACTCTAATCAAATTATAATTATCCATGATTAAAAAATCTAATAATTATATTTTTAATTCTTTTCAATTATTCTTAGTTAAAAATTTTAATAATCATATTTTTACTTGAGAATTGTTTTAAAAGACCCTTAAAAATAATTAGCAAAATGACATTTTTGCTAAATAATTAGCAAAATCGACAGTGAGCTAGCAAAAAAGAGGCCAATTTTGAAAAAATTTAATATTTAAAACACACAAAACTACTAGTCCTGTGTGTTTAGGGAGCGCTAATCAAGATATTAAAATTCTCTTGAAAGTACAGGGGATTAGTAGTCCTGAGTGAATAACAGAGACCAACGAGCCCCAAATACATATACACGGGATTGCCAGTCCCGTGTATTAAACAGAGAGATACACGGGACTACAGCAAATATAGGGGACTACTAGTCCCGTGTATTTGTCCGGGTTATAAGTACCCAGCCGTGCCCAAAAATTAGGGCACGGCCACCACTCTCTCTCTCTCTCTCTCTCTCTCTCTCTCTCTCTCTCTCTCTCCCTCAACTCTCTCTTGATCTCCCCCCCCTCTCCATCCTCTCCCACATCACCTCCTTCTCCCTCAATTTTCTCTCTCTCCTTCTCTCCAAACCCAAACCGAGTCTCCTCCCCAAAATTTCTCCCTTGATTCACTCCAACACCAAGCGCCATTGCCTACCTCAATTCTCTCCAGCGTTGTTGAACTTCGATGCCGTCTAACCTCTCCGACGCCGATGAACTTCAACTCTTCATCAAGGTGAAATTTTCTAAATTTGTATAATCTTTTGGTTTCAATTGTAGTATGAAAATAACCCTATATTTTGAATAATTTTATTTTTATTTTAATAAACAATATGGTTTGGGTACAATTAGGATTTAACTAGAAATTTGGTAGATTAAATTTGATGTAGAGGGTTTTTCAATTACGGTTTAGCTAGAAACATGATATAAAAATTTAATTTATGAAGTGTAATAGATAATTTGCATATGATGAATGTTAATATTTTAGTTTCGATGGCGAATAGAATACCCTTTATTTGTTTCTTCAACGAAAGACCGAGTGTTGGAATGAATAATATGCCTTTATACGAGGGAGGATCTAGAAAAATACTCATATTATCTAAAACATGCAACTTCGGTGGAATGATGATAGAAATACATAGAGTTATTGGAATTAATCATAGAGAGTATGCAACTAAGGTGTTCTGCAACCGTCCAATAAATGAAAAAGAACAATTGCTATAGAGATCACCGGTGATCAAGAATTGATTGACATGATACAACTCTCTGAAAAGCAAATCTCAATCAAGTTGTTCATTGAAAATTTTCTAATTTCCGGTGTTGCCCAAGTTTTGAATGCTCCGGGAGAGTTCTCTTTCATGCTTGACTTAGAAAATAACTCGAGAGAATTTATTTCATCTCCAAGTATCATGCACTTAGAAAATGACTCGAGCGAAATGGATGGACTCAACTATAAAATTTAAGCGGGCATTCCCTTTGTGCAATGTCAAGTGATATGTTCCGCAACACTTCGGGTCATGTTACGGCCGGTTGGTTCCAATATAGAAGAGGATGCAAATAATAATTCAGAAGATGTTGAAGAATAGGAGTGACTTGATAGCATGTAGTGTGTTATTGGAGGCATCGATGAGGAAACCCGTTGGATGGATGAATTTTGTGTAAACAACGATTATGTGAAGTTTGAAGAACCATTGCCAGAAGAGTTTCAAAATAATGAGTGGATAAATGCCTCATAAGCTGAGTTTGTTGATCTTGATTCTAATTTCAAATGATCTAAGGACTTTACTTTTAAAAAAGGAGATCTATTCGAGAATAAGGAAGCATGGGTTTTCACTATACGTAAATGCTCCATCAAGAATCAGGTCAAATTCAAGCCGGTAAAAACTAATACAACCAACTACCATGTAAAGTGCTACTTCAGCAACGAGAAAGCTCAAGGAAAGTATGCAAGTGCTCAAGATGAAAGAAGTTCAAAGTTTCCTTGGAAGCTAGATGTAGATATTAGAAAAAAAAACTAATGAGCAATTTATGATCTCTAGTTATTGTTGACTTCATACATGTCACAATCCGACAATCAATGTTGACCATAAGGCAACAACTTCCTCTTATATCTTAAAGTTAATTATGCCTGAAGAACTTGATCTGACTCCAAGTCAGATAATTACAAGGGTATACGATATGAGGAAAATAACTATATACAAATATAATGCATATGATGCACAGAGAAAGGTGTTGACTAAAATCTTTGGAGATAGGGAGAAACCCTACGAATTACTTCCGCAATATCTTGAAGCAATTAAGAGGAAAAGTTTGGGTACCGAATATGAAATATTGTCTAAAGAGATTGCACCGGGGTAGAGAGGCTCACGCGAGTATTTTGGTCATTTGGACCCGCTATCAAGTGGTTCTTATTTTGTCGTCCGCTCTTGAGCATCGATGGCACACATTTATATGGTAAGTACAAAGTAGTGCTTTTGGTTGCGACCGGTGTAGATGCAAATGGTGGGCTATTTTCATTGGCCTTTACAGTTATTGAGGTAGAGGACACATTGAGTTGGAAGTGGTTTTTTTAATGAATTTATAGGTTAATTCCTACTATCCAAAGTACCAGAACGATTACTTATATTTTTAACAGGATGAAAGGAATTCCTCAGGCCTTGCGTGAGGGTTTCGGAGCACCACATCATCACCAATATTGCTTGAGGCGTATAAGAGATAATTTTAAGAAAAAAACACAGCGAGGGCAATTTACAAAATCTATTGTGGCAAGCCAGGTGTGCATCCAACACATTAGTGTACGAGCACTGTAGGGAGAAATTTAAGTCACTGTCAGTTGAAGCACACAACTAGATTGAACAAAACTTGAAGCCGCAATACGAAGATCGATGGACGTTAAGTAAAGATGGTGGGGTGCACTATTGTATGATGACAACTAATTGCTCTAAAAGTTTCAATGGCGTACTTAAGGGTGCCCGGATTATGCCAATTCAAGCCTTGGTTGCAAGGACGTTTTACAAGTTGAACGCATACTTTAACAAAAAAACGTGGTGATGGTGCAAGTTGGACGATGAGTTACACTCCAAAAAATGAGAGCATACTGCAGAAAAGAATTGTGGCTATAAAATCATATAGAATTACTCCATTCAATGATAATGAGTGGGAGGTGAAATATTATGAAGGTATTTACACCATCTATCTCTACGACTAAGAGTGTAGTTGTACTTGTAATATATCACAATTGTAAAAATTACCATGTGAACATGTTTTAGCGGCTAGTTCCAATCAAGATGGTGGTGCTAGATTTCCTTATGATCGGTATTGCTTAGCTTGGTATTCAACGAATCATTACCAAAAGACTTACAATGAGAGTTTTCATCCCCCCGATGATAGCCGCTAGTGACCAACTTATAGTGGACCATGTTTATTACCACTAGTACAAAAGACAAGTGGAATGACCTCGTTTTGTGTGCATTAGAGGTACCATGGATCAAGGGCGGGAAGGGGTGGCATCGCGAATTAAGTGTAGTCAATGTAATCAATCTGATCATAATAGGTCTTGTTGTCCATTAAGAACAAGTAGATAGCAATTAATTGGTAATAAGTTTTCAATATTTATTTCATGTTTTTTATTATAATCTTATTAATTCAGCAAGAACTAATCTGTGATTAATTGTATATGCAGATATATACACTATGCTTCCTGGGCTGGATAGTGATGATGTCCTCTATGATCAGTCACGACACCATTCTGTCGAATACATGAAAGCTAATTTCTTCATTATTTTTTATTTTATACTCTAATATTATATTTCTTTATTGTACAGAGAGGACCGGAGCTATTTATGGCTGATCATAGTCTCGGACGTACCCGTTGGCCACTAGAGGATGAGCGTATGATTATCATGGTAGCCTGAGCTAGTTTTCTCACATGATCGAGGCTACGATGGATGAAATTAGATTGGCCACTACTTAGTGCATTGATGGATAGATGGAGGCTGGAGACTAACACTTTCCACCTGCGTATCGGAGAGTCGAGTATTACTCTCTAAGACGTATCAATAATCTTTGGTCTCTACATTGATGGTCCATGTGTTATAGAGACAGACAGACATGCATGGCGCCGAGTTCATGAGGAGTTGTTGGGAGTAGCTCCACCCTCGTTGCTCGAAGTGAATGTTAGATTAAAGAGGCTAAAAGATACTTTCTCATACCCATTACCAGAAGATGCATCCCAAGTCATGATCGAGCAACATACATGTGCATATATTTTGCACATGATCAGGATGCTTCTATTTCCCCGATTCTAGTAAAGATAAAGTGTATTTGAGGTAATATAATTTATAATTTAAATATTTATATAAGTATGTTGTTTACTTGAATAGAACTAACTTCATTTTTTTAATATGATAGGTGGTTACCACTTCTCAAGAACTTGGACACTTGCGGGACATTATCATGGGGTAGTATTGTTTTAGCAAATTTGTATAGAGAAATATCCAAGGTGGCTTTTAGACAAAATAAAGAGCTCAATGGGTGTCTGACTTTATTACAAGTTTGGGCGTGGGAGAAACTTGTTCTGAAACCAAGATTATGCGAGACACAAGCTTTAGATGGACAGATTCCACTGGGCTGCAGGTAAACACTTTCGAAGCTAACCAATGCAGACTTCATTTAGAATTATAGTTGCGGTATTAGCTACTAAACTTTGATCATTCACATAGATGGAAAGTCCAAAAATGCTATGATGAGACCCCGGCAAGACTGCTAGACTTTTAGAGAAACGAGCTTGATCACATGAAGATTTATCAGGTATTGAATTTTACTTTAAGAAAATTTAATCTACCACAAATTTTTAAAGATATACTAATATGTGGAATATTTTCTAGTTTGAGTGGCAGCTATACAGTGATCACCTAGCTCATCTAGGACCAATTTGCATGGAGGGCTAAGTTATAAGAAGAGCAAGAATTTCTCTCATATGCTTTGAGATTATGGAGATGAATGTGCCGAATCCGTGCTTAGACAGTTTGGTTTGGCATAGTACATTTCACAAGAAATTGAAAGAATAGAGAGAAAGGCCAAGAAAGACGGGCATCAGATAAACTAGGCAAATGTGCATCATTAGTGCATACACAGATGGACTGATCAGCATTTGAGTATCATAGAGCAGATTGATCCTCCTCAGCAGGAATCAAATTATATCAAGTGGTATTGGCGAATTACTAGAAGATGGATAATAAATCAGACCACGGCTCATCTCGATGAACACTAACAGCATGCCCATACAATAGAGATATGTGCTAAGGGGTGTAGATGAGAGAGAGCTTGTAAGTTATTTACTATTAAGTCCACTTATTTCGTATTACTACAATTTTCTTCGTATTACTATAATTTTTTTATATATGTAACTTTTTGACTTAATTGTAGATAGATATTATTGATGATATTGAGGACATTGCAAATGAGGGTCTAGCACTTTCTGTCACAGGAACAGATCTAGGAGTACACACATCCATGTATTAGCGGATAATGTGGAGGGTTCGTAGAGATTTGAATCGAACTCTTTAGGATCTTCATGATGGTCACGAGGTGATGGCGCAAGAGGATCTCTTATACGCACGCCGACCAAATTGAAGAAGATAAGATGGATCTTGTACAAACAATGATGAAGCTGGACTGTCACAACCACACACGCAATCAGAGAGCGAGCTTGTGCAAGCTCAAGTACATGGAGGATGACGACGATCTGAGAAGGTACGAAGAGGAAGACAAAGGGGGAAGGGGCGGACTTCTAGGATGTATGTGATAGATTTATGGATTTCCTATATGGACTCTATTTAAGTTATCGATATAGGTTATTTATAAGTAAATGAACTTGATATGTTTGGATTTGTTGCAATATTTTGGTACATGGATATAATATGTGTTGTCGTGGAATGTTATCTATGGTGTTTTGTTGTGATGTTTTGGATTGATTAGATGTGTATTAAGTTATGTTTATTTCTTAAAAATTATAAGTTATATAAAGATTATACTATTTGGATATGTATATGAGGTGAATTTAAACTTTTTTTATGCACATGAAATATTGTATTTATGCAGAAGATAAGTTAGAACAAATGCGCGCATGTTTTGTGCATGTTGGGAGGTATTTGCAGTACACGGAACTAGTGGTCCCATGTGTTTTCTGAAACTATTCAGAAAATACACGGGACTACTAGTCCCGTGAGTTTTCTGGATTTGTTTAAAGGCTGATTAGTGCTTGCTAAACACATGGGACTAGTAGTTCCGCGTGTTTTAAACATTAAATTTTGCAAAATCGACCTCTTTTTGCCTAGCCTATGTGAGCTAGCCAAAAAGTTGTCGATTTTGCTAATTATTTAGCAAAAAGGTCATTTTTGCTAATTATTTTTTTTAAAATAATTTTTAAAAAAATTCTCCTTTTACTTCTCTTCTCTTTCATATATATATAAAGGAGGGTTTAGTGATTTACTATTGGCGTTACATTTCATAAAATTGCCACTTGACTCTCATTAATTATTTTTAAAGATAAAATTCTCTAAATCTCTAATAAGTTTAGTCATTTAGTACTTAGCCCGCACGTCTTTTCAAACCCTCGATAAGTTTGGGAATTTCAAAAAACTAACAAATTGTTTTTAATTTTTTGCACTTAGCACTATAAGGGCATTACTTGATAATTTTACACTAACAAACATTATCCCTCAAGACCAATTAATATATACCTCTTAAATCATTCACGTAGCGATTAACCCATAAAATTACAAGCAACTAAAAATTACAAATATTACAAATAACTCTCTGAAAGCATGAAACTACAAACAACCCCTTGAAAAATCTAAAAATTACAAACGATCCCCTTTAAATTCTTAAAATTGCAGAGAATAAAAATTACAAATAACCCCATTTAAATTATAAAAGTTATAGACAACCACTTGAAAACTCCAAAACTATAAATAGATCCCTAAAAGAAAAATTACAAACAACCCTTAAAGAATCTAAAATTACAAAAGGCCTCTGAAAAATCTAAAAATTAAAAACTTAAAATTACAAATAACTACATAAAAATTTGAATATCACAAATAGCTCAGAAAAGCCAAAATTACAAATGACCCCTTTTAAAATCTAAAAATTAGAAACAACCTCCTAGAAAATTCAAAAATTATATACATAAACCTATAAATAATAAACAACCATTATTAGGGTTATCTACCAAAAGTTATTAACAGTGAAGTGATAAAACTAAAACTTATTAGGTATTTCCTTTCAAAATTTATTGGGATATTTTAGTTATTTGACCACACATGAACTAATAATATAAATTTGGGGGCTTTCTCACAAAAATTTTGGGGTTTAGTGAGAGTTTCAAAGGTATCGAGTTTATTATGAAACACCCAAACTTATTGGGGTTTAGTGAACTTTACCCATATTTCAATTTTTATAGAGAGGGATATATATTAGTGGTTACACATGAAGACTTTATATCTATTGAAGAATGGATTAGTGGTTACAATGTTTACAACATATCTTGACTGTTAAATTATAAGATGGGAATTAAAATCTTAAATGGACAAGAGAATCAAGTGAAAGACATCATAAATAAAGAAAATTTGGATCTACAATTTTGTGAGCTAAAGAACAAATTAAATACATAAAATGGTAGAGATGGACAAAGAAATTGTTTAAATCTCCCTTTATTTATTATAAGATATTTGTGATTTACTATTAGCCATGCATCTAAAAAAACTGCCATGTACCTCCCTAATTTTAAATTTGAAATTTTGAAATAAAAATATTATACCCAAAAAGTTATGAGTTTAACAAACCCTTGAGAACTAGTCATGAGTCAATCAAGCAGGTCGGGTCATATGACCGAAAACACAGCCCCAGTGTAGTTATAGGCCGACTAGACTAGCCGACTTCTCCAACAGTCCTAGTCCAAGCTGAAAGGAGTCTTCAGGCTGGGCTCAACCAGAAGACCTTCATCATGAGGTGAGGGAATGTCTGATTACCTCGTCAACAACACCCGCATTTAATAAATAACCAGGTATGATGATGACTTTTCAGGCGTCGCACGTACCCTGCCACCAAGTCGCCGTCATATTTAATGCGGGTGAGATGTAATAATGACTTATCGGATGGCAACGATGCCCTGTCACCCTACACCGTCACATTAAATGCAATGTGAATGACTCTGACGAACTCTCCCAACTGGCTGTTGACATGTGTAAAGCATAAATCAAATGTCACTTCCACATGTTGACTCGGATTACCAATTCGCCCTCAATCTCTCTTATAAACATAAGCTACTCTCACCATTCTCAGTTTTGAACTCTCTGAACCCTAAACTTAGTCTTACACTTTTCTTCATACTAATTCCACCAGTCACTAATTTGAGCGTCAGAGGGCACGCTGGAGGAAATCTCCTCCAGAGCCTCTAACGTTTGTTGCTTGTGTAGGGATCTGCCTTCCCCAACGTAATCAGTCATCAGAGGAGATTAAGTACTCCTAATTTCTCATTAATCCCAACTCAATCCACAGATTAATTTTCCGACATAAACAGCTTTCCCCTATCAAAGAACTAGATGAAAATCATGCTCGACATCGATGACACCAAAAAGATGCTAAAAGCAAGATATATCCAAGAGGCCTAGTACCTAGAATGGTTGGCAAATGTATGGCTAGTCACAAAAAGGCAATGGCAAGTGGAGGATGTGCATCGATTTTACACACCTCAACAAAGCTTATCCCAAGGATAGTTTTTCCCTCTCGTCCATGGAAGCTCAGGACATGAAATGCTCAGCTTTATGGATGGCTTCTCAAGCTATAACCAATGTTGATGTCAGTTATAAAGCAGGAAAATTTAGTGTGGAATTTTAGTGTGTTAGGGTTCCTTAATCTTCTTTGATGGTTGGTTATGGAGCAGAGGATTTAGTCCTGCACACAAACAACACGTGAGAGGATCGGAGTTGTGATCTTCGGTGATTCCTTCGATGATCAAGTCAGTAGTGAACTTGAGTGGAGAAAAAATATGATTATATTATATTTATTTATAAAATATTGGTTACCCTTGTGCAATGGACAATACCTCTATTTATAGCAGATCCTAGGGGGCAATTGTGTAACTTTGGCCGAGTCCAGCCAAGCAGTTTAGTCGGCAGATACTTTACAGGTGTCGGCTGCAGATGGGATAAGTCACCTATGCATTTAATGTGATGGTGACAAGGGAAGCATGGTGTTGATAGGGTCCAATGAGTCATAAAGACTTTCGAGGCTAGAGCAATGATGATTTCGACCATGCATTCAATATAATGGTGATCAACTATCGGCGGGGGTTTCAAGGACAAATCGCCTCTCGTCTCGGCCTTGTGAAAGGGCCAAGAAATCATGCCTTTTTATTGGATCATCTCGGATTCAAAAGTTCTCGACCCGGTCTTGTAGGATGAAGAGGAGGGGGTTGACCCTAACAGCGGGTTTCGAGTAAGGACGCCTTTCGACCCGGCCCCTCTTGGAAAGGGTCGAGTGTAGTCATTACTGGAGTCGCCCTGCATAGGGTGAGGTTGATTTGGTGTTTAGTTCATATAGAACATGTGTCGGCTCCTGGGGGAGGATTAACACTTAGCCATTTCTATGATATAACAACCAAATAAAGATGGCAGAGCATAACAAAGAGAAAACTTTTTTCATCATAGACCAAGGTACTTACTGCTACAAAGTGATGCTATTCAACCTCAAAATTGTGGGAGAAACCTACCAGAGGTTGATCAATAAGATCTTTAAAGAAAAATCTGGTTAAAATGTGGAGGCATATGTGGATGACATCCTGGTGACGTCCAAGCATGCCCACACCCACATTGCAGATCTTGAAGAAGCTTTCTCTATTCTCTACCGATACTAGATTAAACTCAACCCTGAGAATTGCACCGTTGGTGTACGTTCGAGTAAATTTCTTGGGTTCATGATCACCCAGTGTGGGATCGTAATCAACCCTGAGAAGATAACCGCAATAAAAGAGATGGCCGAACCCTGTACAGTGAAGGATATCCAAAAGCTAAATGGAAAATAGCAGCTTTGAACCGTTTCCTCTCCAAGTTAGCCGAGAAGATCCTTCCTTTATTCAAAGTTCTGAGGGGAGCCAAAGGACCTAGAGACAGCATTCAGTGGATGGAGGAATGTAGTAGCACCTTCGCCGAACTTAAGAGGTACTTGAGTATTAAGCCCTTGCTAAGCAGCCCTGTCTAGGGGGAGCAGCTCTATCTGTACCTCTCCATCTCAGCAGAAGCTGTGAGCTTAGTCTTGATCGAAGAGAAGAAAGATATTCAAAAACTGGTCTACTATGTTAGCCGCATTCTAAAGACATCTGAGCTTAACTACATCCTCATCGAAAAAGCCTTCTTTGCTCTCATCACTACAGCAAGAAGGCTCCGACCATACTTTCAGGTCCACACGGTGATAGTTCAAACCAATTGGCCATGAAGAAGTCACTTGGCTACCCCTCCAACTCAAGAGGAATGATCAACTGGGCCATAGAACTCAGTGAGTATGATATCCAATTTGAACTCTGAACAACCATAAAGGCTCAAGTTCTCTCGACTTCTTGATTGAGTCCCCCAATCTGGAAGGCGAATCGCAGGTGAATGAACCAACTCCCCCTCCAACTGAAAAGCTGGTCAAAAAGGTCACACCTAAGAAAATCAACTCCCCCAAATACGACTAGCCTAAATTCCTATTATGGTGGGTACTAAAGATAGATGGCTCCTCTAGAGAAAATAGCAGCGGGGCAGGGTTGGTAGTACACGGCCCCAAAAAACTTTTTTTTTGAGTACGCCGTCGCCTTTGATTTTTCGGTCTTAAATAACGAAGCTGAATATGAAGCTCTTCTGACCAGCCTTAGAGCTGCCCTGGTATCTAAAGTAGAGTATGTCTTCATAATAGCCGACTCCCAACTCGTCTTCTATTAGGTGCAAGAAGAATATGAAGCTAACGACCCCAGGATGATGTATTTGGAAAAGGCCAAGGAACTGTTGAGCAAGTTAAAAGGGTTAAAATCAAGCAAGTTCCCAAGGCCCCATAAATCTTTGGCAGTCATTCTTTCCAAGCTGGGCTCCTCGATCTCGGGGGGAAGAAAGGGGCCAATATACACAGATACCCTCAAAAAGCCGAGCATTGCTGAAATAATGACCACCTCAGTAATGCAAGTGGACCATCAGTCAGGGCCATGCTGGAGGGACTTACTCATCCAGTATCTAATGAAAGATGCTCTGCCAAAAGACCAAATGGAAACCAGGAGCTTGCAAAGCAAGCCCTGAAATATCTCATGATTGGGGGTCAACTCTACGGGCTCTCCTACACTAGCGGCAGCATGGGGCCCTATCGATGCCTCTGACCAGAAAAATTATTCTATATCCTAAGGGAGATCCATGAAGGTATATGTGGAAACACCATCCGGGCCAGGACCTTAGCACATAAGGTCATCAGACAAGGTTATTACTGGTCGACTATTCTAGCCGAGTCAAATAAGCTTACAACCCGGTGCAGAACCTGTCAGCTCTTCTCAAGTATCCCTAGAGCTCCAGCAACCAAGCTCACCCCTCTCAAAAATCTAATCCCCTTTGCTCAATAAGGGTTAGACTTCTTGGGACCATTCTCAATGGCAGCTTGACAACGGAAGTTCCTGATAGTAGCTTTAGACTACTTCACCAAGTGGGTAGAGGCAGAGTCGCTAGCAAAAATTAGTGAAAAAGATATCGACAATTTTTTCTGGAAATCAATCATCAGTGGGTTTGGGGTATCAGTAACTATCATCACCAACAATGGCATCCAGTTCAATAGTAAGGGATTCCATAATTTTGTGAAGAGAAGATTCGCTTAAATTCGCATTAGTGGCACACCCCAAATACAATGGACTGCAGAAGCAGCTAACAAATACATACTGCAAGCGCTAAAGAAAAGGTACATCCAAGCGAAAGGAGCATGGGTTGAAGAACTCCCTGGTATGTTTTGGTCATACAGGACAACTCAAAAAAACTTCGCAGGGGAAACACTATTTCGACTGGCTTACGGAGCGAAAGTAGTCATCTCAGTGGAAGTCGGCATGCCCACTATGCGGTTACAACACTTCAATAAGGAGGCCAACCAAATTGGCCTCAGGAGCAGACTCGACCTTGTCGAAGAAGTAAGAGAACAAGCACTCTGATCCATAATAATCGACTAGCAGCGCATCGCTCAATACTTTAATAGCCAGATCTAACCCTAACGGTTTAAGATAGAAGACCTGGAGCTCTAAAAAGCTACATTCAACAAAGAAGTGAACTACCGAAAGCTTATAGCAAATTGGAAAGGACCCTACAAAATCATAGAAGAAGTCCACCCAGGAACCTACATGCTGCAGAATCAGAATGGAGAGGTCTTGAAGCACCGTTGGAGCATAGAACAACGCAAGAAATACTTTAATGAATGTAACTAAAGGCTTTCTATATCAATAAAAAATTATCTTTCCCAACACCCTTTAGAAGCAGCAACAAAGCTCCTTGCGACTCAGTCTTCATTGACTCGTCCAAGGCATCCAAAGACCTTAGTATTATTTTCATGAGTAAAACCAAGGCACGGCGTAAAAGCTCCGGGTGACTCGGTCTTCACCGACTCGTCCAAGGCATCTAAAGACCTTGTGATAATCATATTTTTATTACAATTTTACACCGTCATCATCTATTTTATATAAATAAATATACCACTAATAATTATTTTTATCTTAATGTGCAGGTTAATGAAGATTAATGAATAAAAGGTCAAAAAGAACTCAAATTTCCTCATTTTCTAACCTTTTATTGAAGCCCGGGATCAAGCTAAGCAATCTACAGAAGCTGAAAAAATAAGGATCCAATATGAAAAGAAATCAAGTGAAAATCATGTTCAAGATGATTAGCCACAAAGAAACGGCGATATCTCTCAATCCGTAAGGCGGAATTTAACATATAATATATGAAAATTACCTATCTCGATGAGACGGAGCTAACTGCATTTTCAGAATTTTGAGATTCTAATCGGTCGGCCAACCGATTGGCCAATCGGTTGGCCAACCTATTTGTCAACCGATTGGTGTGCGGCAGATTCAGATTTGTGGCCAGATTTGATTTCTTCATTGCCAAGTTTCATCCAATGTTCTCCTTCATTGTTGTAGGCTATAAATAGAGGGGTAGAGTGAGGGGTTTGAGGTGTGAAATATTTTGTAAACTCTTTTTGAAGAGGATGGTTACTCTTAATTGAGAAGACCTTCCAAATTGTAATTTTTTGTTGCAATCAATAAAAGAAATATTTTCACCCCTTCATAATTCCTTTCTTCTCTTTGTCCAAGGATGAAAAGAGGATGAAGATGAAGAAATGAATATCCTGGTTTATCTTTTTCTTTTCTTATTTTCTTTTATTGCTTATTTAATGCTTTGTAGAGTAGATTTACATTCATGTTTTACTTTCATGTATTTACTTTCATGTCTTTACTTTCTTGTATTTATTTTGTGGATTTTTTTTCTTTTTTTTATTCACCTTGAGGCTAGAACCCTCTAGGGAATTACCCTTTTCTAAATGTGGATGTAATATTTGTGGGAACTCTAGAAATTGTTTGAAACTAGCATTTATATCCAACTTATTCACATAAGATTGAGATTAGCTAAGTGGATCTATTATAGATTCCTCATATCTTCAATTAATCCTCCATATTTTACCTTCTTGAACTTCCTCTTTGTTCTTGCTTTTTGTTTGTTCTTTTATTTTTTTACGACTTTCTTTATTTTCCTTCACTTTATTCATCATTCCTTCTCCTCTCTCAAATTTATTTCGTTTTATTCGAATTCTAGAAATTATTTGAAACTAGCTTCATATCCAACTTATTCACATAAGATTGAGATTAGCTAAGTGGATCTATTCTAGATTCCTCATTTTATTCATGACTCTTTATTTTTCCTCTCTCAAACTCATTTTATTTTATTTTGCACATATTCACATCCACTCTTTGCCCTCCCACTTTCAATCTCATTTTACTTTTATTTACATTTTATCACTTCCACACTCTTAATCTCTTCACACTCACTTTTAGTCTCATTTTGTTTTTATTTGCACTAAATCATAACACTTTCTAATCTCTCCACAGCCACTTTCATCATGTTTTCACTCCTAATTGTCACACACACAACATAAGAACCAATTTAGATTAACTCATTACAACACCTTCATTGTGGGATCGATAATTTTTTATACTATAACTTGATGGTTGTATACTTGTAACTTTAAGTACACATTTATTTACCTATGAAGTTTTTGGCGCCGTTGCCGGGGAACGGTGTTTGTAATTAAAATATTTTGTTTCTTTAACTTGTGTGTTTTCTTGTGTAGGAACTACTTTAAACTTTGAAGAAAAATTAAAGATTAAAGATTGAAGAATTGCCTTCAAGAAGGCTAGGATTGCTTTTGCGTGAGTAACTCTTCTTTCTAGTATTTTTAATTCCACCCTTTAGTTAGTTTCTCATAATTAGAGACAATTAGGATTTAAAAAATTAAAAATTAAAAATATATTTTATTTTTATTGACCATAATAAAATTTATCCTCCACTTGGACATTTACTAACAAGATAATAAATTCAAACAATATCACCCTTTCTCACATTTGTTTGATTGCTAACCTTAACTAAAAATAAAAGATTTCATTTTGCATCATTTTATAGTTGCTTTTAATTTCTAGGGTTGCATTGCATATAAAAGTAGGAATTCACCAAAGTGATTTGAGCATCTTGATTTGACACACACTTGAAATTATTCTTAAGGGCAAAACCCATTAATCAAGATAAGGTGGGGGATTTTATCACCTTTTCCTTAGCCCACAAATCACTAATTCCTCACTACACAAACTCAAGTCTTTTAAAACTCATTAGACGTTAGCCCCTAAGGATTCGAGCTCATTAAGAAATAAGAAATCATTAAGTGAACCGGTTCAAGTTGACTTGGATTAGTTGGTGTCTAAGGCAAGGTTTAGGGATTGCGTAAAACGCTCCGCAAGGAACGAGGTACTTAATTGATCTTTGATATCCCTGTAGTACTATCCTTATCTGGCTAACTGACCGAGTAAACTTCGATCTTTTCATTAAAGTAGTTTTTGGTTAGGAGCTGGTCTAGTTGAGTCAAGAATTAACCCTAGAGTTTAAAGTGATTGAAAAGTGATTGCATTGATTTGCTTTAGTTAATTCATTATCCCTTTCCTTTTTATCATCATTTTTTTCCTCAAAAAAAAACTAGCTTTTTTTTTCTTAATAAAAAATTTATAAAAAGAATTTATTTTGGTGTATGCAAACTTAGATTAGGGATAATACTAATCGTTTAATCCGTGTTTATTCATCTTTTGAGACCAACGAAATGGCCAATCCTAATTCACCCGTTCTTCAAGATGTGTGTTACGCAACTAGGAATGCAATCCCATCTTGCATTAAGCTCCCCGATGTCAATGGAACCAATTTCGAACTTAGACCGCATTTCATAAACATGCTTCCAAAATTCTTAGGAGTAGAATCTGAAGATGCATATATTTTCATCTCCGAATTTGAAGAAGTTTGTCTCATGATTAAGATGAGGGACTTATCCGAGGATGCGATCAAGCTTCGATTTATTCTTTTTGCTCTTAAGGACAAAGCCAAAAAATGGTTGTATAGCTTACCCATAAAT
The DNA here is from genome assembly GCA_012295165.1 of Asparagus setaceus. Lineage (NCBI taxonomy): Eukaryota > Viridiplantae > Streptophyta > Magnoliopsida > Asparagales > Asparagaceae > Asparagus > Asparagus setaceus. Next base: position 35,654,687 of record CM022709.1, read on the forward strand.
TCTATCTCAACTTGGGGTGAATTTGTTACCATTTTTTTGAAGAAATTCTTTCTTATCCATAAAATGGCATTCAAAATTTTAAAATTATCCCGGGAGAACCATTTTGAAAGTATTTTGACAAATTTAAAGACCTTCTTATCCAATGTCCTCATCATGGTCTAGAGAAATAGCGATTATGTCAAATTATCTACGAAGGATTGGATTATTCTTTAAAAAATTTCTTAGAATCAATGTGTCAAGGGGATTTCATAAAAAAATGTCGATGAAGCCTGAGAATTTTTAGAGAGTTTATCCGAGAAAACCATGCAGTAGGAACACTGTGATGACAGAATTTCATCAGTTCCCCAGCCCAAATCCAGTGGTCTTTCCTTAGAGACAAACATAGCCTCTGAAGCAAAGATGGCTACAATCATGGGTAGGTTAGAAGCTTTAGAAATCGAAGAACAAGCTCCAACTCAAATCAATTAAGTTTCTGCTTCAGGTTATCACAACTGTCTGTCTCCATCTCATATTTTAGAAGAATGTCCTTTCTTAGGAAACAACCAATCACTAGGTCAGGTAAACGCTATATTCCAGCATCTCGGGAATGATCCATTTTCTCCAACTTACAATCCAGGTTGGAGAAATCACCCGAACTTTGCATGGAATCAGGGAAACTACTCCGGAAATTAAATTTTCACTCCCTCTTTAACCCACCAATTTCCTAGGGGAAACATAGTTCCTTTCGGTTCTCAAATCAATTTTCAACAACCAAATCTGCCATATCCAAATCAGTCTCCTCATCAACAATCTGTAAATCATTCTCCTCCAAACTCTGATCATGATAAACGTCTCAATATTTTGAAAAATGGTTTAGAAATCATAATTAAGGCCTCTACACAAACCACTAACTTGTTGACTCAAACATCCAACACATTGAATACCTTTATGCAATCAACCGGATAAATTCTCAATTCCAACACTCAAGCCATAGCTAGATTAGAAACTCAACTTGGACAACTAGCTAGTGCTGTGAGTGAGAGAGAAAAAGAAATATTTCCGAGTCAACCCGTGACCAACCCTAAGGACACAGGATCAAGTTCATCCTACCAAGCTCAAGTGAATGCAATCCATTCACTACGGTCAGGAAAACAAGTTGATAATCAAGTTAGAATGTCTCTAAATAAAACCCTTGAGTCAGAACAAATTCTCTCTCCTTCTGATGACTCTATTCAACAATCACCCCCTATCAATGACCAAGAGCCTGAACTCGAACCTGAGCCTAATTTTGATAGGTTTAAACCAGTTGCTCCCTTCCCAGATAGACTTAGGCCTAGGAAATACTCCCCTCAAAAGGAGAAGATCCTAGAAACTTTTAAGCACGTTAAGGTCAATATTCCTCTCTTGAATGTAATTGAACAAGTCCCTTCTTGTGCAAAATTTTTGAAAGAATTGTGCACTAAAAAGAGGAGAATAAATGTTCCAAAGAAAGTCTTTCTTGCTGCCAATATCAATGATGTGCTTTCAAAGTCTGTACCCTTGAAATATAAGGATCCTGATTGTCCTACTATTTCATGTGTCATTGATAATACATATATTGATAAGGTACTTTTAGACTTAGGGGCCAGTGTCAATTTACTTCCCTATTCAGTCTACTAGCAACTAGGTGTAGGAGAACTTAAACCAACCAAATGCACCTTACAGTTAGCTGATAGATCTGTTAAAGTCCCCATGGGTGAGATAAAGGATGTTTTGATTAAGGTTGGTGATTTTATTTTTCCATTAGATTTCATAGTCTTGGAAACGCAGCCCGTTTCCAATCTCAAAGGTCAGATACCAGTCATTTTAGGAAGACCATTTTTGGTCACTTCTAATACTCTAATCAACTGTAGAACTGGTCAAATAAAGCTGTCTTTTTAGAATTTGACTGCTGATATCAACATTTTTAATCCAGGGAACCAACCAACTAATTAACCTCTAGAAATAAACTACCTTCAGGAGGTAGAAGAAAAAGAAAATGAGTCAAATCTAAGTTTTGAGAAGATCTTTGGTGAGAAACTGTAAATTTTAGAGAAAACAGATCTGGGCTTTCAGAACGTTGAAACTGTGTTGAATACATGCTTCTTTGATCTAACTTTTGAAGAACTCTTTTATGATGAACTTAGATTTTTAAAAAATAAACAACAACCAAAATTTCAAACCTCAAACACAGATCTTGTGTTTGCGGAAATTTTTAAAGAAGAATTGGTTGGACAAACTTTTGTTAATAACAAATCTAAGTTCAAAATGCATAACATCATTAATACCTACCTTCAATTGTTGCAAAAATCAGTGCAAACCTAGGAATGTTTTGAATTCAAGCACATCGTTGATTATATCATATTGAATTTCTTTAAAATTCGGGTAGAATTTTCAACAATAAGGTAGGATTTGATGTAGAATATGAGCTTTTCATGTTTAATTCTTCATTCTACATCTTTAATTTTTGTCTCATAATAATAAAAGAATTTATTCTTCTCTTATTTGAGAGTTTCTTGTCCTTTTGAAAACAAAAAACAACAAAAAAGAAAAAAAGAAAAAAAGAGTTATATGAAAAAAATGAAAAAAAGAAATTTTAACTTCATCCTCCTCATAACAAAGGTAATTGCGATTTTTTTTATTCAAAGTTGACCTAACAAATGTAAGTGCTTCAATTTTACCTGTTTTATTTTGTGCATTATAGAGTTTGTATTGAGGACAATGCAAAATTTAGGTGTGGGGATGGGGATTAGTCATTTTTCCTCTTTATCTTAGTCATTTTTCTTTTTCTTACCATTTTTTCTTTTTATGTTATTTTTCTCTTTTCATAAAAATATTGTCACTTGCCAACTTAATAGAGTTGATTAATAATTGATCTATTTGATAAAATTTAAATTTTCTAATCCAGTAGTTAATTTTATACTCAAGTTTACCTTTTATGATAACTCCAAATAAATTTCTTAAGAAATAATTTTCAAAGTAGTATACTTCACTTAAGTCTTTACTTTGACTTTTAATTAAAGTAATGAAATTTTTGCATGCTCATCTTAGAATTGAAAATAAATTCTCAAGTTTTCTTGATCTAAATATTTTTATGACATATATATACATATACACATATATATATTAAAAACTAACTTTACAAAAGAAGAGTGCTAAAAATGGGCACCAATTAAAATTCTCTTAAAATTCAAGGTGGTTCTATCTTACTAAGCCTAATTTGACCGAGTAATTAAGTCCAAGGAGTATTTCTATGCTTAATGACCTAAGCCAATTGGGTTGGGCTCCATTAGCTCAAAACTCGTTAAATGGTCACTTAGAAAGCCCGATCAAGAAGAACAAAATTACCAAGGAATAAAGAGTTTTTAAAAAAAATTTACTAACAATGTTTTTATATATATAGTTATATTTGTATATATATTCTTGAAAAATAAATTGATTAAGAGACTTGAAAATTATTTAAAACAAAGAGTTAGCATGTTCCTTTCAAAACTTTTAAATTAAATTTCTAAGTTAAACTTAGTTTTGTATACTTATAATGAAAATATTTTCGAAGAGATTTACCTTGGAGTTATAAATAAAAATATTTTCTTGAGTAAAAACTAGTTTCAATTAGAATGTTAAAAATATCAAGTGAATTAATTATACTTTGACTTCTTTAAATTGGCAAGTTGACTGAATTTTATGGGTATATTCACTGCAAACTCTCACGAGACTACAACTCGTCCTCTAGGGTAACCTAGGGGTTTAAAGGCTTGTTGTATGCGCTAAATACAACCGCGATTCCTGCGAAAGTGAGTTAGGATTTTTCTTTCTTTTCTTTTTAATTTCTTTCTTTGCTAGAGGACTGGAAAAAGTTTAGGTGTGGGGGTATTTGATAATCACATTTTTATTATAATTTTATACCCTCATCATCTATTTTATATAAATAAATATACCACTAATAATTATTTTTATCTTAATGTGCAGGTTAATGAAGATTAATGAATAAAAGCTCAAAAAGAACTCAAATTTCCTCATTTTCTAACCTTTTATTGAAGCTCGGGATCAAGCTAAGCAATCTACAGAAGCCGAAGAAATAAGGATCCAATATGAAAAGAAATCAAGTGAAAATCATGTTCAAGATGATTAGCCACAAAGAAATGGTGATATCTCCCAATCCGTAAGGCGAAATTTAACATATAATATATAAAAATCGCCTATCTCGATGAGACGGAGCTAACTGAATTTTTAAAATTTTGAGATTCTAATCGGTCGGTCAACCGATTGGCCAATCGGTTGGCCAACCGATTGGTCAACCGATTGGTCAACCGACCAACCGATTAGTGTGCGGCAGATTCAGATTTGTGGCCAGATTTGATTCCTTTATTGCCAAGTTTCATCCAAGGGTTCTCCTTCATTGTTGTAGGCTATAAATAGAGGGGTAGAGTGAGGTGTTTGAGGTGTGAAATATTTTATAAACTCCTTTTAGAGAGGAGTACTCTTAATTGAGAAGACCTTTCAAATTGTAACTTTTTATTGCAATCAATAAAAGAAATATTTTCACCCCTTCATAATTCCTTTCTTCTCTTTGTCCAAGGATGAAAAGAGGATGAAGATAAAGAAATGAATATGTGGGTTTATCTTTTCTTTTCTTATTTTATTTTCTTGCTTATTTAATGCTTTGTAGAGTAGATTTACATTCATGTCTTTACTTTCATGTATTTACTTTCATGTCTTTACTTTCTTGCATTTATTTTGTAGATTTTCTTTTTTTTTTATTCATCTTGAGGCTAAAACCCTCTGTGAAATTACCCTTTTCTAAATGTGGAGCTAATATTTGTGGGAACTCTAGAAATTATTTGAAGCTATTTTTATATCCAACTTATTCACATAAGATTAAGATTAGCTAAGTGGATCTATTCTAGATTTTCATATCTTCAATTAATCCTCCATATTTTACCTTCTTGAACTTCCTCTTTGTTCTTGCTTTTATTTATTTATTTATTTTTCTTTATGACTTTCTTTATTTTCCTTCACTTTATTCATCATTCCTTCTCCTCTCTCAAACTTATTTCATTTTATTGGGAATTCTAGAAATTATTTGAAACTAGCTTCATATCCAACTTATTCACATAAGATTAAGATTAGCTAAGTGGATCTATTCTAGATTTTCATATCTTCAATTAATCCTCCATATTTTACCTTCTTGAACTTCCTCTTTGTTCTTGCTTTTATTTATTTATTTATTTTTCTTTATGACTTTCTTTATTTTCCTTCACTTTATTCATCATTCCTTCTCCTCTCTCAAACTCATTTTATTTTATTTTGCACATATTCACATCCACTCTTTACCCTCCCACTTTCAATCTCATTTTGCTTTTATTTATATTTTATCACTTCCACACTCTTAATCTCTTCACACTCACTTTCATTCTCATTTTGTTTTTATTTGCACTCAATCATAACACTTTCTAATCTCTCCACATCCACTTTCATCATGTTTTCACTCCTAATTGTCGCACACACAACATAAGAACTAATTTAGAGTAACTCATTACAACACCTTCCTCGTGGGATCGATAACTGTTTATACTATAACTTGATGGTTGTATACTTACAACTTTAGGTACACATTTATTTACCTATCACCTTGGTATCAATTTCACGAGTAAACCAAGGCATGGCGTAAAAGCTTCTTGTGACTCGGTCTTCACCGTCTTGTCCAAGGTATCCAAAGACCTTAGTATCATTTTCACAAGTAAAACCAAGGCACGACATAAAAACTCCTTGAGACTCAGTCTTCACTGACTCATCCAATTTATCCAATGACCTTGGTATCATTTTCACGAGTAAAACTAAGGCACGGCATAAAAGCTCCTTGCGACTCATTCTTCACCGACTCATCCATGGCACCCAAAGATCTTGGTGTCAGTTTCACGAGTAAAACTAAGGCACGGCATAAAAGCTCCTTGCGACTCATTCTTCACCGACTCATCCAATTTATCCAATGACCTTGGTATCATTTTCACGAGTAAACCAAGGCACGGAGCAAAGCTCCTTGCGACTCATTCTTCACCGACTCATCCAATTTATCCAATGACCTTAGTATCATTTTCACAAGTAAAACCAAGGCACGACATAAAAACTCCTTGAGACTCAGTCTTCACTGACTCATCCAATTTATCCAATGACCTTGGTATCATTTTCACGAGTAAAACTAAGGCACGGCATAAAAGCTCCTTGCGACTCATTCTTCACCGACTCATCCATGGCACCCAAAGATCTTGGTGTCAGTTTCACGAGTAAAACCAAGGCACGGAGCAAAGCTCCTTGCGACTCGGTATTCACTGACCTATCCAAGGCACTTAATGCCCTTGGTATCAAACCCCACGAATAAACCCAAGGCATAATAGAGAATCCCTCCAAGCCACTCCTCATTAGTGCAAAGCAGAATCCAAAACTCACATGCTAACCAACAACCGACTCATTCAAAGGCCATCTCTTCAACAAACCAACACAAGAAGTAATCGCAAGGGTGGATCTAGGCAAAGTAAGCTACAGTGCATAAAACAAGTCTTTTTTCATTAACAAACCTATGAAAATCCACAGGACTCTTCTGTAATGACTCAACAAAAGAAAGCATAAAAACCAAATCTACGGAGCAGGAGCAGAAGCTGAAGTCCGAGGTCGATCAGATGGTGAAGGTGAGCCAGCCCCATCACCAGAATCGACGCTGATCAAGGTCTCGCAAACTCCTTCTCACTATCTGTCTTCATCTAGCTCAATATTTTTGATAAGGTTCAAACAAACTGACACCCTTTTACGATACTCGAAGAGGGCAGGTCTACTAAGTTCAGGAGGAAGCTAGGCCATCAAATGATCAAAACCCGCTTTGCAAGAAATAAAAACCTCAAGCTTGCCGAGAGGGCCACTACGGTACTTATCGACTGCTTTATCCTCAAACCCCCTAGGTGTCAACTGACCCTCGAGGTCTCAGCTTCACTCTAGAAGGGAGGGCACTGTTCCTCGGCCCTCTGAGCAGGTTGGGCGGCATCATGATGAAGAGCATTCTGATAGGTTCTCTCCTCATTTAATGTCGCCCTCAGGTCCTCTACCTCAAGCCGAGCCTCTCCAGCGCGTTTCTGGGAGACCTCCTTCTCCCTCTTCTTGGCTGAAACCTCCTCCTCTATATACTTGATCCGTACACTGGCAGACTCTAAGTCATGGCAAGCCTAGTCTAGCTCCTCCTTTAGGGCCTTGATCTCCCATGTCATCTCAATTATCTCTTTCTGAGTTGGTCCAAGAGTGCACTTTGATAGCGAGAACCCTCAATGGTAGCCCTGGCATGCTCAGTGCACCGCTTTAATTCAAGGTCCAGTTGCTCCTGTTGTCTCCTGAGCCGGGCCAGCTCCTCGACTCTCAGAGCAGTCAAAGGCTTAGCCGACTCACAAGTAGCCTTACGGGCCACCATCTCCTCTCAGAGCTTATTGAGGAGCTCACAAGATGACTCGAGCCTGCCAAAAAGCTCGATCTCTATAAGCAAACCCCTCAGAAAGTAACTCCACAAGATGTGATGCAGAGCCTAATCAAAGAGCCTAATCAGGCACCCCACGTAGCAAATCTTGATCACTAGGAAGATAAATCCTCTCAACTGCAAAGGCTTGGTTGGACTGAGACTCCAAGACTGACCCTCTAGAGTCAAGCTAACAGTTTAGCAAAAAAAACTCATCTGACGGGTCCCTTTCATGATGGGGCTTGACCTTGGGTCTCAACTGCAAAGGCTTGGTTGGACTGAGACTCCAAGACCGACCCTCTAGAGTCAAGCTAACAGTTTAGCAAAAAAAACTCATCTGACGGGTCCCTTTCATGATGGGGCTTGACCTTGGGTCTCAACTGCAAAGGCTTGGTTGGACTGAGACTCCAAGACCGACCCTCTAGAGTCAAGCTAACAGTTTAGCAAAAAAAACTCATCTGACGGGTCCCTTTCATGATGGGGCTTGACCTTGGGTGACCCAATGAGAATCGACCTCATCCTTTCCCACTCAGGGGCAGAGATCTCATCCAGTTGACGAGCGAAAGGCCACTGAAACTGACCCCATGGGAAACTCCTCCTCCTTAGCAGACTCGACAGCTAGCTCCTGTCGCCTTTCAGGCTCCTTTTTTACTGCCAACTCCTCCTATACCGGCTCTTTCCTTGGCCTCCTCAAAGGCTCGGGAACCTCACTGCCTTTAGCCAAGATGACGGCACCACTCTTAATAGACAATTCAGCCCTCACCTATGCTAAAAAAAGAACCTCCTTGACCATCTCCCCCATTCAGCAATAGGAGGTGGAGATGCACTACCTAAATGGACAATGTCCATAGATGGGAGAACCGTTGGAGGAGTCGGCATCACACCCACCGGCTCTAACCCGGGTTCACTAGCTTTGCTTCTAGACTCAGCAACGGTAGCTACCGATGAACCACCTTCAATACTATGGCGGCCCCTAGTAATGGTCTTCTCCTTCTTCCTCCTCTCGGACCTCTCAACTCGAGAAACAGAGGTTGTCGAGCCTATCCCGAGTTGGGCAGCAAGCTTAGCCAGATCCTGAGAAAGGCACTGAACCTGCTCCTCCACCAATTCAGAGCGAATGTGCTTCCACCCCAAAGAGAGGCCATGACGAGGGGCCTCCTCTTAATGCATCTCGGTCGCTAAAAATGCAACATGAGCTAGGTCCTCTTTCATGACCTTGCTTCTCCACTTTGGAGAGAGGCTCATCCTTCAAAACATCCTTTTGGACCTCTGGCCATGAAGAGCAAGCCAAGATCAGATTGGCGCCAATAATAAAGAAAAACTTCTCCTTCCATTTTTTATTGGTCTCCGTGATATTCGAGACCAACTGAAGTCCGCTAGTGGACTAAAGATGGAAATGTCACTCACTTGCACCGGCTATGATGCACAACAGATGATCCAAGATCCTCAAGGTTGGCTCGCCGTTAACTTGGTGGCAGATGACGAGGAAAGTAATCAAGGGAGCCACCAAGTTGGACTTCAACTGTACGGGTGATATTCTAAGAGCCTGAAGTACCTTTGTGAGAAAAGGATGCAGAGGCAAGTGGAGACCACGGTCAAGATGATGCTGGTACATCGACACCTTATGGCTCCTATGATTTTAAATGGGATACCTAGATGGAGGGAGAGACAGAGTAAAAGATCTGGGCAAGTCATAATCCATCACCCAATTCTTGAGATCACCGTGACAAACTATCAATGTGTATTTATGAAGAAGTGTCATCAGTGCCTCATTACAAACCAGAGACGATTGTGAGATGGAGGTCATCAGAGAAAGTTGAAGAAATGACCAGAACACCAAAGATTAAAGGAGAAAAAATTTCTAGGGTTTGAAATTTTGTGAGCGCAAAGGAAATAGGAAAAGGGGCAAAGATGTTTTATAAACTCTAACCAACCTTCGATGGTTCACACGTGGCTAGATCCGAACCGACAAGTTTGGATCCCTAAGACTCCACTATCAACCCTCATCAACCGAAGCATCCCCTCCCAAAAATCCAGGCACGTAACCTTTGCTAACGACAGTGCACTCCCCATAATGATCAAAATCCAAAGGATGGTAGAGGCAAAACGATTTGATTTCTCTTGAACCCGCCTTCCCCGAATCCGAGTGAAAGGTGCCAATGCTATACTATAAAAGTCATGAGTTTGACAATCCCTTGAGAACTGGCCATGAGTCAGTCAGGTAGATCAGGTCATATGACCGGAAACCTGACCAAAGCGTAGTTGTAGCCCGACCAAACTAGCTAATTCTCCAAAAATCCTAGTCCAAATTGGAAGGCGTCTTCAGGTCAGGCACCACAAGAAAACATTCATCATGAGGTGAGGGGATGTCTGTTTTCCTGATTAGCGGCAACTGCATTTAATGAATGACCAGGCGTGATGATGACTTTTTAGACGATGCATATACTTCACCACCCAGTCGCCATCATATTTAATGCGGGTGAGATGTAATAATGACACCTCAAACGGCGCCCATGTGCTATCACCCTGTCACTGTTGCATTAACTGTGATGTGAATGACTCTCGCAAACTCGGCCAACTGGCTGTTGATATGTGTAAAGCATAAACCCAATGTCACTTCCGTCGGTTGAGTCAGATTACTAATTCACCCTCAATCTCTCTTATAAACATAAACTACTCTCACCATTCTCAGGTTTGAACTCTTTGAACTCTAAACTTAATCTTACACTTTTCTTCATATTGATTCTACTAGTTACTGACTTGAGCATCGGAGGGCGCGCCAGAGGAAATCTCCTCCGGGGCCTCTAACATTTGTTGCTTGTGTAGGGATCTACCTTTCCCAACATGATCAGTCATCAGAGGAGATTAAGTACCCCTAATCTCTCATTAATCCCCACTCAATCCACAAATTAACTTTTCGACATAAATAAAAACTATCCACACTATTATTCTGTGAGGTAACATTTATTTTTAATTTTTTATTTTAAATATTAAAAATGAGGGACATTATAAAGGAGGTATTGGTGATTAAGGATCTTATCTCATTTTTAAATTTTGAATAAAAATTATCCACACACTTATTTTGTATTTCTTTTATAAGAGAAAAGCTTAGCCACAAGTTATCTAATTTTGAAGGAGCAGGAGAACCAAAAAAATTTAGTACAATTTAATTTTTAGAAGCAAGGCCATAACTGAAAAATAAACTCATAGAGAACGTAAAAGTTAGACATACAAACTAAAAAAACCAAACTAACTTGTGCGAGCATAACGCATGTATATATAAAGAGAAATCGGTGAATTACTCTTTTGTAAAGCTAAGCGTCCATTTGTAGAATGTCTATGAACGGGAAACAAGTGGCGGCCACCATATCTTCGTAGACAAAATTACTGAACTACTTTTAAAGGCATAAAAATATGTCATGTGTCAAAAAAATTGCCACATGTCCAACTATACTATCATAAACTACCACGTGGACACCTGATCCTATCTCCATCTAGGATTTCTCATCAAATTAAAACTATCCATAATTAGATATTTCTAATAATCAAAGTCTTTTTTTAATCCTATCTTCACCTAATAATCCTCATCAACTTAAAACTATCCAAAATTAGAGAAAGTTCTAATAATCAAATACCTCCTTTATATATAAAAAGCTTCTTTGAGATTAGAAAATTATCAACTATTCCCTTCCAGATCCAAAAATTATAAACAACCCCTAAATATCCAAAAATTATAAACAACTTTCTCGACAAATTTAAAATTCTAAATAGGTCCATGAAAAATCAGATTGCAAACTTCTCATTAAGATTCAAAAATTATAAATAAATCTCTAAAAATTCTTACAATTGCAAATAGCACCATAAAACTCAAGAAAATATAAACTGTCCTCTTTAAAATCCTAAGATTATAAACAATACCTAGAAAATCTAAAAGTAACAAACACTCTTTTAAGAAGTTCAAAAATTACAAATAGACCCTAAAATTTTATGAACAACCCTCGAAAGTTATATAACCAGCCACTTGAAGGTTTCATAAATTACAAATATCCCCTCAAAATTTTACAAACAACCCTTTAAAAATTTTTACAACTAGCCCCATGAAAGTTGCAAAATAACAAACGCCCTATATAAAATTTCAAAATATTACAAATAAATCCATATAAATTTTATAAACCCCTTAAAATTTTAAAATTACAAATAGCCACAAAATTTTGAAAATTACAAATTTCCTATGAAAGTTGCAAAATAAACCCTTAAAATTAAAAATTACAAATAAATCCCTAAGAATCCAAAAATGTAAAAAAACACATAAAATTATAAACTATCCCCTTTAAATTGAAAATTTTGAAGAATTCCTAGAAAATCTAAAAATTACAAAATTATATCTAAAAAGTTCAAAAATACAAATATCCCTAAAATTTTATAAAGAACCCCTAAAATTTTTACAATCATCCCTTGGGAGTTTCAAAAATTAGAAATATCCCTTAAAATTTTATAAGCAACCCTTTGAAAATTTTACAACCGCGACTCATGAAAGTTGTGGAAATAACATTTCCTAAAAATTTCAAAATATTATGAACACCTCACTAAAAATTTCACAAACGATCTCCTAAAAGTTTCACAACTTACAAACACCCTCAAAGATTTCACAAAAGGCCCCTAAATTTTTTTTAAATTACAAATAACACCAAGAAAGTTATACAAATTAAAAAGCCTCATGTAAACTTTACAATCACTCCCTTAAAAGTTTCAGAAATTACAAACAACTCTAAAAACTTTGGAAACCTACAAGCAACCTCTTAACAGTTTCAAAAACTACAGAGAGTCCCTTAAAAGTTTTAAAAGTTACAAACATCATCATAAAAAAATTCTAAAACTACAAATGGCCTCGTAATTTAACATATTTGTTATAATATTAGAATGTATCATTTGTGTGCAGAAGGCACCTGGTGGGAGAATATAATGGTCATGCGAAGTTGGATGGCCTTAGTAGTAGGGAATGATGTAACTTTCAACTATCTATTTTGGAGATTAGAGGGAAGTCCTGATCTCATTTGTGTCCCAGTCCTAGTGAACCAATCATGAGACTTGATTGAAAATCACGGGATATTAAAATCCTAACCCCTTTCCCACATGGGACCAAACGATTCTATGCTCTTTTCCAATTAAATCTCTTTCAAAAAAATATCAAATATCATCGTCTATCATGTTCTTTAGGTTTTAAAAATTACAAATTATTTTTAGACTTATAAAGGAGGGATTGATGGTTAAGCTATCTAATTTTTAATTTCAAACTTAAGGTTTTAATTTTTCTAAGAAACACCCTATCTCTCAAATTGTCTAATTTAACTAATAAAGAAAATATATATTCTCTTCTTTTCATAACATAGTTTAAAAAAGATAATTCATTGTCTCTTCCTTCATAAGCATTTAGTATATTAATAATAGATGATTTGTAAGTTATAGTCTAAAAAATATAATCACACATCTCTTATAACAATAGGGTAGCTTAACGTATTTGGAGGGTGTATAAACTTCTTGAAAGGTGTATAAATCAACATATATAAACTAAATAAATCAAAAGAATCAGTGCGAGCATGGGCATAATACTTGTATAAAGTAAAGAGAATTTGTGTCTTAGAAGAGGACTACAATAGCAATGAAATGAAAAAGAGGATCAGGACTACCAACCTGGGCAAACACGAGAATGAAGAAGAAGGAGGGGAAAATGATTTTAGGTTAAAATCAATAAAAAGGATGTAATGAGTTTTCTTCACTCAAGGGCAATGTCGACAGATTTCTTCACGCTCTATGCGTGTGTGCATGGTGTGGGACATTAGGAATAACGGTGTGTTTACATATGGGGTTATCTGATGCGACTGACTTATAGATTATCTCACAAAACTTTTTCGGTGTTAAGTCACATTTTCAAAAAAAAAATGTTTAGCATTATATGAAAATGTTATTACCCCATTTAGTTGCCCCCGCGTTGAAAATTAATAGAGCGTGGATGAGTTCATAATGGAAATCATGAGATCAAGTGCAATATGTTAGGACTGTGTCCATACAATTAATTTAATTTGATAAATAATAAACTTTCATATTTGTCCAATATATGTTTGAGATGTTGTATACAAGTTATAAAAAGTTAGAACCAAGTTCGAAAGTGAATAGAGTCAGACAACAAGTTAATCATAGCTAATTATAGAAAAATATCAGAAGCAAAAAAATCATGTTTGAGTAGAAGGAAGTGTCCATCTCTTTGTTACGAATCTACAGAAGTAAACAGAACTCAATTCAGAGATGTATAGCTCGAGATATGAATGTTTTAGTGAGATAGAGTCAAAACAATCAATAGTAAGTTGGAACATACACGAAGGTTGAAACTTTCACGGACCATAACTTTTGACTCGGTTATCAGAACTGCTATTATATAGCTTTTCGAAAAGCCCTTTATCTGAACTATTGATCTTCAATGATTTGAGAAACCATCGATGACTAAATTTTCTAGAGACATTCTAACCATTGATGGTTGAGCTCTACCATCGATGGTTAAGTTATCATCAATGATTAAACTCGACCATCGATGGTTAAGCTACTAATTTTAGAATTCTTATCTAATTTTGAACTTGATCTAAGACATTCATTGTTAGGGGTATATAGGATCATTCCTCACATTTTTTATCAGAGATTCCTAGCCTAATTGAGAGAAAAAAAAGACACAGGAAGATAGAGAGAGCTAGGGTCTCAACATAGGTGATTAATCTTACTCAGGCTTCTCAGAAAGCATACTCGACATTATTCTTCATCAATGATCATCAACTTTTGAGGAGTGCTACCCTTGGACTTCATTATCATCGTCGTTCTTCTCAGAGCTTCGCTATTATCATCAAGGAGAATAGTTTGCATAATCAAAGGGCTGTATGATCATTCTAGTTTTACTTATTTGATATTTGATTCTTTATATTAAACTTGTTTTCATGGTGCACTCAAGCACAGGCTTAATTGAAGAATTGGTCACTAGCTAGGTCTAGAAATACTCATGTGTGAAGAGTTTAGATTAGACAACTAGTTTGGGAGAAACTAGGATTTCGGTCTTATAAGTCTACTGAATCAGGTTTGTGATTCAAGAGAATTTTCATATAGTGAGGAAGCGTCTTCACGAGAAGGAAGAGTGGATGTAGGATTGTTTATCTGAACCACTATAAAAATTCTTATTTATTATGGCTCTGATTTGTTCTAAGTTTATTTACTTTGTTTAGTATTTTAACTATCTGTTTTATTTCCGCTGCATATTATTTATGATATCAAAAAATAGTGGGCAATCATATTCAACCCCCCTCTAGGCTTCCATCTCAGATCTAACAAGAGGTATCATAGCCTAGTTACTCATTTTTAGGCTTTATAATCTAGAGTAGAGATGTCTAGTCTGACCGCTGCAATGACTTTTGTTAAGGGACGCGTAATTAACTGACTCCTGTTTTTCGATGTGTCAAATTACACCTGTTGGAAAACTCACATGGGAGTCTTCTTATTGTCCATCGACTTCAAGGTCTAGAATATTGTAGAGATTTGCTATAATGAACCCACTACTACTGCCGATGAGACCGCCTTAGTCACACCTAGAGATAAATGGACACCATGTGACAAAAAGCTAATTCCTTAAATACTAAGGCAATGAATGCTCTTTATTGTTTACTAACTATTGAAAAATTTAATCATGTGTTGACTTGTACTACTGCACAGGAAATTTGGAATACTTTAGAAGTTACACACGAAGGGACGCCGCAGGTGAAGGAACCCAAACTTGCTATGCTTGTTAGCAAGTGTGAAAACTTTAGAATGAAGCATTCAGAGAGCATTCAGAATATGTTCACACGATTTATTGATATAGTGAACAAATCAAAGACCTTAGAAAAAGACTACAGGATAAAGAGCTTGTGAGAATAGTTCTTCATTCCCTTTCCAAAGACTGAGAACCAAAGGTAACAGCTAATGAAGAATTGTAAAAATTTTCTAAACTAACACTGAGAACCTTATAGGAAATCTTTTCACATATGAAGTGTGTTTGAAAGAAAGTGAAGATGATTCAGAAGATAACTCTAATAAAATGTCGTTAGCTTTAAAAGCAAAAAGGGAAAAACATAAGATGAAGAAGAAGGAGTGAAGTTCGAGCTTTGAGGATGAAAAGAGTCAAGTGGGACAAATTGTCGAAGGACTCAAATTCTTCCTCAAATCAAAGGATGGTTAGAAATTCCTGGAAGACTAACGGAGTCGCTACACAAGCAAGGTAAATAAATTTAGTTCTAGTGACTTTGATACTGAACCAACTGTTATCAATGCAGGAAATAAAGTCACTATGAGAAGAATTGCCTACAGAACAAGAACGACTATAAAGGGAAAGGGAAAAGCTTCAAAGTGACTACATGTGACAATATCGAGTGGAGAGGAAAAGTCAAAAAGTAGCTCGAGCAATGATGACAAAAGAGCGCGCCTTTGTCTCACAACAATCTATTCGGACAATCTTGAACACGAGAGCTCCGACAGTGAGGTATACTCTACATATGATTATTTATATTCTAAATATAATAAAATGTTGGGTCAATTTGAAAAACTTGTTGATAGGTATAAAGTTGTTTAAAATGTGAATTCAAGTTTAGAGAAGGATAATAAATTGTTAAGTGATAAAATTAAAAAAAAATCTTTAGAGTTGAATACATCTAAAATGCAAGTGAAAATACCTCATTTAAATGCATACAATGTGCTATGTATAGAGATATAAATTTTGACTTATCCAAGCAACTAACTGAAAAATCAAGTGAAATTAAAAATTAGTTGCTAGGTAAATGAGCTTTTATGTGCATTGTCTTCTCGAGAAAATAAAGTTTGAAACTAGGTGCACCACTATAGTTTCTAAAATTGAATAACTAAACTCCAAAAATATTAATTTGAAAAAGGCCATAAAAGAAATTTCATTGGGCTCAAAAGATTTAAACATGGTCCTTTCAAATTAACATTTCGCAAAAGCTAAAACTCGACTTGGTTATTCATATTCAGAAAAATATAAAAACTTTCAACCTTCTTTTATAAAAGAAAATAACTTAACTCTAATTACACCCATTTCAAAAGTATCTTCTACTATTTGCACTTTATGTAGTAGAATGGGTCATGTTTCAATGAATTATTGTATGCAATATAGAGTTAAAATAGTTAAGCAAATTTAGTTACCTAAAGGCACCATTACTAACCAATATAGACTTATGTGGATACCTAGGTCAAACTTTTCTGTTTTTCTAGAGGTGTGCAAGAAAGAGAAGTTGTTGATATGTTGCAAAATGAGTCTTACGATTCATTGCAAAGGTACGCGGTGCTCGCATAAACGATTGTTTCAGTAATTTTTCTCAAAGGGGTAAGTTAAAGGTAAAATCTATAAACACTTGTTGTGTATAGATTTTTTTTTTCCCTTTCTTGCTTTTTTCTTTTTTCTTTTGAAATTGGTCACTAGCTAGGGTTAGGGATACTCGTGTGTGAAGAGTTTAGATTAGATGGCTAGTTTGAAACTAGGGTTTCAGTCTTGTAAGCCTACTGAATCGAGTTTGTGATTCAGGAGAACTTTTATATAGTGAGGAAGCCGCTTTGCGAAAAGTAAGAGTGGATGTAGAATTATTTTTCCGAACCACAATAAAATTCTTCTAGTTGTGATTTGTTCTAAGTTTATTTATTTTGTTTACTGCTTTAATTATTATTTTATTTTAGTTGCATATTATTTGTGATGTCGAAAAACAGTCAGCAATCCTATTCATCCCCCCCAGGCTTGTATCTCAGATCTAACACAACATATTGGCTATCTATTTCTTTTGCAGTAGTTTGATCCAAACAACGTGCTCGCGAAGCTTACATCTCATCAATGAGCTTTCAAGATCATGGCGCGACAAATTGTATCAAAGTAGCTAGCCAACTAGAAGTGTCGAACTGAGCGCTATGAAAGACTAAGTGTACATTGTGTGAGTGCTACAGGAGTCACCTTTATAATCTGTAGAAGCCACTGTTTAGAATCCACATTGCCTTATAGTTATTTTAGATGGATGATGCCACGATGAGAATGTCTCATATTTGAAGTTGGTTATAATACCTCAATGTAATTTTCCCACATCAGGTAATTAAGAAAGTGCAGATGAGTTTACAATGTAAGTTATGAAAGTAAAGTGCAACATTGACTAGTTTCTTTTTATAGTGGATTAAGTCAAATAATGCATTGCACTCTCTCTGTTCTAGAACTTATAACATGCCGATGGGCTCAAGGCCTAGGATGTAACAGAAATGACACTAAATTGTAGGGGTTTATGTGAAAGTTGACCCTTCAAAATATTTTCCCACTTTTACTTTTTATGTTTCTCACTCAATAAAGTATTATCTGTTTTTTTTTACGTCATTTTCTGATCATCCATGAAGGGGTTTTTTTTCCATAGATACCATCTTTAAATTAGGCTCATTCTATAGAAACCACATTTGATGTTCATTTATATGTAAACCACCTTTAAAATCTTTTTTTTTTTTGTTGCAATCAACCACCTGGACTCAATTATAAATCAACTTTTTTCGGTTTTGTTGTAATAATTTAAATTAGTTTGCCAAAAACCAAGTATATAAGCGAGATCATCCTTAATGGAGGTTATGTGAGATCAATTACCGAAAAAATTGGACTAAAAAGTGGCCCAGGTAGATTGCAATAAAAAAGATATTAGAGATGACTTATATATAATTTGAAAATCAAAAAGGATTTATACAGAATGACCCTAATTTAGAGGTGGTTTCTAGGGGAAGGGGAAAAAAACCATCCGTGAGACGAAGGATGGGCAGACTGTAGCTACAGTACAATCACGCAAAGTGCAAACCTGACCTTGGTTTTGTTTTGGTTTGGGTGTTTTTCACAGAGGCTGGTGGCACCTGGCGTATACGTGAATTTTGCTTGGTGACTCGTATCTTTATCACATGACTCATCCACATCACTTGTGATGTTGCAACCAGATAGATTCTCATAAAATAGACACATTATTATTAGATATAAGTATCAATTAAAAGCATGTTGGATTAGGAGTCATGTGCAAAATATCAGCTTTACAATCCCCTGTCACTTCCTTCCATACCCCCACTCACGTGCCAGACGCATCATAACTCACTCTCCATCTCGCAGCCCATCCATGTTAGGGGTGTGTTTGGCGACTGTACAAAACCAGTGAAGTTTTATCAGAACATTCCATAAAATAGAGAATTTTGTATCATTCATGAGTAATTAGAGAGTTAATATGTAAATGATAGTTATTTTGTTTATGACATAAAGCGTCTCACTTCTATAGGGATGGTTACGATAGAATTTCTACTGTGACATAACTAGTTCAAACTTGGCTCGAGTTTTACCTAACTAAAAATTAGTTTTTTGGCCAAACTTGCATCTACTAAAACTAATTCTATGGAGTTGTTAAAACATAGCCATGTGTAAAAATAAAAACCCATTATACTATTTTAGACAATTGACTTATTAAGTTCTTTATATTAATTAGAGTAAGGATTCTTTTGGAACACCCTATAGAAAAAGTGATCTACACCATTTACGGGTGGTTAGAGGGTTAGTTTGAAAATTATAACTTTTCTATTTATGGTATAGATCAACCCACTCCTATAGAGGCAGTTCTAATAAGATCCCTACTCTGTATTAATTATATATCAATTTTTTATATGTTGCTCATTCTTACTCTACAGTGCAATATTATTCAAATTAAAAGTTTGTAATTATTATCTTTAATAATATTGCCAAAGTAATATAATTATACACAACTATTCAAATCATAATATTATGAAATATTTATAATGCACGAAATTTCATGCATAACAGGAAAAAAACACAATATAAAGGGTTATTTAGACATTAATTTCTTAAATCTTCAATAGTTCATATTACCCTCAAATCCTTGAAAATGCTCACGTGCACCCCAAATAATTAAAGGTCATTTAAATTCGTTCCTTTATTAGTTTTTCAGTTAGATGTTAAAAACTTCGTTTTCCACTATCAGGTCTTAAATTAAGTTTGAAAAGGAACCAGAATCTGGCGCCATCGGGCGTCGAAAGCAAAAGTCCATCAGAATCACCACTTCATAAGTCATCTTTCCATAATACTGGTAAATGAGTTGTGAAGAAGCTTTTTCTTTCTTTTTATTTATTTATTTTATTTTATTTTTATTTTTTTTACCCTCTAACTAATCACCCAAAACCAACAAATATCCTCTCCAATCATCCAAAAGGCAAAATAGCACTTATATACCTATTGTTTCACCTACTTTTCACTTATATACCGCACTTGTATTTGGTAGCAACATAATACCCTAAAGCTTTTTAAACTTGCACTTATATACCTTCACTTGATTTTGGTAGCACTTATATACCCTAAAGTGTTTAAAAGTGGCACTTAAATATCGTAAAGTTTTTAAAACTAACACTTAAATACCCTAAAGTTTTGAAACTTGCACTTAAATAGCTCAGAAGTTTGCATAACTGAGGGTATTTATGTGCAAGTTTAAAAACTTCAAGGTATTTAAGTGCCAGTTGTATAAAAACTTTAGGGTATTTAAGTGTCACGGAAAAAAGTAAGGGTATATAAGTGCAAGTTAAAAAAACATTAGGGTATTTTCTTGCTACCAAGTACAAGTTGGGGTATATAAGTGAAAAGTAGGTGAAACAATAGGGTATATAAGTGCAGTGCTATTTAGCCTTTTTAAGTATGAGTCGTGGGGAAGCTTTTACCTCATGCTAATTTTTTTGTAAGTTATACGTACAAACATAGCATTCATCTTCGTATAATACTTTAGAATGTCGATGCGGGAGAATTAGGCATACACATAGTCCTTTTAATGATGTGTAAATTTTGTATTTTTTATGATGTGTAAATTTCGTTGTGCTTCCAACTTTTCATGGGTATAAAATGCCTATTATAAGTAATTGTTATGTTTATATTGTGGATTTTGTGCACGGTGAATGCTTAATTGCTGAACAAAGTGCTTGAAGTACCTAATATAATGGACAATGGCGTAGTCTCATAATTTTCTATAGTTTCTACAATCATTTTTTACTGCTCCATTTATGTAAATCTGATACTTAATTTTTGAAAAATTCTAGCTTTTTGAAATTGCGTTATTTGTTTCTTATGTTTTCTTTTCAATGCATAATTTTTAGCAATGATTAATGATACTTAATGCATAATTTTTAGCAATGATTAATGATACTTAAGAAATCTGTAGCTATGTAATACTTGGTATATTAGGAGTCATGATATCCTCATTTTGTTTCGATTGGTATAACATAACTTCCTGTAAAATATATGGAGTACATGTTGCATCTTTTGGTATAGTATTAGGGATATTAGGAGATGTTACTATGATATTTTACTTTTTTTTAAAACTAAGTACCTAGTGTTAATTAACGAAGCGCAAATAAAAATAGTTAAAGTCAACAATATTGCTCGCCCGTGCTTTGCACGTTGCACGGATAAAATGCTAGTAGATATTAATTTCTCAAATCTTCAATAGTTCATATTACCCTCAAATCCTTGAAATTGCTCGTATGCCCCCCAAATTATTAAAGGTCTTGCAAATTCGTTCCTTCATTAGTTTTTCAGTTTGATCTTAAAAACTTGATTGAGGTGACTCTTAATTCAAAGGCCTCAATTATGATCAGAATATTCCTCACGACCAATAGGGAAGCACAGAAGTGGGCTAGGAAGAATTTTGGATCATTGGAGAAGATATTTGTTGGTTTTGGGTGTTGAGGTTTGAGTTTCAACCCGTTAAAAAGTTTTCGAGTTTAAGCCTGATAAGTAACAACTTGTTTTAAACTTAACTAAGAGATTTAACTGGAAGTTAACCAAATTCAAAGATTGGATGGACTAATATTTAAATAACCCACTAAATACTCACGGGAGAAAAAGGCATCTCAGATTTAGGTATGAATATTAGTACAGAAGATAGTAACGCATAAATAATACCTATTTCCAACAGAGATGATTCATGATCGAATGAAGTTAAGAGTCTTCTCAAAGATAAATGAAAACGAAAATAGTTTCTTAATTTTCAAGATGGGGAAGTGGTTCATTAGTTGGTCTGTGAAAATAAAGATTGGATATTAATTAGGAATTAAGCGGTCTTAAAATATTTCTGATGAATTCTTAAATATTAATAATTAGGAAGTTAAAAGATCGTAGATATAGTAAATATGAAAAATAGCAAAACATGCAACTAATGTGCGCTATCATTATATATTCCCTATTATTCATTAAATCATCATCCTTTTTTTTTATAATTTATTAGTTAATAATAAATAAATTAGCGCCCACCGCGGGATCGTGCAAATGGTAGCGGTAAATAATGTCAACACCCTCAGTGATGTAGGACGCATAACGAACAAATTCATGGAAAAGTGGGGCCTTCACGAGTCAAATGTGATACGGATGAATTATTGACTGCCCGCAGAGAAACAATCATATCTCCCAATCTGGATGGCGGATTCTAACATATTATGTATGAAAATCGTCTATCTCGACGAGACAGAGTCAATCAGTTTGGTAGAATCCCACAATCCCATCAGTAACACCCGTTTTTGGCAGAATTTCAGAAATAATCAGGCTTTAGTTTATTTTTAGTAATAAAGTTAGAGTCAATTTAGATTAGGAAACAGAATCAATTTTAATTTAATTAGGACTGATTTGTTTCTATATTATAGGGAGTCTTTTTAGGGTAGGATTTGATACTTTCTATTTCTTTGTAATTTTAGTCTTATTAGGAGTCTATTTTATTTTTCTATTTAAGAAGAGTCATGTAACCCTAGAATAATATATCTTTTTATTCAATTAAATTCCTCTTTAATATTTTTTCGTGGATTCGAAGTTTTTCGTTGATTCGGAGATTGTTCTTTGTGGATTCAGAGAATAACTCTTGGTTGATTCCGAGGTTTTACTTCCGCGCTGCGTTAATTGGTATCAGAGACTTATTTTCCGATCCGATGGCAGGCGACGAAGACCCTTTTTCTCGAACTGAGTTCGATGAGTTGAAGACTGATGTTAATCAGATGAAGACTGATGTTAATCATATTAAGACTGCTGTAGATCGACTTGCATCGGCAATGGAGCGTCTGAACATGGTAGGAGTTCAAAATAGCGTTGATGGTCGCCAACAACGTGATCTGACTCCACAGGACAAATTCAACAGTGACCGTGACCCTAAGCAAGACCCTGGAGTTGGGAAGAGCACTAAAGAAGCAATAAAGAAAGAAGAACCACATCCGGAGCATAATATCTTCCGCACGAGATGCACTGTGATGCAGAAGGTTTGTGATGTTATCATTGATAGTCACAGTAATAAGAATCTTGTCTCTCGGCGTATGGTGAATAAGTTAGATTTGAAGACAGAGAAACATTCACCTCCCTACAAGATCGACTGGATTCACAAGGGCAATGATGTGCAGAACGATGAGATGTGTTGGGTACATTTTTCTATTGGCCGCAACTATGTCGATGAGGCGTTGTGTGATGTGGTCGAGATGGATACTTGTCATATGCTTTTAAATAGGCCATGATAGTGATTATCATATTTTAATTACAAATTTATATCCTCATTACCTATTTTATATAAATAAATATCCTACTAATAACTATTTTTATCTTAATTTGCAGGTTAATAAAGAATTAATGAATAAAGGCTAAAAAGAGAACTCAAATTTCCTCATTTTTCAACCTTTTACTGAAGCCGGAGATCAAGCCGAGCAATCTACAGAAGCTGAAGATGCAAGGATCAAATATAAAAAGAAAATCAAATAAAAATAATGTTCAAGATGTTAGCCACAAAGAAATGGCGATATCTCTCAATCCGGAAGGCGGAATTTAACATATGATATATGAAAATCGCCTATCTCGACGAGACGGAGCTAACTTTATTTTTAGTTTTTTTAAATTCCAATCGGTTCACCAACCGGTTGGCCAACCGATTGGCCAACCGATTGGCCAATCGATTGGTCCGTAACTAACTCGATTTGTGGCTAAGATTTGATCCTTGGAGCCCAAGTTTCATCCAATGGTTCATGTGCATTGCTGTAGGCTATAAATAGGGGTTGAGGGGGAGAGGTTTGAGTGTGAAATATTTTGTAAAAACTCTATTTGGAGAGAAGGGTTACTCTTAATTGAGAAGACCTTCCAAAAATTGTGACTTTTGTTACACAATAAATGAAATTTTTCACCCCTTCAATTTCCTTTCTCTTCTTCTAATCCAAGGACCAAAAGGAGGATTAGATTAAGATCAGGAGTTGTTGGTTTTTCTTTTATTTCTTCTTTTTCTTTCTTGTTCATTTAATTGCTTTGTAGCTTAGATTTACTTTCATGCAATTTACTTTCTTGCAATGTATTTAATTCTTGTATTTACTTTCTAGAATAGATTTTTCTTTCCTTTAATTCACCTTGAGGCTAGAACCCTCAAGGGAATTACCCCTTTTCTAAGTATGGAGCTAATACTTGTGGGATCCCTAGAGATTGTTTGAAACTAGCTAACAAATCCAACTCATTCTTGTGAGATTGAGATAAGCTAAGTGGATCTACTCTAGATTCCTCATATCTTTAATTAATCCTCCATACTTTACATTCTTAATTTTCCTCTTATCCTTATTTTTCATTTGTTGTCTTTCTCCTCTCTTAATTTCTTTTTCTTTTTATTTACACAAATCACAATCACCCTCCTTCTCTCACACTCATTTTCTTTTATTTTCACTTTACCACTTCCATCTTTAAACCCCCTCACACTCATTTTCTTCCTCATTTTTATCACACACATTTTCTAAATCTCTCCACTCTCATTTTCTTCCTCGTTTTATTGCACATAATCCACAATCCACTCTCTCTTATCTCTCACGAACCACTTTCACCATTTTCTCACTTTCATTTTATTTGAATAACTCCTAATTGGCATGCGCATAATTTGAGAACCAAAACTTGAACAAAACTCTTCCTACTTCCCGTTCCTCGTGGGATCGATAATCTTAAATACTATAACTTGATAAAGGTTGTATACTTGCAACTTAGGAGGTAATCATTTATTTTTCCCATCAGATAGTTCGATGTTGGTGCCACCCACAGGAGCAAAGACAATGCTTGTATCTTTAAGAAGGATGGACGTCGAATTGTACTCATGCATCTTTCAAAAAAGGAGTCATGCATGATAAAGGCTACTGAGGAAAAAAAAACTTTTGGTGGTAGACAATGAGGCTTTAGCAGAAAACTTAAAGCAATCTGAAGAGGTCTATGACTTGGTTGTAACTGGAAAAGGAGAAGTGCCCCTGTTGAAATTCCTCCTAAGGTGCAAACACTCGTTATGCATGAGATTCATGATGCTAAAGGTGATATGATAGTGAAGATGGATATTATGCATGATATTCCCAAAGATGCTGTGAGCGATATTACACATATTAATATTGTCCCGATGGAGGAGAATGATAAATTAGAGAGTAAGACAATTGATGATATGTGTGAATTATTTGGTGAAGGGTTCAAGGCAAAAGAGATGAAAGAATTGTGTATGGAGTATGAGAGAGAATTTTCTTCTCTGGAAGCAAAGGTTGTGAATAATTTCAAGAAGATTTTGATGATACTTCCAGCACTAGAATATGAGAAGCAACATGGAACATATTTTCAGGAGTTTTTCAAGTCATCTGTATATCTACATGCTATCAGTCACATTAAAATAATGTGGGAAAGATTCATTCAAAAGTTTAATTATGAAGAAACCATAGCTGAGAAGGCAAAAGAACAGATGGAGAAAATCAATGCTAAGTATAAGGCGGACGCTGATCGATGCAGAAGAAGAAAAGTGTTTATCAAGGAAGTTGCTATTCAAACAAATATAAGCTCTGGCTCGAGCTTCTTTCAGCAAGGAGAGACTGATGTAGGACGCATAACGAAAAAATTCATGGAAAAGTGGGACCGTCACGAGTCAAATGGGATACGGATGAATTATTGATTGGCCGCAGAGTAACAATCATATCTCCCAATCTGGATGGCGGATTCTAACATATTATACATGAAAATCGCCTATCTCGACGAGACGGAGTCAATCAGTTTGGCAGAGTCCCACAATCTCATCAGTAACACCCGTTTTTGATAGGATTTCAGAAATAATCAGCATTCAGTTTATTTTTAGTAATAAAGTTAGAGTCAATTTAGATTAGGAAACAAAATCAATTTTGAATTTAATTAGGACTGATTTGTTTCCAATAGTATAGGGAGTCTTTTAAGGATAGGATTTGATACTTTCTATTTCTTTGTAATTCTAGTCTTATTAGGAGTCTATTTTATTTTTCTATTTAAGAAGAGTCATGTAACCCTAGAATAATATATTTTTTTATTCAATTAAATTTCTCTTTAATATTTCTTCGTGGATTTGAAGTTCTTCGTGGATTCAGAGATCGTTCTTTGTGGATTCAGAGAACAACCCTTGGTGGATTCCGAGGTTTTTACTTCCGCGCTGCGTTACTCAGGTTCCTAATTTGATCCCGTCTGTCTAACTTATAGTGTGGGAATGAAAGATGGGATCCGCACACCAAGAGTCGGGCTTAATTTGTCGAGGTTTCCCTTCACCCAAATGAAAAAAGGCATCTTGAGTAAATGACGGTCTTTTTTTTAAAAAAAAATCTCCGATATTATCCTCCCAAATCTTTCATAGTTTGAAATTAGTCTCTTAAATCTTCATATTTTAAAATTAGTCTCCCAACTGTTTTAGGTATATTGAAGTAGCCCCTCAAATCTTTATATTTTGAAATTAGTCCCCTAAAATTTTTAGATGTTTTCACATTTTAGAGGACTAATTTTGAAACACTGAAAATTTAGGGATTAATTCTAAAATATGAAAATTTGAGGGACTAAATTTAAAATATGAAAGATATGGGAGACTAATATTGAAAAATCCGAAACTTTTTGTAGAATATAGATGAAGCATTATTTTGGGCTAAAATACCAGATTGTTATTTTTTGTTGGCCCCTTTTGACACTTTGGTATTTTTTGTTACTCCGGTGACAGTTTGGTATTTTTTGTTGACCCCGATGGTCAAATAGGCCCATAAGTTGGTCGCTAACGAGAAAATTTTGAAATTAGTCCCTCAAATCTTTACCATTTTGATATTAGTCCCCCCAAATCATTAAAATTTGAAAGTAGTTTACATATTTAACTTAAAATACAAACCCAAACCTATTTCAAATTCTCATCTTCTCCATGTCATCCCTTTACAAACCCCTTACCCATCAACTACTTTTCATATAAAAGCAAAACCTCAAAAACAACGTAGCATTCGATGGCACTTCTGATAACATAAAACAAGAAATCTCTCGTGCACTCTCCCACAATTAATTCAAAAATGTTATCAGTGCCTACAAGAAATTCAAATTCAAATTTTTCCGTGCTTTGCACGGGTTGAATACTAGTTTAATTTAATTACAAAACCAAACTCATTTCAAACTCTCATCTTTTTCATTTTAACCCCTTACAAACCCTCTTACCCATTTAACTCAATTATAAACCCAAACCCATTTCAAACTCTTATCTTCTCCATTTCAAATTATTTTAAAATGGAGAAGATGAGAGATTGAAATGGGTTTGGATTTGTAATTGAGTAAAATGAATTTGGGGTTAGTAAGGGGTTGAAATAGAGAAGATGAGAATTTGAAATGAGTTTGGATTTGCAATTGAGCTAAATGGGTAAGGGGTTTGTAAGGGAATGAAATAGAAAGGATTGAGAGTTAGGAATGGGTTTGAGTTTGTAATTAAGTTAAATATATAAACAACTTTTAAAATTTTATGATTTAGAGGACTAATATCAAAATAATGAAGATTTGAGGGACTAATTTCAAAATTTTCTTGCCGGGTACTAAGTTTTGGGCCTATTTGACCATCGGGGACAGCAAAAAATATCAAACTGTCAACAAAAAACACCAAAGTGTCAAAAGAGATCAACAAAAAAGAAAATACTAATCTGATATTTTAGCCCATTATTACGTTGCCTTCCTCATGCCTATCTCTTCGGTTTGACCAGCAAGTGCCGGTAATATTTCAAATATTCTGCTCTTTTTTGTCTGTTTGTTACTGTACTTTGTCAGAGACTTGGTTTTCAAAATGATGGAAAGAAAAAAAAAACAATGGCAGATCAAGCGCTGCAGATGAAATCGAATCGGATGGCCTTAGTTTGCTCTTTTCAGAAGATCGGACGGCCGTGGATCATCAAAGCCGCCTTTTATACTACAGAATAAATAAAAGCATCATCTCTGCTCTGAGGAAAATGTAAAGCAAAACCCTAGTTTATTAGTTCGAAAATGAAGAGCAAAAAGGGGGAAAAAATTTAAAATTTGAGAGGGAGAAGTGAGAGGGGATGCCGTAGTGTTGATGGAAGCGGCAGATGGTTGTTGGGCGCGTGCATATCAATCATATCATATTCTCATCATAATAATCTATTTCTTTCCTTCCTTTCTTCTCTCTCTGGTCTCTGGTGTGCTGCTGCTGCTGTTGTTGTTGTTGGTCTGTTCCAAAAAGCGATCCATGTCTTCTGGATCCACTTCTGCCGGCGGCGGCGGAGGAGGAGGAGGCGATAGGGTTTCCGATCCCTCATCAGCTTCATCGTCTCGCGCCATAGCGAGACCAACAGTCGCCGAAGCTGTGTGGCCCCAGCACTTCGTCGAGGCCGTCGCTGTTCGAGTCGCTGTCGACGCCGCTCAAACTCGGGGTAGACTCGCCGCTGCACCTGCCATAGCTATTGTCTTCCAGGTAAACCTTTATTTTTTAAAAAAAAAAATTTTTTTTTTCCCCTAGGGTTTCCTTGTCATCTCCCTCAATTTCTTTGGACTTTTACCTGTTCACTTTATAATCTTTACCTTAATAAATAAATAATAAATAATAAATAATATAGGTAGATGCTCCTTTCTCTTTGAAATTCTATGTGGTTGAAATTGATTGAAAGGAAATTAAAGGAAAACGAAAGGGAGTGGATGTGGATTGCTGTGTAGAGGCAGCCAGTAGCTGCCAGAACTTTCCATTTATAGCTATTTCTTTTTTACTTGTTTTAAAAAATAATAGGAAAGAAAAATGCTACTTCGGTGTGCTGGAAGTTTCCTTTTTTAGCATTTTCCGTTTTTCACTTTTGAATGGTTTTTTCTTCCTTTTTGTTTTAAAGAAAAACAATGAGGGCAAAAAAAAAAAAAAAAAAAAATCCTCCGTTAGGGTTTGGTCCGTTTGTTTGCAAAGCCACTTTTGACTTGGCATGTGTTCTGTGAGAGGAGAAGAGGAAGGCCATCTTTTGTGCTTTTAACATAACACACTCTCTCTCTCTCTCTCAATTTTCTCTTTCAATCTGGGATCTATACTTATCACTGCCCCCCGCACCTGTTTGTTTTTATCACTAGGCAACAGATTGAAATAAAATCATTACTACTTATGAATAGAATAGCACGTATGTATGCATATAATAATTATAAGGATAGGAGACATATATACAATAATACCCCTGTTATCTTGCTTGCTTTCACTCCCCACCCCCCCTGTTATAATTTAGGCTTGTTTCACTGTTATAATTGAGGTGTTGATTTGTTGATTAATGCTTTGGTTTCTTCTCCCCACAAATAAGCACTTAAAAGTTTTATGATGATACTAGGCGTAAGTACTAGCTAGCAGTACTAGTCTTTGGAAAATGGTTTGCTATTATTAATATTAATATTATTATTATTATTATTATTATATTACTATTACTCTAGGTAGATGATGATCAGGATGGTGGGGACACTGAACCCACTAACTACTGCTTTAATTTGATTAATTAAATGGTACATGACGCAGGGGGTGAAATAAAAACCACTATGCATCTAGTCTAGGTGTGTATGGATCAATGAGGACATGCGATGAACCTACATATTTATTATTATATGTACATGTGCATAATTATTTATTTATTTATAATTGTGCTTCTTTCTTCCTTTCTTGGAAATGAAAGTGTGGGGAAAGAAGCAGAAATGCCTTGCATGGGCTCAACGCAAGGGCTGAATTCTTCTCTCCTTCCAACGATTTGGTTGGCTGCTTTCTCCTTCCCTCCCTCCCTCCCTCACGCTACACCTTGTTAACTTGCACGTGCATCAGGCACGTGACAAGAAACAAAAGTGGGGAAAGGTTGGTTGGTTTATGTATTCTATAAAATTCATGGGTCATAGTTAACATACAAATGCGTTACTTATGTTTCAAGGGGTTTATTACCAAATAGGGGAAAACAATACATCCAATCTTGTTGGTTTTTTTTCATCAGTCACATCCCTTGTGTTATATCATATGTACAACTTATTAATTTTTATGATATTCATTTATCTAAAGAAGTCGCACTATATTGTATCATCCCAAATTGGTGCTAATATGAATATGTCCATTATTAAAAAACAATACAGTGTATCCACAATTCAACATATATAGATGTGGCTGTATATATGATTTTTTTTTTTTAGAATTAAACTAGGTGGTTTAATTTCGCAAAGTCGTGGATAATCTACAAAATCCCTCTTGGAATCCATCTAAAAGTAAGGGGTACGCCCAAAGAGATAGTTATGAGGGTAAATTTGATACACATGAATCTAGTTGGAATTAGATATTACACATGATATTTCATGTCTGCATACCAAATGTAACCCAAGGAGTATACATGAAATATTATTCTTTTTCTTTTCCAACAAGTTTACTAATAAATTGTTAGCATAGTTAACTATATGAAAATGACTCTGACATTCTTAGGCTATGTACATATTGCCCTTTTGTAATATAATACTAGTACTCTGGTGTGCGTGATGTGACGACACAAATGTGGGGAGTGGTCTAGTCTTATTGGGTGAGGACGTGCATTTCCGCTGAATTTTCCATGAGTGAGCATTTACGTACTCTCTGTGAGGGTATTTCTATGGATTTTGCCAAGTGTGTGAGTGTTTCGTTGGATTTTACGAAGTGTGAGGGTATTCTGGCAAATTCTAAAACTGTTGAGCATGCGGGGAAAACATCAAAACCAAAAGGGTTATTTTCTTAAATCGACATTATAGATTCAATCGACAATTTAGGCCTGATGAAAAATTTAACCAGTTTGAATTTGAACACAAATTAAAGGGTCGGAGTTTGGGACATTAGTTTTCCTGTAGGAAATCATTCATTAGAAATATGATATTTGGAATCTAATTTGTTGAGAAGGCCATTTTCTAACTGTTATCTATAAATATTGGTCTTAATTGAGTACTCTTACTTTTAAGATCTATTAATAGATTTAAAAATATTTAATAGTATAATTACGTTAATTTTATCTTTTGTTATTTATTTATCTTTTCAATGGCCCGTATTGGATTGGTGATAAATGGATCTTGCAAGTGCTTATAAAAGGTTGACAAGGTTTTATTTTTGTTGGGGGGAGAGAGGTCCTTCAAATTTAGCAAGTTATAGATACACAGAAGAGATATATACTTTTGTAAAATATGTTTCCTTGGTTTTTTTTCCCTTTTAATTCTCAGTGTTTTTGGTTTTACTTTTCCATCATTTCCTTTCATGGTTTTGTTGGGAAGCCTTCACTTCACTCCCTTCCCATATTTGTTTTTCTTCATTATGTATGCGACCTTAGTTCGTACTTTGTAGGTTACACTTGCCAGGTTCTTTGCATCTGGTGAAGTTTTCTTTTGTTGTTTTATGAGCTTACATCCCAGACACAGAAGAGTATGTTCAGATTATGCAGTGATAATTTTATGTGGAAGAGTGAGAATTGTGTACTTAGTTACATCAAGAGGTGCCAAAAAATATCCGTATCCGAGGATTTATCTGTATTCGTATCCGTTAGGATGTGGATATGGTTACTAATATCTATATTTGATAGGATATAATTACGGATACGGATGTGTAGTGAAATATCCTAATATGTATCCGAAATATCCGAATATTTATTGGTCATACAATTGTAATAGTTTTAATCCTTAGATTAATGGATTTGAGGTTAATTTTGATGATCGAGAGAGCTAATTTTAGCTTTTCGGAAATAACGAGCATATTAGTGAACTCTCTTGTACCATATGAACTATATTCTTTTCAATAATACAAGTATTAAGCATGTGCTTGCATGGATTGTTTTTATTTATTTGGTTTATTTATATTGGTTTATGCACCCTTCAAATACGTTAGGCTACCCTATTGTGATAAGAGGGATGAATGATTATATATCTCTGTACACTATAACTTATAGATCATTAATTAACTAATACGTTAAATGCTTATGAAAGGAAGAGACATGAGTACCTCTTTTTGCCGTGTTATGAAAAGAAGTGTAGAGTTTTTATTAGTTAACGTAATATAGTTTGAGTGGTAGGGTTTTTCTTAGATAAATTGCAATCTCAAAATTAGATAGGTTAACCATCAAACTCCTTTACAAATCTAAAATAAAAAGTTTGGATTTTTAAAAACTAAAAAACGACTGGGATTTCAATGTCCAGACACGAATGAGATTAGGACTTTACTCTAATCCCCAAAATAGGCAGTATGAAGTTTCACTATCCCCTTGTATCAAGGACATAGGACTTCCCATGACCATTATACCCTCCCACCTCATGCATTCCCGACACTAATATAATATTATAATATTATAATATGTTAAATTAGGGGGCCATTTATACTTTTAGAATTTTGTTGGTGCTGTTTTTAAAGTTTCGAGGATTGTAGTTTTTGAATTTTTCAATGGGGTCTTTGTAAAGTTTTCAGGAGTTTTGCAAACTTTTCATGGGGTTATATATAATTTTCAAAGCTTTTAGGGGACTTTTTGTAAATTCTTTAGGGGTGTTTGAAATTTTGGAAACTTTTAAGGGGGTTGTTTACAAAATTGTTAAGGAATTGTTTGGAATATTTTGAGATTTTCAGCATAGTGTTTGTTACTTTAGCAACTTTCATGGGGCTAGTTGTAAAATTGTCAAATGGCTGTTTGTAAAACTTTTAAGGGGATATTAGTAATTTTTGAAACTTTCAGAGGGCTAGTTGTAAAAATTTT
This sequence comes from Asparagus setaceus, assembly GCA_012295165.1. NCBI lineage: Eukaryota > Viridiplantae > Streptophyta > Magnoliopsida > Asparagales > Asparagaceae > Asparagus > Asparagus setaceus. Next base: position 35,687,289 of record CM022709.1, read on the forward strand.
AGGCGTTTCTTTAGAAAACTTTAGGGGATTATTTGTCTTTTTTGAACTTTTCGGAGGATTGCTTGTAATTTTTCTGATTTTTAAACGGGCTATTTGTAATTTTTTGATTTTTAGAGGATTATTTGTAATTTTTTGGATTTTCTAGGGATTGTTTATAATTTATGGATTTTAAAGGGGCACTTTATTATTTTCTGAATTTTGTGCCGTTATTTGTAATTCTCGGACCTCTTGGAGGTTTATTTGTAATTTTTTAATCTTAAGGAGTTGTTTGCAACTTTCATGGGCTATCTGTGATTTTTGGATTTTTTGTGCAGTTTTTGTACTTTTTGAAACTTTCAAGGGGTTGTTTGTAAAATTTTTAGGGAGCCGTTTTTAATATTTCAAAATTTTCTACAGGGTGTTTGTTATTTTCACAACTTTTATAGGGCTAGTTGCAAAACTTTTAGAGGGTTGCTTTTAAAATTTTAAAGGAGATATTTGTAATTTTTACAACTTTCAATGGGCTAGTTGTAAAAATTCAAGGGTTTTAATGGAATTTCAAGGGGCTATTTGTAATTTTTAAACTTTTCATAGGAATTTTATAATTTTGAATTTTCTAGGATTTTTGTAATTTATGGATTTTAAAAGGCGCTTATAATGTTCTCGATTTTATGGTGCTATTTGTAATTTTTGGATTTTTAGGGGTTTATTTGTAATTTTTGAATCTTAAGGGGTTGTTTGTACATTCCTGATTTTTAGGGGCCTATTTAGAATTTTAGATTTGTCAAAGGTTGTTTCTAATTTTTAGATCTCAGTGGGAAATTTGTAATTTTACGATTTAGGTGATTGTTTATAATTTTTAGATTTTAAAAGGGTGGTTGATATTTTTCTAATCTTGGAAAGCCCTTTTATATAAATGAGAGCTTTGATTAATATAATTTTAAGTTATGGGTAGTTTTAATTTTATTAGAATTCTTACGTAAAGAGGATTAGAAAGGAGAATTTTGATTATTAGAATTTTGGTAATTATGGATTGTTTTATTTGATTAGGATTCTTAGGTGAAGATAGGATTATGTGTCAACATGTCAATTTTGATAGGATATTTGGACACGTGGCTGTTTTTTGACATCTGACATGTTTTTGAGCCTTTAGGAGTAGTTCACCAATTTATATATAAAGGACTAATATGATTATTGAGTTTTTTAATTATTGATAGTTATAATTTGATTAGAATTACTAAATATTTTGATTATTAAAATTTTCTAATTATGGATATTTTTAACTTGATGAGGATTCTTAATTAGGTGAAGATAAGGACTCATGGCTATTTTTTGTGACACATATCATGTATTTAGATGATACATGTCAATTTTTTTTATCTTTAGGAGAATCACCAACTTCTCATATATATGGAGGGATATGATATTCTCTTATTCGTTTTGTATCCTCATGTGTATTCGCATACACACATGTATATCTGTAACCGTATCCGAGGCATATCCGTACTCGTGAATGGTAAGCTGATCGGATATGGTATATATCATATCCGAGCCGTATACACCCTATCTCATCATCATTCCTTGCGGTTGTTATTAGTTCCTTCACCTCCAATCCTCATCTCCATATGGGTTTCTCCTTCCTTACCCCTTAGTCTATCTGGTCTAATTCCCTACTTGTACTCTTTTTGTCTTTGGAGATTAGTAACAGATATTGGATAGAGAGAGATCTCTCGGGTATCCGGTGCTCATAAAACTAATGGATTTTCTTTTGTACTGGGATCTGGGTCATTTGATGGATATTAGATCCTTCTATTACTTTCGAATATGGATATCATCTCCACCACATGATGATGCATGTTGTTTTGTTTAAGGTGTGTTTGAATAAAAATAGTAGGAGTCTTAGATTATTAAAACATATCCGAATTTCAACAAGCATGTGTTCGCGAGGAAAATTTGAGAAAATGTAAAATTGATCTATTCTATTTGAAGAATAATGAATACAATCTCTCGAATGCAATCTCTCCCTCTAACTGACTTAGATAAAAAGAAATTATAAATTTCTCGATCGGTTGCCCGATTTACAAAAGAAGGAAGGGTCAACGGAGATCTTTCCTTTTATTTAAAACTGGATTCTTCACGGTGGCGATAGGAGTTTGAATCTTGTATCCCGTTGATGATCCGACCGTCTTGACTCGTGGGACGAGGTTGAAAAATAACTCGCAGACGCAAGTTTAGAACTCTGGCCGAGTTAAGAACTCTTTGATAGAGTTGATTTTAGAAAAGGATTAGTAATCCTTTTAGCCAAGAATGGCGGAGAAGAACTTGCCATGCAAGTTTGAAAACTGTAATCGAGTTGAACTTTCTAGGAGAGTTGATGCCAGCAAAGGAGGTTTGATCCTTTCTTTAAAAAGAGACGTAGATCTTCGGTCAAACCTCAATATCTCTAAATCCGACCGGTAAAAATCAATCTCCACCGTTCATAATTAGGAATGACGAGTGTTGAGGCTTCCCTTCAAGTTTCACTCCGATCAGACCACGGATGAAGGTCCGATCGTCACACCGATCACAGCTGCGCAGAAGAAACCGTTCTCTGCACCATTGGCTTCGGTAAAACCTCGATATCTCCAAATTCAACCGGTAGAAATCAATCTCCACCGTTCAGAATTAGGAACGACGAGTGTTGAGGCTTCCCTCCAAGTTTCACTTTGATCAGACCACGGATAAAGGTCCGATCGTCACACCGATCATAGCTGTGCAGAGGAAACCGTTTTCTGCACAATCGGCTTCGGTAAAACCTCAATATCTCCAAATCCAACCGGTAGAAATCAATCTCCACCGTTCAAAATTAGGAACGACGAGTTTTGAGGCATCCCTCCAAGTTTCATGCTGATCAGACTACGGATGAAGGTCCGATCGTCACGCCGATCACAGCTGTACAGAAGAAACTGTTCTCTCCTTTTTTTTAGTTCCCCGGCCAAATCGTTTCAACCAGCCCCCATTTGGCTGTGAAAACCCCCCATTTATAGGGATTAAAGGGGTGTAACCGCTCCCTTAAATTGCTCCATAATGGGGGTTTAGTGGGGTGTAACCGCCCCCCCTTAAATCTCTTAAACGGTTTAGGAACCGTTCAACTCATGTTTGAATGAGTCAAAACGCGAAGTTCGCGTTCTGGAGCAAGCCTCGCGTCTGCATTTTAGTGCAGGAACGCGGGGATGAACCTCCACGTCTACGTTTTAACTAGGACGCGGGGCTGGAGGCCCGCGTTTTGAGCTTCGAACGCGGGCCACGTGCTCCGCATTTTGAATTGAAACGCGAGGATGAGTCCAGCATTTTGAATTGAAACGCGAAGGGTGAGCCCCGCGTTTTGCTTTGAAGAGATCAATACTTGTGATCTCTTTTCACAAGGATTGTCAACTTGTAATCCTTGTACTCTGGAGACATTAGCTTCTGATTCTCCTTTGTTGTCGTGAAAGTCGTCAGCTTATAACCTTCATTGATAGTGTTTCGCGGATATTGGTTATCTTCAGTAATAATAATAATTTTTTTTACAGCCTACAGCATGTTTTGTATATTTTATACAAGTGTTATGCCCGTGCCAGCTTGGTGAATCTGTTTTTCTTTTTTTGACTTAAACTTAAGGTGAGGGGTAAAGTTGAGGGAATAAAACAGTTTGGGGGCAAATTTAAAAATACCTACAATTTGGGGTTATTTATCAAAAAAATCAAAAATTAAAATATGGGTAAATTTCAGTAAACCCACAATAAGTGTAGGTGTTTGGAACTAAATCCCCAATACCTTTGAAACTTTCGCTAAATTCTAATAACTTTTGGTAGAAAACCCTCAAAATTAATATTGTTAGTTCATGTAGTCAAATAGCCATAATACCCCAGTAAATTTTGATGAAAATCCCAATAATTTTTATGTTTTTCACTTAAACCAGCAATAATCTTTGATAGAAAACCCTAATAACGGATATTTATAATTTTCAGATTTTTTCAGAGGTTTGTTTGTAATTTTAGGATTTTTCAAGGGGTTGTTTATAATTTTCAGATTTAAAGGGGTTGTATGGAATTTCAGATTTCACGTGGTTATTTGTGATTTTTAAAAATTTTAAGATTTTAGTGATTTTTGGGGTATTTTTGTAATTTTTAATTTAAAGGGTTTGCTTGCAGTTTTAGATTTCTTAAGGGTTGTTTGCACATTTAGATTTTGCAGGGTGCTATTTGTCATGTTTTATTTTTACGGGGTTTTTTGTAATTTCTATATTTTTCAGGTGTTTGAATATTTGGATTTTTTTTGTAATTTCTATAAATGGCTAAAAGTATTTTTGTGATCTACCTCTGTCTCTCAAATATGAAGTGTTGTAAAGGTGAAACCTCTGTATCAAAGTGGTTATTTTATGATCTATCTCTCCCTTGGATTAAAATTGAACCAGCTTATGTTAAACATGGCTTGGATTCCTTTTATTGTTTTGAGGAATTTGTAAAACTAACCCATGTAGTTCTATTCAATTCAATAAATGGACAATGAATATCTATTCAAGCTTGTATGAGTCCGACCAATTCTCAAACTTACTGCAGATTTAGTAAGAGTTGCAAACATTTTGTGGGTTTAGTGCTGAATGACCAAAGTTATGGGAGGTTTATTGAAATTTACCCTTTATAAAATTAAGGATGATGACAATATGTTTAGATTTTTTCAGTTATGTATAGTTATAATTTGATTAGGATTAACAAAGATTTGATTATTAGAATTTTCATTTTTAGGATAGATTTTCCAATTATTGATATGAATAATTTTAACTTGGTGAGGATTCTTAGAAAGATGAAATTAGTTTTTCATCTTCTAATAGGATAGAGGGATATATGACAATTTTTGTTGAGGATTTCACACGTGACACTTTTTTGTACACAAGACACATTTTGGTGCCTTTAAGAATAGTTCACCAATTTTGCAACTAAGATCCTTGCATTTTGATTCCCAAAAAAAAAAATTTGTTCAGTTGTTAAATACCGTAGTGTGATCTCTTCTCAGTTGCACACATCTTAAAGACATGAAAATAATGGTTCTAAGTTTATTAGCTCTCAATTTTTTCAGATGCAATATTCTTCAACTGATGCATGGAAACTGTAATTCACTCATTTGTATCAAGAAGGAATAGCCCAAGAGAAATGTCATAATCACTGCATACATCAATTGAAGTTATTGGTTTCTTTCTTTGCCTTTTGAATTAAGGAATCTACATCTACACTACTATAAAAAGAGGATTGGGGTGTTAAAACTTTTAATTTTCTTTTTGCCCTCTTAAATTTTGATAAATTCTAACTATGTCATTATCTCTAATTAATCTTTCATTAAATAAATATAACCACTTATTAATTTTGCACCTCCTCACATTCCTAAATAATTATAATTATCAATAATATTATAACTATTAATTGTTTAATAATAAAATAATTTATAAAATAAGTATACACAATTATTAATAGTGACCTATTAAATTATTATGATAATAATTATTTATGAATTATAATAAAAATTAAAATAATTGTATACATAAAAGAATATATTACTAAATACTATTAAGAATTATACTATAATTCAATGAGCAATAAAATAAATAGAATAAATATTTAATATCATAAATAGTGTAATTATTTTAATAATATCACATAAATTATGAATTACACTATTTATTTAGTATTATATTATTACATAAATTAAATAAATAATTTAATATTATTTTTAGAATATTTTCTCAAAGATTATTACATGATACTGAATAATCTATACTTAGTAATGATTGAAAACTAACCTTTTACAAAAAATTATTTAATATTAATAATAGTACTATTAATTGTTAATGATAGTATAATAAACATTTATAAAATATTTATAGTACTAAATTATTTAATAGCATAATTAAAAAATTAAATTAGATAAATATTTTATAGTACATAGATAGTATAATTATTTTAATAGTATTACTTGAATTAAGAATTATAATATTAAATAAGATAAATTACAGTAAACCCTATGAACTTTCAAAGATTTTGTAGTAAATTGACTGTATAAACTTTGAAATAACACTAAACCCTTAATAACTTTTGTAGAAAGCCACCAATATTTTCTAGATAAATTACACCAAACCCCTAATAACTTTCAAAATGCCTTTTGATGCCATTTTCGATTCTAATTTTAGGGTTATCTGTAAAATTTAGAAAGTTATTGGGGTTTTCTTTGAAACAGATTATTAGGGCTTTAGTGTGATTTTGAAAGTTCATAGGGCTGAAAGTTTATAAGGGTTTAATGTAATTTACCCTATTAAATAATTATAATGAGAAGTAATTATCGCAATATTTTGTTGGTGTTAAGTATAACTATCCGGGAAACATCGGAAAAAGTTAGTAAGATCAATGCACTTAGTTAATTTAGAGTTAAGTTAACAACTTTCAAGTTGGAGGGCATATTTAAGAGAACTTATAGATTTGACAGACTTATTTAAGAACAATTGTAGATTTGGGAGACTTATTTAAAACAAAGGTTAGCACCGGGCAATCATTATAAGAAAAACCTTTAATTACAATAACTACATGATAATAATTAATTCATAGATTTCTTTTAAGCAATCTTATTATACAATTTTATTAATTAACACATAATTTTACTATTCAATAAAAAATTCAAAACTTAATATATGTATCGCTCATGCAAAGCACGGCATTATACTAGTTATAGTAAACAAGTATTGATATAGAAAGAGAAATCAGAATCCCTACTTTATACTTATATTGAGAAGTTGGTGGAACTGCTAAAGGTACAAAAAAATGACAAGTAACATTTATGAGCATGACATGTGGACACCTGATCCTATCAGAATGTTATATGTGGACACCTAATCCAATATTCATCTAAGAAATCTCATCAAATTAAAAAAAATAAAACCATCCATAATTAGAAAATTCTAATAATTAAATATTTAGTAATCCTAATCAATTCATAACCATCCATAATAAAAAAATTATTCTAATAAATTTAAGGAAAAATAAGTTATGATAGAAAACTATAAATGACGTCGCACAAGATCGAAAGCTACAAACAACCTGCCCAAAAACTAGAAATTGCAAAAACCCTTTAAAATTAGAAAATTGCAAACATACACCTAAAAAATTTGAAAATTATAAATAAACATTATTGGTGGGTTTTTTTGATAAATAGAACAAACAAGTTTCAGAAATTGGCGATTTGCTCACAAGCCTCCCATCTCAAAAAATTATCATGTGTCATTTATGATCATGAGATATGAACACCTAATCCTATCAAAAGGTCAAATGTGGACACCTTATCCTATCTTCACCTAAGAATCCTCCTTAAATTAAAACTATTCATAATTGAAAATTTTAATAATTAAATATTTGGTAATCTAATGAAATTATAACTACCGTAATTAAAAAGATTTATTCAAATAAGTTTAGGGAAAATAATTTGTGGTAGAAAAGTACAAACAACACCCTACAAGATTTGAAAACTATAAGCAACCCGCTTAATAATTAAAAATACAAAAACTACCCTAAAATATCTAAAGATTGCAAAAAAAGAATATTGAAACCAAACCCTAAAATTCAAAATTATAAGCAACCCCCACCCACCCAAAAAAAAAAGAAAATTAAAAATTAAAAACACCCACTTGAAAAATCCTAAAACAACAAGCAAAGCCATTTAAACCCTAAAATTACTACCTACCCTTGAAAAATATGTAAATTGCAGACAAGCCTCTTATATGAAAAACTACAAAAACCCTATTCAATTAAAAAAATACAAATAACCCCATGAAAAATGCTAAATTGCAAACAGATCTTAATTTTTGAATATTACAAACAATTCCTAAAAAATTCAAAACTACAACCAATCCCATGAAAATACGAAAATATGAAAATTACAAATAATACCCTTTAAAAATTGAAACAGACAACCTCTTGAAAATTAGAAACTACAAGCAAATCTCTAAAAAAATATGAATTTATAAGCAACAGCTACCCATAATTAAAAAAGATTTATTCAGATAAGTTTAGGGAAAATAAGTTGTGATAGAAAACTACAAACAACACCCTACAAGATTCGAAAACTACAAACAACCCGCTTAAAAATTTAAAAATACAGACAACTACCCTGAAATATCCAAAAATGAAAAAAAAACTAAAAATTACAACCAACACCTAAAAATTCAAAAGTTATAAACACCCCCAACCAAAAAAATCAATATTTAAAAACACCCACTTGAAAATTCCTAAAACAACGGACAAACTCTTTTAAAACCTAAAAGTTGCTAATGACCCGGAAAAATCTATAAATTACAAACAAACCTCTTATATAAAAAATTAAAAACAACCCTATTAAATTCAAAAACAGCAACCAATCCCATGAAAAATCTGAAAATATGAAAGTTACAAAAAATACCCTTTAAAAACTGAAATAGACAACCTCTTGAAAATTAGAAAACTGCAAGCAAAACCCTAAAAAAATGAATTTATAAACAAATTTAATTGAGGATTTTCTACCAAAAGTTAGTGGGGGTTTAGTGACAAAATTTTAAACTTATTTGGGGTTTTCTGCCAAACTTTAGTGGGGATATTCAGTTATTTGACCATGTATGAACAACAACAACGACAACAAATCCTTCATCGCAAATGTTTGGGGTTTGCTACATGAATTCTATTCTTCTATTTCGTTCTATTATTGGTCATCTCCTCCGTTAAATTAATCATTATCATATCCTTTTTAAAATCTCCCAACCAATTTCTTTTAGGTCTACCTCTAGATCTCTTTTTCCCATTGACTACAATATTATCACTTTTCCTAATCGGTGCACTAAGAAGTCTTCGTTATACACGACCAAACCATATTGGTATATTCTCTCTCATTTTATCCTCAATCGGAGCAACACTAATTTACTACGAATGGACTCATTTCTTATCCTATCTTTTAGTGTATACCCATAAGACTATCGTAACATTCTCATTTTTGCTATGCTCATTGTTTGCACATATTTCTTAATTTCACAACATTTCGATTCATAAAGCATTGTTGGTTTCGTAACTAAGTATTGTTGGTTTTATAACTGTTCTATAGAATTTTCTCTTTAGTCTTATAGGTATTCTACGATCACATAAGATTCTCGAAACACTCTTCCATTTTAACCATCTTGATTTGATTCGATTCGATGGACAACATTATCCTCAAGTGCCGCATCATGACGAATGATTGATCCCAAATAAAGAAAATTGTTACATTTAGGTATTTCTTGGCTATCAATATGTACTATAGACTTTTTTCTCTTTTAGTTTTACTAATTATACATTCCATGTATTTTATTTTTGTTCTACTAATTCTAAAACCTTTAGTTTCGAGGACTTGTCTCTAACTTTCTACTTTAGATATTATATCCTCTCTAGTCTCGTCAAATAATACTATATCATCAGCAAATAGCATACACCGTCAGACTTTATCTTAAATAGCCTAGTAACTTTGTCTATAACTAAGGCAAAAAAGTTTAGGGCTTAAGGCCGACCCTTGACGTAAACCAATAGTAATAGGAAACGATCTAGTCTCTCCTTCATTTGTTCTTACCCTAGTTGTTACTCATATCTTTAATCACATCAATATATACTAGATACATGTTTCTTTTCTAAAACCCACTATATTATTTCTCTAAGCAATCTATCATAAGTTTTTTTTGTAGATTAATAAAAACTATATATAGATCCTTTTTCTTCTCTATCTCTCCATCGACCGTCTCAATGTATGAATAAGTTCCATAGTTGACCTCCCGACCATAAAATCAAATTGATTTTCAGATGAACTTATTTCCTTTCTTAGTTTTTGCTCAATTACCCTCTCCCAAAGTTTCATCATAGTATGACTCACGAGTTTAATACAATAATAGTTTGAACAATTTTATATATCTCTTTAATTCTTGTATATCAGTATCAAATGGCTAATCCTTTACTCCTCGGGCATTTTCTTTCCCTCCATAATTTTAATAAATAATTTAGTCAACTATCCTAAGTCTATATCTCCTAGACATTTCCAAACTTATAATAGGAATGTCATCTGGTCCTACGGCTTTTCCACTCTTCATTTTCTTTAGAGCTTCTTTAACCTCACCATTCCTAATTTTTCGACAATATCTATGTTTTCTATCATGCACTATACGGTCAACTTCTCTATGTTGCTCACCTGTTTGGTTATCATCAAACAAACTATGAAAGTAACTCCTCTATCTCTTATATTTCCTCATCGGTTACTAGAACTCTTTGATCTTCACTCTTGATACATTTAATATTACCTAAGTCCCTACTATTCCTTTCTCTCTCTCATATATATATATATATATATATATATATATATATATATATATATATATATATATATATATATATATATATATCAAATCTCCTATAAACTTAAGTTTATAGTGAATAGTCATGCACCAATTTTTCTATCCATTGATGTTGCCTTGGGATCCATGAAAATATGAAGCCCATTTTGAGATTTGTGCATCTCTTGATGTTACAAATCTAAAGGCAACATCAATGGATAAAAAGTTGTGTATACTATTCCCTATAAACTTAAGTTTATAGGAGATTTATATATATATATATATATATATATACATATATATTCTCTCTTTGATTATAAATTCTTATAGAAATTCTCATAGGCTTATATATATATATATATATATATTCTCTTTGATTATAAATTCTTATAGAAATTCTCATAGGCTTTATAGTCTTACTAACTGCTCTTTTGCTTCCTTTCTTGCTAGTTTATATCTCTCAGTTTTCCTCTTACACTTTTGCCAATATTTATGTAATGTTTTCTTCATTTTAATCGCTTTTGAACTTCTTCATTCCATCGCCAACTCTCTTTATTATCGACCTACAATCTTTAGATTCTTACGGTATAGTTTTAGCCACATTCTTAATACAAGAAAACATACTATTCCACATATTAGTCTCGTTATTTATATTCCATATATCCTCCTTTTAGGTTCCAATATTTAGTTCTTAGTTTTTGTTCCTATTTGTTTTTCTACTCCACTTCTTAATAGAAATGTCTAATACCATCAACCTATATTGTGAGGTTAAACTCTCCTGTATAATTTTACAATCTTTGCATATTAACCTATTGATGCTGGACGGATCAGATCGATGAATTTTAAGGATTTTATAATTTTTTTAGTTGAGATATTTTGTTAGTGTGAATTTATTATTTAGTTGTTGGAGTGGTTATTTTGTTAGGATCTATATTTGTTATTGTCTAATAGTTGGGATTTTATTTGTTATTAGGATTTTCTTTTAGTCCTATACATAGGTTCTATTTTTTTCATCAGAGAAGATGGAATATTGATGAATAAAATTTGAGTTGAGATGATTTTGTAGTGATTCCATTAGCGTGAAGCCATGTTTTTCTTATTAGCGACAGTGTCTGAAACTGGCCTTTTCCATTATTTTCAGAGGTTAAATGTTGTGAGTGAATCCGGTCTAATCTATTTATCTTTTATCTTTCTTTATTTGATCTTTTATTACTATAAAAAAAATAAAAAAGAGATAAATTACTGTATATAGGTACTGTTCATCCAAACACTATTCATCATCACTTCCATTCCGCATCACTTATCCACCTTTCTACTAAGATAAAAGTCTATTTGACTACTATTAGATCCACTTTTAAAAGTTACTAAGTGTTCATCCCTTTTCCTAAATTTGTGTATTTGCAATTATCAAATTATATGACATAGCAAACTCTAAAATTCTTGCACCTATATCGTTCTTATCTTCATAATCAAAACCTCCATGTACCCTTTCATATCCATTATTATCCTTGTCGACATGCCCATTTAGGTCACCTCTTATACAATATTAATAACCCCTAATACAATTTTTATTAGTATTATTCTATATCCGACTCTTTTTACATCTACATCACTTTCTTTTATTATGTTATGTACAAGTATCCCACTCTGTTTCTATTCTTCTCTTTTCCCCTGCTCCAGAGCTTATATGCAGTGTCTTCAATTTCTCTAGATTTCGCACCTGCCCATTTAGTTTCTTGTAAACAAGTTATACCAATATTTCTTCTAATCATGATATCTACTAATTCCATCGTCTTTCCGATAAGAGTACCTATATTCCAAATAACTAACCTAATTCTACTGTCTTGTAAAAGTCTCCTACCCTTTTCTCTCTTGCGGTGTTCTAGTCTATTCCTAATGCTATTTGGCAACCTATTAGAGGATTGTAGTTTCTTAGAACACCATTGTTTACTTATCATTACACCAGGGTGATATGAAACGCGTCGCTTTCAGGGAACGCCCTAGCTGACAACTCTTGCTTACTTATCATTGCATCAAAGTGGCATCGATGCAACGTGTCGCTGTGGGGGTGCCCTAACGAATATTCTATAGGATTCATGTCATGTGAATTCGACTACATTTTACGCTGGCTGTCGACTACTTAACACAACTCTCCTTTATCTTAGCTTGGGACAGGCAGTACTGACAATAAAAATAGAACACATCACTGACAATAAAAATAGAGCACATGAACTAATAATGTTAATTTTGGAGGTTTTCTGCCAAAAACTATCGGAGGTTCAATAAGAGTTTTAAAGATATTGAGGGTTTAGTGTGAAACACCAAAACTTTTAGTGTTTAGTAAAATTTACTCATATCTCAATTTTATAGAGATGTTAGATTGGTGGTGATCTGGATCTTATATCTACTAAAGAATTAATTATTTGTTGTTATTTTAATAACATACTTTGATTGTCATATTAGGATGAGTCAAAAATCGTAAATGGATAGGAGAATCAAGTGAAAGACATCATAAATAAAGAAAACTAGGATTTGTTACTTTGTGAGTGAATTTGTTTTAAAGAATAAACTAAAATGCATAAAAGGGAAGAGATGGAAAAAGTAATTTCAATCCCTCCTTTTAAAAACTAGCACATGTTTTATTTTGAATTTGATTTGAAATAAAACTATCAACGCTTATTTAGTGAGCTAAATTTTTGAGCTAAATTTTTCTTTTTAACTTTATAATATTATAAGAACAAAGGGATGTCATAAAGGAGGTGTTGGTGCTTAAGCCATATAATTTTGATTTCAAATATTGAACTAAAAGTCATTCATACCCTTATTTTGTATTTCCCTTATAAGAAGGCAAAAAAAAGCCTTTAACTCAAGTTATATAAGTTTGAATTTTAAATTCGAAATGTCTTTTTTCATCACACGTGTTATGTTCAGAACACTATTGGGGAATGTAAAGGGTGTTTTCATGTTCATTTTAATATTATATAAGCAATTGAATTTAGATGCCCGGGCATACCGACAAAGTTAAATAATTAAAAAATTAGATATGTAAACCAAAGAAACCAGACCCGCCGTGTGAGCACGGCATAACACTTGTTTAAGTTGAAACTGAAACATGCTTCCATACTATTTTCTTAATGCAAACATATGAAAGCCGTAAAATCTAACTGAAACTATTCCATAATCTTGAGATTGTTTCATGTGCTTCTTGGTTTTCAAATTCATTCATTCCTTAGCATATGAAGGTCCCTATGCATGCAATTCCAAAGATCCTAAAGTTGCAATCAACTCTCAGACATTATGCATGCAATTCCAAAGATCCTAAACTAGCAATCAACTCTCACAAAAACTTATCCATGACTCCACATTTATATTATTATTTTATGTTCTCTTTCACCTACAAATTAATTCCTTTTACATTACTATACATAGAAATGTAACCTTCATGAGAAATACTATATATATATAAATCTAACCTTCATGACAAATAAGAAATTAGATATCCAAAAGTAAACAGCTATCTAAACAAAAGGTGATCAGTAAAATTGCGATAGTCTTAATTTTATGTGTTCTTGTCTCTCAGATTTGGCTCTCGCTTGTAAATTTCTGTTTTTTTTTCTTTTGAAATTTAGTGCCTGATATGATCCTTTTGAGGTTTCTTGATTTTCTTTGAGGCTTCCTGTCTTGGTCTTGTTATTCAGGCCGAGCATTTTCACAATCAGCACTGTACATTTTGCTTGGAGAGTCGATTATCATCAATCGATAGGTAGGCAATTTTAGTTCATTTGGTAACATGGTAATTAAGTCCTTCACTCCATCCATTCCAGTTTGGACTCAATAGTTCCATCCATTCTAGGTTGATTTTAATATCCTAATTGAGCTGCTTCCTCCTTAGCTCTAGATTATTGGCATGGTGTCCAGAGTCTTCTTCCATAATGCTTCCTGGTGGGAGCTGTCCATACCTCATGATGAATGTTCTATCAAACATCTAGCTCAACTCAATTTATGCATTATCGGTATGTATTAGGGAATAATTTGCATCATCTGTATTAGGGAATAATCAAACATCATCAGTTCAGTAATGCGAAAATGTCAATGTCTTCCAACCTATATATAATTGGGGACATATTATTCCTGGACTCAATATATGGAATGTTGCAGGCGATTTAAGTTAATTTTTCTATGACTGACTGCAAAGTCTGTCATGTGTTAACGTAATAGGGTCTGTCAGGACTCTCAATGGTAATGGAAAGAAATTTTTCATTGACCAAAATAGGGTCTGTCAGGTTGTATTGTTTATCTAATTTGCTATATAATCTACATGTTAATCTGACAATTTTGCCTATGTGCAATATTTCTATAATTTTGTTTTCTGTAGATCACTACATATTTGCCAATAACTGAAAGACTTCATTACTGAAAGTTGAAACATTTGTTTATTTCATTTCTCTTACTGACTTTTCAATTTTTGTTAAAGCTCAATAAGCTGAATCCTTATAAATTTTAGTTTGTTATGATGGAAACCTACACTTGGCCTCTTTAATTCTTATTTGCTAAAGGATACCCAAATATATCCACTTGTAATTATTGTCTCACTATAAAACATATGTTTTATCAATTTATAATATAGATTTAAACCTGTTATACAGTTTAGTTTGTTATATGATTGAAACCTAACCTATTACTGTATCACTACATAACACATGTTTTATCAATATATAATATAAATTTAAACCTGAAGTGTGCTCGGCTCTGTGCATGTCCTCTTTGTACAATTGCTTACACACATGGCGCACTAGAGCATGCTCATTTCTGTGCATGTTCTCTCTGCATGCTTGCTTGCTTGCATACATGGCCTGGGCATGCAAATTTTGTGAACCTTTGGATCCAATAAAAGTATAAAAGGAACAGTTTCTTAAATAAAAAAACTGTACTCTCTTTTTGGTACAAATTTAAATTTATGTGCTTCCTGGGATTTTTTTTGACTTAAAATTTCAATTTTCAAATTTGAAGATATTAGCTCATACATCATATTGTAATATCTTAAATTCTATATATGATTGTGAAATTTTCTCTGCTAAAATTATCTTCTAAATTTAGAATTTTTTTCAATATTAGCCCTTAAATCTTTCATATTTTGAAATTAGTCCCTCAAATGAGTGAAATTACTACTAGGTCCTCCGGTTCATAAGTTATTATGATAATTAGTCCCTGTACTTTTAGGTCCTCCAGTTCTTAAAGTTATTATGATAATTAGTCTCTCCAATCATTGAAATTGTTATTGGGGATATTAGTTCTCATCATTATTTCAAATTGATCCTTCTAATTGCTGCTTCTGCTCTTGCTTGGAGAGACTACTTCTGCTCTTGCTTGGAGAGACTACTTTAAAAATAACTTAAGAATGGGAAGACCTAATATCAATTTCAATGATTTGAGGGACTAATTTCATGATAACTTAAGAACTAGAGGATATGCTAGTAATTTCACAAATTTGAGGGATTAATTGCAACATATGAAAGATTTTAAGTGACTAATATTGAAAAAATCCTTAATTTTATCATGATCTTGTATGGTCAACTTTCATACCTAGTTTCTAAACCTATTTCATATTCAAGTTGGTTTTAATATGTACGATAGGTTTACTCTATAGCATTAAATGGATGGATACTATTATTCTAACCAATTTAATATATATGATCGGTTTACTCTATAGCATTAAATACAAGGGTAGTGTAGCGTTAAATACATGGATATTATCTTGGTTTGTTAATCTTTCTCGTTGAGGCAAATTGAACAAATCAACAATTAGGCCAATATGTCCGCCATGTTCTATTTTTGAAAGGGTTTTTTACCTTAAGACCAAAAGTTTTACCCCTGTTTTTACCCCCTGCTTATTTTTAAACTCACTTCTATCTTTATCTATACACCAAAAATATTTTTGTTCTTTTTATCTTTAAACCGAAAACATCAAATACACCATATTTCTTGACAATATTTATTAAAGAAAAAGTTAAAACCCCCAAAATACCCTTGTATTCTTCTTCCTCCCCCTCTCTTAATTAATAACTTATGTCTTCTTAATTATTCACTTTTATGACATCCTCCTTCCTTCTCCATCCCTAGTCTCCAACTCTCCATCACCACCACTACCTCCTTATCGCTCCTCCTACCACCGACTTCTCTTCTCAACCTCTCTTCTCCCTCCTCCGTCTTCTCTGCCACCTCCTCTCTCCCTCCCTAATGCATGTAAGTGTATCAACCATGTATATAAGCATAGCAACAAAATTTGTAAGTTGATGATGAAGAGGTGGAAGAGGTAGGGTGTCTGGAGAGGGAGAGGGACGAGGTACTGGAGGAGTTAGAGGAGTGGTGGAGCGGTTGGAGGAAGATCTAAACAAGGAGGTGGAGAAAATAGAGAGTGAGAAGAGAATGTGTTATGAGTTAAAAGAGGAGGAAGAAGAAGACAAGGTTATCTTGGGAGGTTTAACTTTTGTTTTGTAAATATTGTATTGAATAGAGTGTATTTGATGTTGTGGACTTAAAGATAAAAAGGAAAAGTATTTTGCGTGTAAAGATAAAGATAGAAGTAAGTGAGTTTAAAAATAAAAAGGTAGGCATGGGGGGTTAATACTTTGGGTTTAAAGGCAAAAGCCCTTTTCAAAAGCTTGATGACATGGACTGAGGGGAAGGAACTTGAGCTCTAACAAGAGAAGAAAGGGAGGGGGGTGTGACAAAGAGCAAGGGAGAAGATAATAGTGAGAAAAAGGGCTATCATGTTAACTTTTCCCTTTTTAAGTAATAATAAGGGCTAATTATGAACTTTTGGAGAGTTGTAGTAAACCCCTATCAACTTTTTTTTATTACACTAAATCCCCCGTGAACTTTTGGGGAGTTGCACATAACCCTGATGAATTGTTTTATTTCACTAAATTTCACATGAAAAATTCTTATTTAATCTCCAAATTACACCATCGATTCTAACTTCTCTTGTAGCAAGCATGTGCCAAAGAAAAGATTAAAATAATTCCTTAGTCCTAAAAAAAACTATCTATTTGTTCCTTTTTAATAAAAAATAATTGTTTGGGGACTAAAAAGGAATTTTTCATTTCCTTTTTTTCTCCTGTGCCTACCCGTGAGACATCAGAGTTGATGGTGCTAATATGAGGATTAAAAGATAAATTTTCAAGTAAGATTTAGTGAAATAGAGTAGTTCATGGGAGTAATATGCAACTCTCCAGAAGATCCTAGTGTTTTTAGTGTAAAATAAAAAAGTTCATGTGGGGGGGGGGCGCTTATTAATGCTGCGCGGAAGTGATAAATCTCGGAATCCACCAAGGTTGTTCTCTGAATCCGTAAAGAACGATCTCCGAATCCACGAAGAAAATATTATAAGAAAAATTTATTGATAAAAAGATATATTATCCATTGGGGTTACATGACTCTTTTTAAATCGAAAAATAAAATAGACTTCTAATAAGACTAGAATTACAAAGAAATAGAAAGTATCAAATCCTTCCCTAAAAAGACTCCCTATGATAGAGGAAACAAATCATGAAACAAAATTAAATTTGTTTCCTAATCTATTTTGACTCTAACATTGAATTTATTTCCTAATCTAAATAGACTACAACTTTATTACTAAACATAAACTAAAAGCTGATTATTTTCGGATTTCTACTAAAAATTGGTGATCTTGATGAGATTTTGGAAATCTGACAATCTGGTTGGCTTTGTCTTGTCGAGATAAGCGATTTTCATATATAATATGTCAGAATCCTATCTTATGGCTCATTCTTTACTCCTCGGGCATTTTCTTTGCCTCCATAATTTTAATAAATAATTTAGTCAACTATCCTAAGCTTATATCTCCTAGACATTTCCAAACTTATAATAGAAATGTCCTCTGGTCCTACGGCTTTTCCAATCTTTATTTTCTTTAGAGCCTCTTTAACCTCACCATTCCTAATTTTTCGACAATATCTATGTTTTCTATCATGCACTATACGGTCAACTTCTCTATGTTGCTCATCTGTTTGGTTATCATTAAACAAACTATGAAAGTAACTCCTCTATCTCTCGTATTGCCTCATCGGTTACTAGAACTCTTTGATCTTCACTCTTGATACATTTGATATAACCATAACCAAAGTCCTTACTATTCCTTTCTCTTTATATATATATATATATATATATATATATGAAATAATGTATATGAGGCAGCTCATTTTGCTAAATGAGCTACCAAGAGATAGCCATGTGAGGCCCACATTGCTAGTCACATCAAAAGGTGTGGACCTCACCACTGATCTCTTGGTAGCTCATTTAGCAAAATGAGCCACCACCTCATATCCATCATTCCCCATATATATATATATATATATATATATATATATATATATATATATATATATATATATATATATATATATTCTCTTCTTTGATTATAAATTCTTATAGAAATTCTCATAGGCTTTATAGTCTTACTAACTGCTCTTTTGCTTCCTTTCTTGCTAGTTTATATCTCTCAAGTTTTCCTCACTCTTACACATTTGCCAATATTTATATAATGTTTTATTCATTTTAATCGCTTTTGAACTTCTTCATTCCACCACCAACTCTCTTTATTAACTGACCCACAATCTTTAGATTCTCTTGGTATAGTTTTAGCTACATTCTTAATACAAGAAAACATACTATTCCACATAATATTAGTCTCATTATTTATATTCCATATATGCTCCTTTTAGGTTCCAATATTTAGTTCTTAGCATTTTGTTCCCATTAGTTTTTCTACTCCACTTCTTAATAGAAATGTCTAATACCATCAACCTATATTGTGAGGTTAAACTCTCTCCTTGTATAATTTTACAATCTTTGCATATTAACCTATTGATGCAGGATAGATCGATCGATGAATTTTAAGGATTTTATAATTTTTTAGTTGAGATATTTTGTTAGGATGAAGTTATTATTTAGTTATTGGAGTTGTTATTTTGTTAGGATCTATATTTGTTATTGTCTAATAGTTGGGATTTTATTTGTTATTAGGATTTTCTTTTAGTCCTATACATAAGGTATTTTTTTCATCAGAGAAGATGGAAAATTGATGAATAAAATTTGAGTTTTGAGATGATTTTGCAATGATTCCATTGGCGTGAAGCCATGTTTTTCTTATTAGCGACAGTGTGTGAAACTGGCCTTTTCCATTATTTTCAGAGGTTAAATGCTGTGTGTGAATCCGGTCTAATCTCTTTATCTTTTATCTTTCTTTATTTGGTATTTTATTACTATAAAAAAATTAAAAAAGAGGAAAATTACTGTTTATAGATACTGTTTATCCGAACACTATTCATCATCACTTCCATTCCGCATCACTTATCCACCCTTCTTATAAGATAAAAGTCTATTTGACTACTATGAGATCCACTTTTAAAAATTACTAAGTGTTCATCCCTTTTCCTAAATCTGTGGATTTGCTATTATCAAATTATATAACATAGCAAACTCTAAAATTCTTGCACCTATATCGTTCGTATCTTCATAATCAAAATCTCCTTGTACCCTTTCATATCCATTATTATTCTTGCCGACATGCCGATTTAGGTCACCTCTTATAGATAATTTCTCCTACCGGAATTCTTTGTACCAATTCATATAAGTTATCCCCAAAGTCCCTATTAGTGTTCTCGGACAACCTTGGTTGTGGTGCATAAGCCCTAACAATATTAATAACCCGTAATACAATTTTTATTAGTATTATTCTATCTCCAACTCCTTTTGCATCTACATCATTTTCTTTTATTATGTTATGTACAAGTATCCCACTCTGTTTCTATTCTTCCCATTTCCCGTGCACCAGAGCTTATATGCAGTGTCTTAAATTTCTCTAGATTTATCACTTGCCCATTTAGTTTCTTGTAAACAAGTTATACTAATATTTCTTCTAATCATGATATCTACTAATTCCATCGTCTTTCCGGTAAGAGTACCTATATTCCAAGTAACTAACCTAATTCTATTCTCTTGTAAAAGTCTCCTACCCTTTTCTCTCCTGTGGTGTTCTAGTCTATTCCTAATGCTATTTGGCAACCTATTAGAGGATTGTAGTTTCTTAAAACACCTTTGTTTACTTATCATTACACCGGGGTGACATTGATGAAACGCGTCGCTTTCAGGGAACGCTCTAGCTGACAACTCTTGCTTACTTATCATTGCATCAAAGTGGCATCGATGCAACATGTCGCTGTGGTGATGCCCTAACGAATTCTATAGGATTCATGTCATGTGGATTCGACTACGTTTTACACTGGCTGTCGACTACCTAACACAACCCTCCTTTATCCTGGCTTGGGACAGGCAGTACTGGCAATAAAAATAGAACACATCACTGACAATAAAAATAGAGTACATGAACTAATAATGTTAATTTTGGAGGTTTTTTGCCAAAAATTATCGGAGGTTCAATGAGAGTTTCAAAGATATTGAGGGTTTAGTGTGAAACACCAAAACTTATTAGTGTTTAGTAAATTTACTCATATCTCAATTTTTATAGAGATGTTAGATTGATGGTGATACAGGTCTTATATCTACTAAAGAGTTCATTATTTGTTGTTATTTTAATAACATACTTTGATTGTCATATTAAGATGGGACAAAAATCGTAAATGGACAGGAGAATTAAGTGAAAGACATCATAAATAAAGAAAACTAGGATTTGCTACTTGTGTGTGAATTTGTTTGTAAAGAATAAACTAAACTGCATAAAAGGGAAGAGATGGAAAAGAAGTAATTTCAATCCCTCCTTTTAAAAACTAGCACATGTTTAATTTTGAATTTGATTTGATATAAAACTATCTACGCTTATTTAGTGAGCTAAAATTTTCTTTTTAACTTTATAATATTATAAGAACAAAGGGATGCCATAAAGGAGGTGTTGGTGCTTAAGCCATATAATTTTGATTTCAAATATTGAACTAAAAGTCATTCATACCCTTATTTCAGATTTCCCTTATAAGAAGGGGGAAAAAACCTTTAACTCAAGTTATACAAGTTTGAATTTTAAATTCGAAATGTCTCTTTTCATCACAGGTGTTATGTTAAAAACACTATTGGGGAATGTAAAGGGTATTTTCATGTTCATTTTAATATTATATAAGCAATTGAATTTAGATGCTCGGGCATACCGACAAAGTTAAATAATTAAAAAATTAGATATGTAAACCAAAGAAACCTGACCCGGCGTGTGAGCACGGCATAACACTTGTTTAAGCTGAAACTGAAACATGCTTCCATACTTTTTTCTTAATGCAAACATATGAAAACCGTAAATTCTAACTGAAACTATTCCATAATCTTGAGATTGTTTCATGTGCTTCTTGGTTTTCAAATGCATTCATCCCTTAGCATATGAAGGTCCCTATGCATGCAATTCCAAAGATCCTAAAGTTGCAATCAACTCTCAGACCTTATGCATGGAATTCCAAAGATCCTAAAGTTGCAATCAACTCTCACAAAAACTGATCCATGACTCCACATTTATATTATTATTTTATGTTCTCTTTCACCTACAAATGAATTCCTTTTACCTTACTATACATAGAAATCTAACCTTCATGAGAAATACTATATATATAAATCTAACCTTCATGACAAATAAGAAATTAGATATCCAAAAGTAAACAGCTATCTAAGCAAAAGGTGATCAGTAAAATTGCGAGTCTTAATTTTATGTGTTCTTGTCGTTCAGATTTGGCTCTCGCTTGTAAATTTCTGTTTTTTTCTTTTGAAATTTGGAGCTTGATATGATCCTTTTGAGGTTTCTTGATTTTCTTTGAGGCTTCCTGTCTCGGTCTTGTTATTCAGGCCGATCATTTTCACAATCAGCACTGTACATTTTGCTTGGAGAGTCGATTATCATCAATCGATAGGTAGGCAATTTCAGTTCATTTGGTAACATGGTAATTAAGTCCTTCACACCATCCATTCTAGGTTGATTTTAATAGTTTCATGTTTTTGACTCCCCCATTAACATCCTAATTGAGCTGCTTCCTCCTTAGCTCTAGATTATTGGCATGGTGTCCAGAGTCTTCTTCCATAATGCTTCCTGGTGGGAGTTGTCCATACCTCATGATGAATGTTCTATCAAACATCTAGCTGAACTCAATTTATGCATTATCGGTATGTATTACGGAATAATTTGCATCATCTGTATTAGGGAATAATCAAACATCATCAGTTCAGTAATGCGAAAATGTCAATGTCTTCCAACCTATATATAATTGGGGACATATTATTCCTGGACTCAATATATGGAATGTTGCAGGCGATTTAAGTTAATTTTTCTATGACTGACTGCAAAGTCTGTCATGTGTTAACGTAATAGGGTCTGTCAGGACTCTCAATGGTAATGGAAAGTAAATTTTCATTGACCAAAATAGGGTCTGTCAGGTTGTATTGTTTATCTAATGTGCTATATAATCTACATGTTAATCTGACGATTTTGCCTAAGTGCAATATTTCTATAATTTTGTTTTCTGTAGATCACTACATATTTGCCAATAACTGAAAGACTTCATTACTGAAAGTTCAAACATTTGTTTATTTCATTTCTCTTACTGACTTTTCAATTTTTGTTAAAGCTCAATAATTTGAATCCTTATAAATTTTAGTTTGTTATGATTGAAACCTACACTTGGCCTCTTTAATTCTTATTTGCTAATGGATACCCAAATATATCCACTTGTAATTATTGTGTCACTATAAAACATATGTTTTATCAATTTATAATATAGATTTATACCTGTTATACAGTTTAGTTTGTGATATGATTGAAATCTAACCTATTACTGTATCACTATATAACATATGTTTTATCAATTTATAATATAAATTTAAACCTGAAGTTTGCTCGGCTCTGTGCATGCCCTCTTTGTACAATTGCTTACACACATGGCACTAGAGCATGCTCAGTTCTGTGCATGTTCTCTCTGCATGCTTGCTTGCTTGCATACATGGCCTGGGCATGCAAATTTTGTGAACCTTTGGATCCAATAAATGTATTAAAGGAACAGTTTCTTAAATAAAAAAACTCTACTCTCTGTTTAGTACAAATTTTAAATTTATGTGCTTCCTAAGATTTTTTGACTTAAATTTTCAATTTTCAAATTTGAAGATATTAGCTCATACATCATATTGTAATGTCTTAAATTCTATATTTGATTGTGAAATTTTTCTCTGCTAAAATTATCTTCTAAATTTAGGATTTTTTTCAATATTAGCCCTTAAATCTTTCATATTTTAAAATTAGTCCCTCAAATGAGTGAAATTACTACTAGGTCCTCCGGTTCATTAGTTATTATGATAATTAGTCCCTGTACTTTTAGGTCCTCCGTTCTTAAAGTTATTATGATAATTAGTCTCTCCAATCATTGAAATTGCTATTGGGGATATTAGTTGTCATCACGTATTTCAAATTAATCCTTGAATTAGGCTTGTACTCTTGCTTGGAGAGACTACTTCTGCTCTTGCTTGGAGAGACTACTTTAAAAATAACTTAAGAATGGGAAGACGTAATATCAATTTCAATGATTTGAGGGACTAATTTCTTGATAACTTAAGAACTAGAGGACATGCTAGTAATTTCACAAATTTGAGGGATTAATTGTAACATATGAAAGATTTTAAGTGACTAATTTTGAAAAAAATCCTTAATTTTATCATGTTCTTGTATGGTCAACTTTCATACCTAGTTTCTAAACCTATTTCATATTCAAGTTTGTTTTAATATGTAAGATAGGTTTACTCTATAGCATTAAATGGATGGATACTATTATTCTAACCAATTTAATATAAATGATAGGTTTACTCTATAGCGTTAAATGCAAGGGTAGTGTAGCGTTAAATACATGGATATTATACTGGCTTGTAATTCTTTCTTGTTGAGGCAAATTGAACAAATCAACAATTAGGCCAATATGTCAGCCATGTTCTATTTTTGAAAGGGTTTTTTTACCTTAAGACCCAAAGTTTTACCCCTGTTTTACCCCTGTTTATTTTTAAACTCACTTCTATCTTTATCTATACACCCAAAATATTTTTGTTCTTTTTATCTTTAAACCGAAAACATCAAATACACCATATTTCTATACAATATTTATTAAAGAAAAAGTTAAAAACCCCCAAAATACCCTTGTATTCTTCTTCCTCCCCCTCTCTTAATTAATAACTTATGTCTTCTTAATTATTCACTTTTATGACATCCTCCTGCCTTCTCCATCCCTAGTCTCCAACTCTCCATCACCACCACTACCTCCTTATCACTCCTGCCACCAACTTCTCTTCTCAACCTCTCTTCTCCCTCCATCTTCTCTGCCACCTCCTCTCTCACTCCCTAATGCATGTAAGTGTAGCAACCATGTATATAAGTATAGCGGCAAAATTTGTAAGTTGATGATGAAGAGGTGGAAAAGGTAGGGTGTTGGGAGAGGGAGAGGGACGAGGTACTGGAGGAGATAGGGGAGTGGTGGAGCGGTTGGAGGAAGATCTAAACAACGAGGTGGAGAAAATAGAGAGTGAGAAGAGAATGTGTTATGTGTTAAAAGAGGAGGAAGAAGAAGACACAGTTATCTTGGGAGGTTTAACTTTTGTTTTGTAAATATTGTATTGAATAGAGTGTATTTGATGTTGTGGACTTAAAGATAAAAACGAAAAGTATTTTGTGTGTACAGGTAAAGATAGAAGTAAGTGAGTTTAAAAATAAAAAGGTGGGCATGGAGGGTTAATACTTTGGGTTTAAAGGAAAAAGCCTTTTTTAAAAAACTTGATGACATGGACTGAGGGGAAGGAACTTGAGCTCTAACAAGAGAAGAAAGGGAGGGGGTATGACAAAGTGCAAGGGAGAAGAAAATAGTGAGAAAAAGTGCTATCATGTTAACTTTTCCCTTTTTAAGTAATAATAAGGGCTAATTATGAACTTTTGGAGAGTTGTAGTAAACCCCTATCAACTTTTTTTTATTACACTAAACCCCCCGTGAACTTTTGGGGAGTTGCACATAACCCTGATGAATTGTTTTATTTCACTAAATTTCACATGAAAAATTCTTATTTAATCTCCAAATTACACCATCGATTCTAACTTCTCATGTAGCAAGCATGTGCCAAAGAAAAGATGAAAATAATTCCTTAGTCCTAAAGGACTATCTATTTTTTCCTTTTTTAATAAAAAAATAATTGTTTGGGGACTAAAAAGAAATTTTTCATTTCCTTTTTTTCTCCTGTGCTTACGAGTGAGACATCAGAGTTGATGGTGCTAATATGAGGATTAAAAGATAAATTTTCAAGTAAGATTTAGTGAAATAAAATAGTTCATGGGAGTTAATATTCAACTCTCCAAAAGATCCTAGGGTTTTTAGTGTGAAATAAAAAAGTTGATTTTTTTGGGGTTGCTGTCGCTCCCCAAAAGTTCATGGGGGGTTTTCTGTAATTAACCATAATAATAATCTTAAAAACAGAGCTGAAAAGAGTATTTCAGTGTGATTCTTTTGCACTAATGAGTGAAGATAAAATAATTGTTTTGGGTAGGAATTGAGGGGTAAAAAGAAATAACAATATCTTTAGTATAATATTTGAAATATGCAAGATCGATCTGAAAGTAGATATGTGAAATACCCTAGATCTGGAAGTGAATTATGTGAATCTCCCAAGAGAAATACCCTAGATCTGGAAGTGAGATATGTGAATCTCCCAAGAGCACTGACAAAACGAGTGGGGGCATTTCAATTTCACATTTCAATTCATGTCATAGTTCATACCTCTTCCATGCATAAACTGCTTAATGGTAGAAAATTTACAGCTGCTATTGTCTCCTGCTAATCAATATGCAAAGCTAGCTAATGCATCCATCACAAAGAAAGACAGGACAATGCATTCTTTTAGCAATCAATATGCAAAGCTAGCTAATGCATCCATCATAAAGAAAGACAGGACAATGCATTCTTATTGTTAGATCTACTACATCATCTTTTTTAACCCTAGAGTAAGTTTAGTGAAACAAGGATTTTAGATGTATAGAAGCGTGTGGACATTATATGGAAATGATCAACATAAAAAAACTATTTCCAACTACATATTAGCCGTACGAAAAAGGAAAGAAAAAACAAGGAAATGCCTGTATTAGAGAAGCCATTGCCTTGTTTAAGTTTTTGAATATCAGTTTAATTTGGTTAATGAAATATTAGCTATACCTTAAGGGTAGGTGATTTTGTAGAATACCGCCAACCTTCATCAAACGTGTTAAAATGACATGGAGAAAGTTCTAAAAGTTTGATGGATATTAGTAGGAACGATTTTAAGTACACGGGCTTTGTAAAATTTTCTGTCACTGAAACTTTATACTGTTGATACTACATCCTTTCAAATATTTTAACTATTTCTTTGGTAGAGCCTCACAGCTGAACCTGATTGACATGGCATTATTTGAGTATCATCATCATCATCATCTTGAGGTTAGACCCTCTTTTGTTGTCCTGTATCAAAGTCAACAAGCTCTCCTTGCGTCTAAGAATGTGGTAATGCTCTGTTGTTTTCCTAAAATGGTTGCTACTTTGACTCACTGATCATCGTCTGTCAACAAGAATTTCTACACTACAATTATGCTTCTTTCAGTCTGAAGGGGGCTATAATGGATTTATAGTTTGATATAAGATGCAGCAATATAATCTGACGACCTTCAATATGATGGTTCTTCATGCTTCTCGGAAACCTTTGTTGTTAAATGTGTAAGGTGGGCACACACGAAAGCTAACAGTTGAATCCAATTTCCTGGAAGAAAACTTTTTTGGGGTGGGGAGGGGAACTATCTGGTCATAAATTCAACTACGGATTTTGACCATAAACATTGATGGATCTCTGCAATCTCTTTTCGTCAACCCATGTACGGCCATGGGTACTAAAAGGTCCATAGTGGAATGTGGAACTTCACTGTCTTTCTCACCCATGTAGAGTATTCTTATTATTTATTTATTTTTTTCCTCTTTCTCTCCCCTATGCAGAATCACTTCCATCTATTCTGGTGCGTGTTTATATATAAATTTTAATACAAGGTGGCTAAAGATTTTATTTACATAGGTTTCACTCTATTTGGCAATTCACACACACACACATACTTCTCTCTGTTTTACGTATATTTGTACATATCATTTCAGTCACCAAACATTTCTAGGTAGCTGTGTGCATGCGCGCATTATCTCTTACAGAAACACTCCCATTCACCTGAATGTCTGGCTCATGTGCTCATATATGTGCAATGATATAGAAACACTTTATTCGCCTGAGTATCTTGCTTTGTGTGCTCATAGTGCAATGCAATTATGCATCTGCATGCACACACAATTAAAATCTATGAGATGGTTCTTGAAAGACACTGGAAGAGTTTAGTTATCTTTGTTTCCCTTTCTAAGCAAATGAATTGGGAAATATGATGATATTCTTTATCAGTGCTCTAATCACCATTGAATATTTGCATTAATTGTTGCTAATCGTTCCTACTAGGGGTGCTAAACCGTATCCGTATCCGAGGAAATATCCGTAACCGTATCCGTTAGGATACGGATATGGTTACTCAAATCTATAACCGATAGGATATGGTTACGGATATGGTTTTGTGGTGAAATATCCAGATCCGTAACCGAAATATCCGAATACATATTAGGCATACATTTACAATAGTTTTAATCCTCAGATTATGGATTTTAGGTTAATTTTAATGATAAATATGTCTAATATTAGCTTTTCAGATATAGTGAACATATTAATGAACTCTTTTGTATCACATGAACTATATTTTTTCCAATACTATCTAGTTTTCTCATGTCCATTTTGTATCCGTATGCATATCCGCTTATATATCCGCATGCATATCTGCTAATATATCCGCATGTATATCCGTATTCATATCTGATTTTAGCGGATATGGATATGAATTTTTCTTACCGAGAAATATCCGTACCCGTATCCGTATCCGAGATGGGTAAGTGGATATGGATATGGTAAGTATCATATCCGAGCCGTATCCGGACCGAATGCACGCCTAGTTCCTACCCTAGGAATTGTCTATTTGTCTTACAGCCACATGCTATCTATCTACGATGCTACATAAGGTTCTACCGACATATGTCTTGTTGTGACAGAGCTAGAAATATCTAGCACCTTATCTTAGTCAAGGCTATATTGACACTTCCAAAGTACTGGAGCAAAACTATCATAAAAAATGTGTTGATCTCCTGCTTAATTTTGTAGATTTGGAATCATTGTGGTGGGTGGCATAGGCTCGCTTTGCAATGATAGATTTACTTCGTCATTGTACATATTCCAAATTTTATTATTTTTGCTGGAATTTGGGTTGTCCATATGGTGCCTTGTGTGTGTGGTAACAATTTGAATGATCCGAGTTTATCATCCATTACACTTCAAGTTTATAAAAGTGTGTTTAAGAAAGTGTGTTTAAGTAATTCTAAATTCAGCAGTATGAGATGTCAGTTTTTAAGCTTTAGAGATTTGTATATGCACACGCTAAAAGTGAAGTCTGTAATATCTTCCTTGTTCCATAAAAGTTAAAAGAAAAGAAGTAATTTAAATTGCAATCCCTAGCAGAGATAGTCTATCGCTATATGTTCATTAAGATGCTTAATTACCTTTGTAATGTTTTCTCCTCTCTGAGTGAACTACCTATTTTTGCTAGTCCAATGTTTGTTTATTCTTTTCGATCTTTAAAAAAAATTTCATCAGCAGTCGGTTGTGAACGAAATTTAATTGCAGAGAAAAGAAAATTACCTGCTTGCAGTTTATACAACTGAGTAGTGAGTGTCATAATTAATTGTGATGCAGGTATGCTCCACGTGGAGATGTGTTTCAGAATCAGAGCTGCTATGGGAAGAAATAACTCGGCGTGTGTGGTCGCGCTGCCACTGTCTTCTGGCATCATGGCGAGATGAGTTTCGCAGGCTTCATCGAACAGGCCTCAACTTCCGCACCCACCGCTGTACCCACACTCATATCCTTCCCCCTCCATATGGCTACCTCATCTCCTGTCGCCGCCTTGCTCTGTCCGATTCCCATCTTGCTGCTGGCTTCAGTGATGGTACCGTCCGTCTCTTCCATCTCCCCACCGGCCGTCACCTTGCCTCTTTTGGCCCAGATCCCCAGCAAGGCCGCCTCGGTCTCTATTCTCTTTCCGTCTCAGGCCTCCTTATCCTCTCCTCTAATGGAGACCAGCAGCAGCAGCAGCAGCAGCAGCAGCGCCTTGTTATCGCCTTTCAGAATGGGGATGTGAACATAGCTTCTCCTGTTGAGCCACCGGCGGGTGTGCGCAGAGTTAATGTGGGAACACCGGTTGAAGATGGGCCTCTGGTAGACTTCACGGGGAGCAGCAATAGCAGGTGGTGGGTGGGGCTGTTTGCAGGAGTGCCGGGACGATCGTGGCACGTGTGGGATGGGGAGACAGAGCAGCTGGTGTACGTTGGGGGGTCGCTGACGGATCCGGATTCGGTGATGGGATGGCGCATGCTGACTGATCTGAGAGGGCCTGCAATAGGCAGAGTCCGGATGCCCGAGCCGGGAATAGCAGTGGGATGTACAGCTTCAAGAATCCAAGTCGTCGATTTGGATGGCGGCGGCGGCGGCGGCGGCGATGAGGGTGGTGACAGGGGGAGCGTGGTGAGGTACGTTGAGGTGAGAAGAGGAGGGGTGATAGTGGAAGCAGTGGATGGTTGTGATGGGAGGGTGATGGTTGTGGATCAGATGAGAAGGATAGCGAAGGTCAGAACGGGGCAGACATTAGAGGAGGTATGCAGGTTCGGCACTGCCACTGCGAGGAGGAGGAGGAGAAGGGAAGAGGAGGAAGAAGGCGGAGTGGCGGGCTGCATGAACTGGGGATATGCGGTGCTGGTATGCTCTTCTTCTGGTGAAGCTGCGGGAGGAGGAGTAATAAGGGTGTGGGATGCGATGAGTGGAGAGTATTTGTATAGGTTGAGAGAAAGAATAGGAGGAGGAGGGGGAGGAGGAGGAGGAAATGCTAGTGGTACAAGCGTCATTGCTGCCAGCGATAGATACGTGTCAGCTTGGTCTGAAGACACTGGTCTGCATGCGTGGGACTTTGGTGTTGATGCAGCGGTGCCCTAGCTAGCTAGTCTCCTTTATCTCTCCTACTTTTAATATACAACAAGTGTGTGCTCGTCTCTTGTTCATTTGCATTCTGTTGTTGCGGCTGCGTGCTGACGTAGTACGTCTTTGTTTTTTTCTTTCTTTCTTTCTTTTTTTAATGTGAGGTCTTCTTTCTCTCTCTCTGTCTCTCTTTCTTGATAATTGTTATTAGTAATAGGATAGGGATTAGGATAATTACTAGTCTCTTAATCAGATTTCTTGCTTGCGCTATCTTTCTATCTATTTTAGAAGATCCATTCTGTCGTGCTGTTGCTAATTATGTTATAGGCTAAATGTCTCTTTGTGCTCAAGTAATCTCACCAGCTCTCTATGCATAATTAAGCAAGTTCAGATTTTTTATTCTACTTTCTATTTTCATGCTGCCACAAAGTCTACTTCATATATCACCGGTTCCAATGTTTGTTGGGTGTACTAACAAGAGAGTAGGGGATGTCACTGAAGAGCTGAATAGATTTCGCAGCGTAGGCACTAATGTTAGCCAAGGCGTCGCCACATGTATTACCTTCTCTGATTCGCAAATTACCTTTTTCAAACCTTGCTCCCCGGCGAGGCGAGAGTCAACCCCAAATTAACCCGACTGCTTCTACTTCTGCCTCTCTGCTATTGCAATCTCTGAGGTTTAGTGCAAACCCAATGAGCGAGCCAAACACCGTCAGAGTCCCGAGCCCGCTCCAGCTAGCCAATTTCCAGACTTGGATTTAGATGCACCATCAGTACTTGTTCATTTTCCACAGCTGCAGAGGCCTGAGAAACCGACTTCGCACAAGGAATCACGGGCCTTAAGAGGGCTTTTTAATTAGGAGGTTCGGTTGGGTCACAGCCCAAATGAACCGACAACGCCACGTCCGAATGAACCAAAGGATAGTGCCAAAGATATTGTCCGTATGCCAGCCCTTCGCGGGCTCCTTTTGCTGCAGGTTCATAAAATGGCATGGCATAAAACACAGTTTTGTCAAAATAATCCTCAAGTATCCAGCCAGTTCGAAATTGATGATTTTGCCGTCCCCGACTGTGTGAGTCTAGGCTCCCATTTTTTCGATCGCAATTAAAAATCGAGCGATGGGGAAAATTACTTCGCCTTGAGAAAACTCTCAGGCTCATTTAAGGAGATATTAATTGGATCCCCTTTGACGGAGCCCCCCGTCGAGGTTGAAAGGATTCTAGTGTTTCCCCGTTCCCAATTAGAGATCAATTTTCATAGCCATTGCTCTACCTTTTGTTGAAATAAATGAATATTAAATGGTATATATGGAAAGATATTATTTATTGATCGGATTCCATAGATGTATTAAAATGTGTTTAATAAGTAGTATGTGAGTTTTAGTCTCACATTGACTAATTGAATGCATTTTAATTGGTTTAAGTTAACACACGTGTTATATTTGGTATAACAAAGGTGTTAGTATTGTACACTTATGTTGGTATATAAGCGAGCGGGCTCATGCGCGCGGTCTCTTTTTACACATTTTACATGTGCTTACTTAAAACCAGCTGAACGTTTCATACGTTTCAACCGTTACAAGTATTGAATGGGCTGTTACAATGTTTGAATGGGCTTTATTGCAGACGTTACAAACAGTGTAATAAGTAGAATTCAAACATTTTGTCTCCATTGGACCTTATAAAAGGGTTTACTCTCTTCATTTGAAGATACACAGAAAAACGAAATCACTCTCATCTTTTTCTCTCACAACTCTATAAGCTGTTCATTACTGGAGTTTCCAGCGAACTAAAGTAGTGGTCGAGGTGTCCAACGGAAGAGAGCGCTTCTCTGGACTGCAGCCGTCTCATCCTCGGAAGAACCGTGCAGACTCAACGTTACCGTAGGTGGGGCATAGTTACTTCAAGGCCAGTCCTCTGCGAAGAGGGCGATTCAGCAATACAGCAATTAAGCACTTCTGTAACGTATTCTTACTTGAAGTAGATAAAATGCTTATTCTAACT
Source organism: Asparagus setaceus (assembly GCA_012295165.1). Lineage (NCBI taxonomy): Eukaryota > Viridiplantae > Streptophyta > Magnoliopsida > Asparagales > Asparagaceae > Asparagus > Asparagus setaceus. The sequence goes on from CM022709.1 coordinate 35,719,804, forward strand.
TTTTGCTTTTTCTTTACATTCCTGGCGTGATTTGATTTATTTGTTTTTGGATCTGTTTTTATATTTATATTTCCCAACACCTTTCATTTCCCTTTTTATAGAAGGAATGGCCTCAATAGCTATGAAACCAGTCATCTCCAGGATTGAAAGAAGAGACGGCTAGAAAGAGGATATTTTTTAGAGGATTTGATAAATGATAGATGACCACATCCCTCCCATGACTGTTTATTTTTTCCACTCTGAGGAGCGAATCACTTGCAGCCACGTGGCTGTTTTTTTTTTTTTTGGGATTCAAGAATTCGAGCTTGGTGTGTGAAACATGACACTGAAGATTACTTTAGATGGATATTAGCAGAAGTTTTAAAGATAATTTATATTTTTTTAATTCTGGAATTAAACAATTCTTCATAGTTCAAATTTTTTATTTCATATTATTTATTTATTATGAGGAAAATAAAAAAAGAGGGTAGTTAGTTCAAACAATGATATTATAGCAGGTCATTGACGGGGATAAAAATATGCTAAGTTGCAAGTGCACAAAAATCAAGTATAGTCTTTATAGATATCTATCCACGAGGAAGGAGAGTCTTAGAAAGACAATTCCATTTGGGTTCTGAGATTGTGTAGGAAACTAATGAGTACGTAAATGAAAGTGGTGGATATTTTGGGTGGAGGTTTATCATAAAAATAAAAGGCTAAAATAAGAGGGAGGAAGAATGAGAGAAAGAGAAGAACAAAATAAAAGCAAATAAAAAATCAAACCAAATCAAAACAAGATGTGAATAAAAAGATGGAGGAAATCAAGAGAGGAGAATAGAAATCTAGGATTGAATTCACTAGTTAATTTTAAATTGTATTTAGGAATTACTTTCTTTTTATTCATAATATTTTTAGATTTCAAGCATAGACTATCAAATTACTTAAAACAAGCATAACCTATCAAAATCATATCTAAGCAATATTATCACTCATGAAAAAATAAACAACTAGAGAGCAACCCTACAATTAAATAAGCATAATCTATCAAACCACTCAAGGAAAACATAGACTATCAAACTCTTTTTTACCAATTATTTTTCTAGTTAATTATCCTTACATGATCATTTTAAGCACAAAGAGAGCAATTTAAAATAAAAAATAAAATAACAATTAAACTAGTTTCATCTAATCCTAGATTTTCTACAAGAATTAGCTACTCATATTTCAAAATAAAAAGAAAGAAAATATATATTATAAAGCATTAAAGAATAGGAAAGTAAATCTAAATTATAAAACAAATAAAACAAAGAAAGAAAATTTACTCTACAAAGCATTAAAAAATTTAAAATAAAATCTACACTACAAAGCAATAAAAGGGCAAGAAAATAAATCTACACTACAAAGCATGAAATAAATATATACTACAAAATAATAAATCTAATCTACCAAACATGAAATAAAAATAAAAAATAAAATCCTAACCATGCAATTCTAAAATAAGAAAATAAAAAGAGTAAATGGAGACTTAAACTACAAGGGATTGGTCTCTTGAGAAGCAAATCTTCATCACCAAAAGAGAAAAAGAAAGAAAATGAAAAAGAGGGAAAAAATTAATTTTATGCAAACAAAAACTTTAAAATTTTGAGGGTCTTCTCAATTAAGATTAACTCTCCTCTCCAAAATGGAGTTTACAAAATTTTACATCTCAAACCCTCACTCTCCACCTCTATTTATAGTTTACGCAAACAACTATAAACCAATATTAGCTCTCAGATCAAACTTAGCCACCAAGTTACACAATTTTAGCATTTAATTTGTAACTATTAACTGGGTATCGATACAGATATCAATACAGATATTGATACATATCGATACGGTATCAATCTGGTATTGATACGGATATCGATACTTCTTTGATTTCGATTTTTGCTGAAATTCTTGGGTTCTTTTGTGTTGGGCTTTTTTTGGGCTTCAATAAGAGTTCTTTTGGGCTTGATAGAATCTTCTTTTGAGCTCTTATTTGTTAAATTTTTATTTTTGCAAAACACACGATATTAGTCAAGATATTTATTCAATAAAATAGATAATGAGAGCATAAAAGTGTAGTAAAATGTAATGATCAGTCATCTGCAATTAACCCAAACTTAAAACATAAGTCATACTTTGCTTGCTTCCTATCTCTAAGTAAAGTAGAATTGTAGTATTGCATCTCTCCTTTCCATTTATATCCTCTAATTTCAGATCATTTCTTCCCTTTACAGTGATAATGACCGCTATTATTTGATTTATCAAGCAAATGCATGGGTATATATTAGCAATTGTCACAGTACATGCGAACATTTTGTCGATTGGATTCCCTCCTTCGTCTGTGTCATTTTTGCCGCTCGGATCTTCTATTTCATTTGCATGCTAACTTCTTCATCAAAGGTTATTCTGTGAATTCTCATTTTTCTTAGTTATATTCCCTCTGTTAATAAAATTAGATGTAGATCTATAGAGAAGTTTGAGGGAAGCTATAGAGAAGGGTTATGTAAGACGCTTAACGGACAATTTAATGGAGGAGTGGGACAATCACGAGCTAAATGCATACTCATACGTATTATTGACTTTCGCAAAGAAACAATCATATCTTCCAGCTTGGAAGGCGGATTCGGACATATTATATATGTAAATCGCCTATCTCGACAAGACGGAGCCAATTGAATTGTCAGATTTTTAAAATCTCATCAGTAATACCTAGTTTTGACTGAAATCCAAAAATAATCAGCTTTTAGTTTATTTTTAGTAATAAAGTTGGAGTCTATTTAGATTAGAAAATAAATTCAAAGTTAGAGTTAAATTAGATTAGAAAACAAACTCAATTTTGATTCATGATTTGTTTCCTATATTATAAAAGTCTTTTTAGGGTGGGATTTGATACTTTCTATTTCTTTGTAATTCTAGTCTTACTAGGAGTCTTGTTTACTTTTCTATTTCAGAAGAGGCATGTAACTCCAAAGAATTAGATAAATATTTATCAATAAATTCCTCTTTTAATATTTTCTTCGTGGATTCGAAGTTCTTCGTGGATTCGGAGATCGTTCTTTGTGGATTCAGAGAGCACCTCTTGGTGGATTCCGAGGTTTTTACATCTGCGTTGCGTTAAAGGGTTACCTCAATCAACTCAAGGTGAAAACTTTCATCATTTTGTTTATAAATAAATATTTGATATTTTCGAGTTCTATATTTATGAATTCCTCAGTTTAATCTTGCATATCAAGATTTTTGTTTGTCGCCATATTGTTTTATATTTAGGTCATTATATATAATACTTATGTTTGTTAATTGTTGGAGTACTATTATGTTTACACCACCAACCTTTAAACCAATATTTTACATGTTCGATTAGAATGGAGAATTTTTCAATTGAATATGATCCTTCTTAATTTTTGTGTTACATGTCTTTATATTTTTGTGTTACATCCTTTCCATTGTTTAAACTGCTCCTTTTTAAACAATTTTTTCTCGTAGGTTACACAATCTTTTTTTTTTTATTTAATAATAGGTTACACGGTCTATAGGTGACAATGATTTGAAGCCTGCAGTAACAGCAGAGCCTGATATAAGTGTGACTTTGTCAGCAGAGGATGAATATCTGGTATGATTATTAATTTATTTATGATTATGATCTTATTTGCTATAAGTTTTTCCATAGTTTACTCTTCAACTAAGGTGGATTAGCCAACTTATTAATTAAGTATGATAATCTTTCCTCAATCTAGCTATGTCCTCCAGTTTAATGCTGGATGGCTAAGTGAAGAAAATTGTATACGAATCTGCAAATTTGTTTCGTTCTAAACTATGTGATTACTACCTGGACTTTTCTTTATAAGGAAGTGACATGTATGTTGCTGATATGGTTTTACTCTCTAAGAAATGAACCAAATTATCAGTAATCAAAGTATGCAAACACATTTATTGACAATAATCTTTCAAAATTTGCTATGAAGTTTTAAGTAATTTATGAGCATTCATTAGCCAAATATTCGTATTGATTTGTCTATCTTTTGTCTTTTCATGAGGGTTAATTGCTTTCTATTGCATTTTGAAAATTCCCTATTCCCATACTTCTGTCATACAGAGAATTCATGTAGCATTTTCATCCGCTAATACTATTATTGTTTTTAAATTTGTAACTAATATTGTTTTTTAGTTTGAAACTAATGAAGAATTCAATTTTATTTTCGATTATAAGTTGTGATTTTTGCTTCTTTTATTCAGTGATTAGAGAAAGTATTAATGTTGTTATTGTTCATATGTCAAATATCCTTATAAGATTCGTAGTCCCTGGTGCTTGATCAAGTTGGCTTCAAGTTCTTTCTTTCATCTTTTGTAATAGGATTTTTTGCTAAGCAATAAGCAACAAAGTTGGGGGTTGTTTTTAGATGAATAAACGCAATGTGATGAAAGACATGGAGGTAAAACGGGTGTACTATAGGGATGCACGAGTGCTCAATGTTTTTCTGTATTTTCCTGGTCCTTCTTAATGATTACTGTATTTATTTGCTATGTTCATTTCTTCAACAGTGGTTTGCTGCCCGCTTTAGCTGGAGTTAGCCATGTTAATATCCAGTTTCCCGCATATGAAAAGATCAAGGCTTTTACTTGGCAAGAAGAGGTAATAACTTTTTCTTTTCTCTTTGTTTGCTCTTGAACTTTTGGGATAATTTCTTACTTTAAATTTTTTAGTACTGATTTTTGTTTGACGTTATTGTGTTCACCTAGATAATAAAATTGTGGATAAGTTCAGTCCTTTAAGTGTAGCAATTGCTTCTTCGTTATCTAAAATACTTGCCTCAACAATGACCTATCCTCATGAGGTAGCTGCTCTTTGGTTCTTTCGAGTTGTATCACTGTTGCTGCGATGTAATCACTTATAGCCATTCGATATATTTGTTGGGTGTTGACTCAAACTTCAAGTTGGATCCGGATTTGAAGGCTAGACCCACTCCTAGTAGTTTTTTTGGAGGCCAAGTTGACTTGGTGGACAAGTCAGGGGTGTCTTCAAATAAGGCGTCCTATTCTAGGGTTTTTTAAAAGAGAGGAAGAGAGATACAATATTCTTGTAATTAGGGTTTAACAGAGAGTGTAATTGGGTTTAAGGGTATTGTGAGAGAGAGGGTTTCGCAGTCTTTGTTTATACAAAAGATTATAATTTAGAGGTGATAGCGGATTGTATTCGATACCGTGGTTTTTCCCTGTTGAGGGTTTTCCACGTTAAATCTTGTGTGATTCTATTTGCTGCGTTTGGTGGGTTTTAAGGTTTTTGCGTGATCTAAAAATCCCAACAAGTGGCATTAGAGCAGGGTTCGATGATTCATGAGGGTTCGAGTCGTGTGCGATTGATGAAGGCATCGGCGATCGAGGCGCGTTGATCGACATCGGGGGAACGAGAGAACCGGACACCGTTGGAGGAGGATTTGGAGGGCATGTATGCAATCATAATTGGTGTTGGGGCCAAACGAAAGTTTTCCTTCTTACAGGGGTTTGTTGGCGTGAAACCCTATAGCAGATAAAAAAAACATAGAGCAGAAAACTATCCTGCATGCTGAAACGAAAGTTACTATAACAGGTTGCGTGGAGGAATTGTGAGGAGGCTGTTCATGTGGGTGACAGGGATTTGATTTTTTTTATTTTTTAAATCAACTCTGACGGTGTAGATTGATTTGTCTCCCGATCGAGGAATTGGAGGCAAATTTTGGTGATCAATGAGTCTTTCCTAGAGTTTTTCGATGTGCTCAATTTGTTTCTAACGCCGGTTCTGCCAACTTCAAATTCTTCAGTGATTGATTTGAATTTGGTTGTGGTTGGAGGATGATGACATCTTTGGGTTCAAAGTGTGATATTCCGCTTTTCAACGGCAACACAAATTTTGCAATATGACAGTGAACGATTCAAGATCTTCTTGTGCAATAGGGTGTTGATCAAGCTTTAGAGGAAATGAAGCCTGAAGGGATGAAGGATGGTGAATGGAGTTCCATGCAAAAGAAGGTGGTTAGCATAATTCTTTTGGCACTCGCCCCCGAGATCAAGTACAACATTATGCAGGAGACCACGCTAAGGGGCTGTGGAACAAGCTCGAAGGGATTTATGTGTCAAAGTCGATGACCAATCGATTGTGTTTGAGGATGAAACTTTATTCATTAAAGATGAAAGATGGTACTACTATTCAACCACATCAATGCCTTTAATCAGCTAGTGTGCCAACTTATGAATATTGATGAGGAGATTAAAGAAGAAGAGCAGGTGTTACTCTTATTGCTTCCCTACCGAAGTCGTACAAGCCATTGGTTCAGAAGATAATTAAGGGGAAGCAGACTTTAAAATTTGATGATGTGACAACACTCCTATGAGAGAATGAGAGAATGATGGGCGAACGAGAGCGCATCTAGTGGTGTTGAGAGTGCACTAGGTTTTGAAGGTTTTAATCGAGGGAGGAGTAAGGGGAGAAGTGATAGTTATCGAGGAAGATCAAAATCTTAGGCCTGAGACGATAGCAAAAGGGAGTGCTATTATTGCGGAGAGAAGGGTCACATTCAGTTTAGATGCTCCCAAATGCGAGATGATTTGAAGAGCATTAAGTAGATAAAGCTTCAAGAAAATGGAAAGAAGGAGGGCTCCTCGGCAATTGTGTGTGATGAAGATGTGGTGTTGACGACTGAGAGTACCGGTACTGATGCCAGTAACACATGAGTGTTAAATTCTACAGCTTATATGCACGTTTGCAACAACAAAAAGTGTTTTGACACATTGAAGATAGATGAAGAATTTGGTGATGTGACCGTTGGAAACAATGAGAAGATAAAGATTAAAGGCGTTGGGAGTGTTCGCCTCAAGCTTCATATTGGGAAGGTCAGAATTCTTCGTCATGTGAGATATGCGCATAAAAGCGCTTATATACACCTTGTATTCACCCTCTAATTCCTCTTTACTAAACCCCATATTTATTAGTTTATTAAAGTGATTGTGCATGAAACGTTATGCACTAAGCATGAAATTATCGTGGAATAGCTTCCGTAAAACTATGAAAAATAATCGTGGTCCAGAACATATCTAATCAAGAGAGATGCATCATCCAGTGGATGCTATAGTATAATAGCCAAGGAAAAACCTCACACTGGGATATCGATGTTGAGGATATAGCCATGCTATGATAACATGCTTATGAATTATATTTTTGACGAGAGTCATCTTCATGCACAGTCGGTCCTATTGGATGTCACTAGGTGATAAGTCAAAAGTTTTTATTATGGTATGCATGTCAAACAAATATAAAGTCCCCCGAGATACTAGAGTAGTATAACTTATTTCTCAACCATGAGTAACAGATATTCTAGCATGTGTGATATAAATTGTCTATTTATCAAGAGACAAACTGAATAAGGAAATAATAATAAGGAAAAGAGATTTCCAAATTCTGCTATGGGTTGTTATAATCATGCTATTTACAAACCAAGTTCTAATCTAATCATGACATCATGATACCCTTCACCATACAAATTCTATATCATAAAAATAATTGTTCCTAAGGCCTTATCTAAACACTTCTATTATGTAACCCTACCAGTAGTTAATTACTTAGAACTTTAACCTAAGGTTTGCACTTTCCAACATCTTCCGACTACACTAGCTAACTTTGGAAAAAGATTTTTATTATTTCAATTGAATTTGATGTACATAATCAATCCTCAATTATTTCCAATATTCTTCAACTTTGCGCTTTCATATCGAAATCCTCATTATTATTGGTTTTGTATACTGGGAGCCTGAAGAGTTGCTAGTAAAGCCCTATTCTATAATCTCAACTTTGAAATCTTAAAAAGGGAGATTGACATTGCAAATCTTCGACTGATAATCTTAAATATGACAGATCTGAGCCTTCGAAATTCATAAATCCTCAACTTACATATTATGATTATCCTTAATCCATCACCGAGCTAATCCAACATCGTATCCATCAAATAGAATTTGATTATTATTTTCTTGGGGTGTTTGTTTCAAATCCCAAAATTATGGATATGGATTTCACCATGGGATTTCAAATCCATAAATATTTTATGATGTTTTGGGATTCCATAACTTTGTTTGTTTCATCAATATTTTGGGATCCCAAATACTAAAATTTGTAATGTTTTGTTTGTTTCAAACTCAAATTCTAGCATTTCAATTTTTAGATTTTGAAATCTTGAGTTGTAGCAAACAAAGTTATGGATTACAAAAAGAATGTGAATACCCATTGCTGAGCTTACCTCCCACAAAATGACAAACACAATTTTATTAATTGGGGGTAATCATACCCATTCAAAATTAAACCCCAACGACTATAAACGGTCATAAAACGGTCATATTTTGCCAATGGCTATAAAAATAGCTCAATTTCACATGAAGCCTCCACACATCAAGATGGAGATGCAAAAAATGTGCTACTGTAAAATCCCGACACCCTTGAAGCAATGCAAAAATGACAAAAATCAAGGCCGTTACTATTGGGGTTGCGCTAGGTATCCAAAGAAAGAATGTAATTTTTTTCAATGGGCTGATGATGATGGAAAATACATGAAGAGTATCGACAACAAGGAGGTATTGGTTGAAGATAGGAAAAAGCTCAAAATCAAGAAATTGAAGTCAGAACTGAAAGCTGCAGAACGTCAAATTCTAATTTGGAAAATGTGTGTACTTTTCTCAATTTTTTTTTCTGTATTTCATTATTTAATGTCTTGTTCTTGCAAAATGTATTGAAGCTGAAATGAAAATATTATTATCGCAATTCCAATCTTCAAAACTAGCTCACGATAATGAAAAAAATTGTAAAAATAAATAATAATACAGAGGCTCAGAAACTGGTCAATTTTTTCAACACCTATATAATGAAATATCATTGTTGATTGCATTCAAATAATAATGGACTGCCTCGCCTAAAAATTGCAATTGCAATCTAGACTGCATTTTCATTATTGAACGCCTCCTCTAAATAATGAAATCCATTGTAGGTGACATTATCAGAATGCGACCAATCATCATAGCACAATATCATAAAACCAATGTCATAACAACCATTTCAACCAACTAAAAACAAATAATCACAACCAACAACAAGCCTGAAACCATCCAAGACTGAAAACATCCAAGAGGGAAACAAAAACCAACAACAAGCCAAGGTTGCAAGCAACCAAGAAGCAAGCAAGCAAACCAAGGCTGCAACAAACCAACAAATGACCAAGGCTACAACAAACCAACAAATGACCAAGGCTGCAAGCAAACCATCAAAACCAGTAGCTCAATCAACGAGCATCAAGTAGCGACTAATCAACCAGACTCAAATAAATAGAGAGCATCAAGTAGAAACAGACGCAACAAACCATCAAAACCAGCATCAGGTAATAACTAAGGCATGACCCAAGCCATCAAAACCAATATATACTCGCAAGTAGCTCAGACCAGCAACAACTCAAATAAACCAGCAGCTCAAATAAACTAGACTGCAAGCAACAAGAAGTATTCAGCTTGCTCAAATAATTGAAGTTGCAATAAACCAAGAAATAACCAAGGCTGCAAGCAAACCCGCAACAAACCAAGGCTGCCACAAACCAACAAATGACCAAGGCTGCAAGTAAACTCACAAGCAAACCCACAAGCAAGCAGCTCAAATAACTGAAGTTGCAACAAACCAAGAAATAACCTAGGCTGTAAGCAAACCCGCAACAAACCAAGGTTGCAACAAACCAACAAATGACCAAGGCTGCAAGTAAACTCACAAGCAAACCCACAAGCAAGCAGCTCAAATAACTGAAGTTGCAACAAACCAAGAAATAACCTAGGCTGCAAGCAAACCCGCAACAAACCAAGGTTGCAACAAACCAACAAATGACCAAGGCTGCAAGTAAACTCACAAGCAAACCCACAAGCAAACAATTACAACCAACAACAAGCCTGAAACCGTCCAAGACTGAAACCAAGGCCACAACTGAAACAAAAACCAACAAATGACCAAGGTTGCAATCAACCCAGAAGCAACCACTACCCACAAGCTCAAATAACCAAGGCCACAACAAACCAAGGATGTGCAAAATAGGGGCTCAGATATAACACTAAAAATTAAAAACATGAATTGCCTCATCTAACAATGAAATTGTAATGTAGATTGCAATCACATGAATGGATTGCCTCACCTAACATTTTAAATACAATGTAGGTTGCATTCTCATCCAGGATTGCCCTACCTAAACATCACAAAGACATTGTAGATTGCATTCTCATAATATATGAATATCATCATTGCCCAAAATGAAAAATACAAAATAGCCATACCAATACATAGCGTGCAATGTAGGTTGCTATCAAGTATCATATCCTTTCATATTTGCATCAAGTATCACCTCTAATGGATATATAAGCCCGCAAAAAGTCCAAATCATAATGAGATTGTAATAGGAGTAGTGAAATATGCATAAAGTAACACCTCTAAGTGTTCAACTTACAAAATAGCATACAAGTCCATAAGCTCAAGTACATCACTAAGTAGTTAATATGCAATGAGATTACAAAAGTAATAGATATGTCAAGTTTTCAAAAGTAGTGAAGTATCATGTGCTCAAAAGTCAAACCCAAAATGCAACCTCCTAGAATCCTTGATCTTTGATAATCTTCTATAAATAGCTTTTGAGCATTTTGGTTTTGATGATCAACCTCCTAGCATCGATTCATTATCATACAAGTAATCAAGCACTTTATCCAATGTGTCCTCGGAAACTCATTCTCATGCGCCATTAGAGCCTTCTCATGACCTCACTCCAATGTATAACGCGTTGACTTTGATTTTGAATTGAGTATGACATTGACTCAACAAAATCGCGTATGATATTGTCATCCTCTTTAGCCTTGCTACTCTTCTTCCTATGATTTGATGGATACAATGATGAAGAAGCTACCCCACTAGAACTCTTTAATTTTTAGCTTGGGTTGTGTTGTTTTGCCCAATTGATTGCTCGGGCTCAAGATGTGGGCTAGAGGACATATCAACCTCATTATCATCAAGATCGACATGATCCTCATCAAGATCGACATGTTGCCTTATTGTGGGGGAAAGTTGGTTTGTTATTCATTGCTTTCGTTTGAATTACGTTTCACGGCTTTTGGCCTACAACAAAATTTCAAACAAAAGAAATGCCTTTATTTTAGGCGTTGGCGAAAATTACAACTTTCTTCCTTTTGTGAACAAACACGAGGATCTCTATTTTCGGGATCCTCGCTATGCGGGTTCTTTGCCTGCGTCGGGACTTTTATTCGTCCGTTGACCACCGGCGCAATCCGATCACGGTGTAAGCAGGGTTCGGAACTCTGAGGCGATAGAGGGCTCGTTCCAGAAGCAGAAGCGCTGAGGATCACACTGCGAAGGAGAGGATGCGCTGCGGGGATCGCACTCACGAAGGAGAGGATCGCCGAGCGGTGAGATCTACAAGGAGAAATCAGCTATCCCCGAGGTTAAGACGAAGCTTAACCTAGAGGGTATCAGAGTTCGACCCGAAGTTTGCTTACCTTCCGCCTATAGATCGGCGTCGGCCGGACTTGAGCTCGCCGGTGCTCGGAACCGTCGCGTCAGATCTCGCGAGGGCTCTTCAAAAGTCCGAAATCACCAAGTCCCGAGTCCAAGACCCCCAAGAGCAAGACCCCCCCCTATTTATACAAAAAGGGGGAGGGTAACGCCAGCCGACAAGTGGCTCGGCCATTGGTAGAACCCGGCAGGTTGGCGAGGCACCTCGGCCATGGCAGGGCACCTCGGCAAGTGGTAGAGGCACCTCGGCCACTTGGCGGGTACCTGACCAAGTTGGCGAAGTGCTCGACAAAGTGGCCGAGCCTCTCCACCACTTGGTAGAGCACCTCGGCCAGGATTGGTAGAGGTGACAAAAGTGGCGACCTACGCCATTTGGCGGGGGTGTTATACCGGCGTTAAGCTTTTCGTCGTTTAAGCGTTCTCGTCGATTCTTAGATCGATTTCCGTCGACTCTTCGGTCTTCGGGCTTAGTTTTGCTCGGTGATGTAAGCGTTAGGTTTGAGTCCGTGTCGATCAACTTTGAGCTCAAGCGGCTGTTTGCATCGGCGGACTAAATGCGGTTGATCCGTCTCGTCGGCGTTTGAGTTTAGCCAACTTCGCCTCGTTGAGCCGTGGTCGGGTTTTCTCCCGACGATGTCGTTTCGGCTGCTCGTGCGCCTGACTCACTTCATGGGTTAGTCGACTCGCTTTATCGTTTTGCGGCGTAATCCGTCGTGGCGTTAAATTGGCGCCGTCCGGATGGATGGGTCGGTTGTCAACCCACCGTTCTGCGAGTCTTGTTAGTGCGATAAGCAATTTTAGCGCCCTCTGAATACCCCTCCAAAGCGTCTCGGTCGATTCTTGATAGTGCAGGATGCTTTGGACATGATAAACCCCTCACTCTTTAATTGGCGTGATAGGACTTGTGAATGACCACGGCGTTGATCTCTCCATTCCCTTGATCTTTCCGGTGCTTTGTAGGATTGTGAAGGTATTGCAGTCTTGCATTTTTGCGACGTTGTAAAATCTCGACAGGAAGTCGATAAATGAATTTCTTTTGAGGTTGGCTCCGTGTTTGATTCCTCCATCTCTCGGGTTCTCCGGTGCTTTGTAGGATACACGGGGGTGTTCTGATCTTGCATTTATTGCTTGGACCGTTGTCGAATTTCAAAGCTGTAGCTAATTGAGTTCATTCTGTTGATGATTCGTGTCGATGGATTGTCGTCAATTGACCTCGAGATTCCTCCGTTGATGGGGAATTCTTTGTGGAGTCGAACCGTTGTCGGTGAATCCTTATGACGGCAGCGTTGGTTGGCGTCGCTCTGCATTACTTCTCGTTGCGGTGTGTTCATCCGGTGGTATTCTTTAATTGTTGATTGGTAGGCCTCGGCGGTGATACATGAATCGAAACCGCGTCTGTGGGAGAGTCCTTTCGAGGTAGAGCGTTGTCCGTCGATATAAGCCTCGTCGAGAATTTTATCCCTCCTTGAGGTCCACACGGGGAGGAAATTGAGGGTTATCGAGTTATCATAAGAATATGGTAATATTCTCCGGGAACTTCGTTAAGAACCGGGAATTAGTTTATACTCGTAATCCTATTTGGAGTAGGGCTAGGCGACATGGGAGAATATCACGGAAGATTGAGTGCGGGGCCATTTGTTGATGATTTCGACCATTTGGAGGTTAAGCCCCAAAGTCCACAAGATTTTGTAAGCCGGGTTCTCCTCATATATAGAGCGAGACGGCGCTGGCGGCTTGGCGGGGCGCTTGCGTTATGCTGGACTCGAAGTTCACATGCGGCGAGGCGAGTGCATTATGGAGACCGTTGTTCTTTGAAGCTTCTTCAGTGGGACACTTTGGTCTTGTGTCGCTGGAGAAGCGAGGATAGTAAACTCGAGCAGGGAACCCAAGCGAGGGAGCGTCGTCTTGAAGGCTGACAAAGGCCAACAAAGAAAAGACTCTGATGCGTGCAGAAATTTGAACTCTCGAAGCGGTGGTTGACATCAAGAAGAGCTGCGGAGGCCCTTAATGGCGGCGAGGAGACTTCGGGGCGAGGTTCGGGAACTTCAACAAGCTTTCCTCAATAAAGTATCGAGTTAAAGCAAAACATATTCTGTCCTCTTTGTGCTCTATTGTGATTCTTTTATTTCGCGAGAAATAATTAACCATAATCTTATAGGATTTTGGCAAACCCTCGGCCGTCAGCAGTTTGATTAGCCTTTACCAACTACCGTTTGAATTGGGCTAAGCGTGCGGATTGTCCAAATCCGTTCCGCAATGTGGTTGTCTTTGGAAAAATGAAACTCTTCTAGACTTGTTGCTATGATATTGAATACATAGGCTTGGTACTCTTTGGGCAAGAGATCGCGGCAGCGATGTGGCGTTGGCTTAATCCCTTCTTAAGCGGGATGAAATACCCGATGAACTCTGGTGTCTTCTGTCGGATAAAGACTAAACCGGCGACGCGTGTTGGCGTCGTCGACTTTAGGGTTCGGCGGCCCAGGCCTTCAGCGGTTTGATTAGCCTTTACCACTCTGGTTTGAGTTGGGCTAGCATGTAGATTATCTGAATCGTTCTACACACAACGTTGTGCTAAAAGAATGAGACTCTCTTAGACTTAATGCTACGATGTTGAATCGTAGGCCGTCTTTTGTCCGCGAGAATAGACTACGACAGCAGCGTGGTAGGCGTTGGCTTTATCCTTCTTAGGCTTAGGGACAAAATACCCCAGAATCGAACTACGGTGTCTTCTTCAATGGGAGAAAAGACTAAACCCGGCGGCAGCGTGTTGGCGTCGACTTCATCCTTCTTAGGCCGGGATGAAACACCCCAAGATGAATCTTGCGCCTTCTTTGGGAGAAAAGTTGAACCGTCATAAGGTTGATTGAGGTGGGAAAGGAAGAATGTATTCTATTTCGAAGGTGGAGAAGGAAGGAGGATCTTGTCTCCTATCTGGGATATTGGAAAGGAAGGTTTTTGTCACTGTTTCCAATGGGAGAACTAAAAATGGGATCTCCATTTTGAGAATCTTGAAAGATGAGACTAAGAGTGGGATCTCCACTCAGAATCTAAGACAAGAGAGGAAGAATGTATTCTATCTCTTTATACGGAAGGAAGAATGTATTCTATCTCGGGTAAAATGTGGGAAAGAAAGAATGTACTCTATTTCCCGATGAGAAACTAAGAGTGGGATCTCCACTCGAGAATCTTGGAAGAGTGCGGATAGCTTTGGCTTTTGTAGGATTGCTAACGAGAATTTGAAAGTGGACCTCTGTTAGTGGAGGGAATCGAGAGGGATTTCTTCAGTGGTTGGACGGAGATTTTAGTGGGCCCAGTCAATGAATTTGTCGGTGAGAGAATTTTGGAGGAAAACACAATACCTTAGGGTTATCCTCATGAAAATGAGTGAGATATTCTCGAGGAACTTCCCATCAAGCGGGTTATCTGAATGTATTAAGGATAATACTTTTGAAACTTCCATTTATCGGCATTAATTGCCGTCGCCATACATTGTGATAGGCGATATGCACCGTTGAATAGGCCGTGTCTATTATAAGCGGTCCTTCCCATTGGGTTCGAATTTACCTTTCTTTTGGAGTTGAAATTATCGATTAGTCTGGCGGCGGGGCGAGATCTCCCTCCTTAAGGTTCTGCATCGAACTTTCTTGTTGAAAGCCCTCGACATTCTAGCTTGATAGAACTCAATGCATTGTTGAGCCTCGAGCTTCTCATCTAACATCTCAAGTTCTTGAGGCGTTTTGATGTTGTTCTTGATCGTCATCTGCATTTGCAAAGGCGAGTGGCCGAATCTGGATTTCCAGCGGAGAATTGCTTCACCCGTGGAGCCGGAGAGTGCGGGGTAGCTCTGTCGGCGTGCGTGCGGTTGTGCGATATGCGAGTGCTTCAGAGTTTATCGTCGGTCGCTTGTTATTCTTCACAAGCTTGACAAAATCTTGATGATCGTCTTGTTGAGCGCCTCGGCTAACCCATTATTTCTTTGGATTATAGGGCATCGGCGAGACATCTTGTATCTTGAATTTTTAGCAAAACTTGATGAAGGAATTGCGATAAATTGGGGACCGTTGTCATGCGATCCGTCTTGGGACACCATGTCGATAGATGACATGGTGTTTGATGAATCGATGGCGGTACTTCGCCTTGACCTCCTTTAGTGGGATTGCCCACCCACTTGGAGAAGTAGTCGGTGATCGCTAGAATAAAGCGATCTCCTTTAGCCGAGGAGGAAAATGGGACCTAGCGTCCATTCCCCATGTCTCGAATGGCGGGATGTGGCGAAGGATCTGTTGCTTTCACGGTGATGCATATAATTGGCGTGAATTTGACCGCATGGCATTTCGGCGTGCTCATTGCGTCATTAACCATTGTGGGCCAAAAGTAGCCCATTCTCTGATTCGTTCGTAGAGCTTGGGACGGTAGTGCGCCATTCACCTTCGTGTGTGCTTCAGAAGGACCTCTTACGCCTCTTTGTTTGAGAGGCATCGAGTAAAGACCATCGTACCCGGCGATATAGCATCGGTTTACGTTAATGGTAAAAGAATCTTGGAGCTCTTAGGATTGACTCTCTCTCCTTCCGTCTTGGTAGAATACCGTGGGCGTGTCGATGGAAAGCCAATCTCGGGGCTCCAACTTGGTTTGGGTTGCATGTACCTCTTTGGTAACTACCCCTTCATCTTCTTGTACCTCATTATATATTGAGTGCGAAGAGTTGGTGAGTCTGGCCGTAACTAATTGTTGGTCTCGGAAGGTTGTGCTAACGACCATTACTTGCCGCCCGGTGCATCTGCGTGGCGTTTTGGGCGTGGGATATATTCGATGAAGAATTCTTGAATGAGTCGGCCATTTCAGCGGCTACGATGATAGGGGACGGTCGAGTTCCTCGCCGTAGTCTACGGACTGCTTAACTATCGGTTGTGAATCTCCATGCGGCGAGATATTCGACCGACTCTTTGGCGAAGCTAAGTCCGATAAGTAGCGCGTTGTATTGACTCGTTATTGGAGCGAGGTTGGTGAGTGAATAAGCGGGGCATGACATGATTCCGGAAATCAAGACAACTCAGACTCGGTGGAGATTTTAGAAGCGTCCGGGGTACTTGCTACATTAGTGGCCGAAGCTCCGTCAAAGTACAATCGCCATATTTGTTGGTGCGGCGTAGTGTTGACTTCTGGACTTCATCAGGAAGATCATCATATAGCTCAAGCGCATCCGTTGTCGGGTTGGCGACCAAGAGATATAAATCGCTTGCCCTTTGGTGACCACATTGTTTGAAGTGCGAGTCGTATTGGGACAAAGCAAGGCCCATTTAATAGCGCCAACTCATTGAAGCCGGTGGGTCATAAATATCCGGACGGTTCGTTAGAATAACATAAATCGTCGCGACTAAATAGTGTCGCATCTTACGAATCGCGAACACTAATGCAAGACGCGCTTCGACCATTGGGTATCTCGACTTCGGCGCCGACCAATGTTCGACTCGAGTAATACTGCGCACGGTGACGGCTGTCGTCGTCTGCTTGGTAAAACAACGAATGATCCGTTGCCTTGACATAGATCGAGAGCGGTTTCATTGCGGTGCAACAAAACGGGAGGTTTAGCGAGATCTGATTTGATCTCTTCAAGCTTTCGACATCGTCGTCCCGAATAAGCGACCGCCCTTCTTGTTCAATTTAGAGAATGGTTGGCACTTCGGATAGGTTCGATATGAACCGTCGGATGTCATGATCGCCCTTGTAACCAGAGTTCTCTCAGATTTCGGAGGTTGCAACTCTTGAATAGCCTTCACTTTATCGGGATCGGCGTGGATTCCTTTGTCGGTGGCGAAGCGAGGAACTTACCCTTTGGACATCCCAAGGAAGGATTTGGCGGGGTTCATCTTTAGGCGATGAGTCGCATGAGCTCGAATACCGTTCTAAGATCTTTGATATGATCTCCTTTGTCCGGCTTTTCGACCAAGTCATCGGCGTAGCATTGCCGTTTTAGGAGATGATCTGGAAAATTTTAGTCATTGCTTTGGTATGTTCTTGCCGGCGTTCTTTAAACGAGCGGCATGGCCGGTGTAGCAAAATATCTGGATGGGCGTTGAGCGGCGTGTGTGCGTCATCGGGGTGCATCTTGATTTGATTGTAACAGAAACCATCCATAAAGGACATCCTCTCGAATCCACATTATTGTCAACTATGGCGTCGGTGATTGGCGGAAATCATCCTTTGGGCAGCGGCGTTTAGGTCTCGTGATGCGACCGCAGTCCTAATCGAACCATTCTTCTTCATGGCCAGGGACTATATTAGCCACCCAATCCGGGTGTTGAATTTCGATGAATCCGATTCTATGAGTTTCTTTACGCCGTCTACGATGCTTTGTAAGATTTGTGGGCCGAAACGTCTTTGATTGCTTGGCGGGTTTGACATCCCGTTGATGTTGGCGATGTGTTGCCACATTAGGTCGAGTCTGGCATGTCCTCGTAGCTCGGGCAAATACATCGATATATTCCACGATTAGGCGATCAACTCTTCCTTTTCAGGGAAGAGTATTCGATGTTTATGAGCTTAGGATGCTCCTCATCACCCATATTAGCACGGGTTACCTGGGTCCTTAGTAGGGGGTCTCTTTGTTGAATCTATCCCCAATGCTCTGAGGTTGATGGATCCATGGGTCTTCCCATGTTGGCATATCTTCATCACCCTCAATAGTAGCGAGGATCGATCGTTAGCCATATTAGACATCAAGGCCTTGAAAGCTTCTCAGAAGGTGTCGAGAATCCCAAGCCGAAGAATCGGGCGAATGTCGTCTCCCTCATCGGTGGATTATTATCAATCGCCATGAGCATTCATCTTCGAGGATGATTCAGTATCCCAATCCCGTCTGAATGCATAGTAGTTATCAGGCTTCCCTTTTGGGACATATGCGCTTTAGGAGGGACTCGAGGACCTGCAGAAACATAGACCTTCTCCTTGTGTCAAGTGTTGCCCCTTCTTCATGATACCCGGTGTTTACGTACTATATCTGAATGTGTGGAGGATAGGCCGTTGTCATCTTCATCTTCTTCTAAGAAATGATTGTTGGAACCGCATCTCCTTTTCCGTAAACCAAGTCTTTTCACTACTTGATCTTAGGTGGGATGGCGCGTTGTCCCAAGGAATCTCGGAGCTGCTTTTGTGTAAAGCAAGATGATCGAGTTGGTAAGTGCAATTAGAGTCGTTGTATAAACTGTCATTACATCATTCAAAGACAAAGGGTACTCTAAATGCGTCATTTATTGATTCATCGGCAATTTGCCAATTACAATGTTCATCGGCGATTCTTCATCGTCAAGATTGATTACAAGGGGTACAATGTCATTCAAAACAAAACCACCACTATAATCAAGCGGAAGCCGGTGTCGGCTTCTTCATTGTCCGTGCCTTGGGCGATGATTGATTTAGGACTCATTCAGTAGAGGAGAGAATCGATAAAATAATTCTCCACCCCTTAAGCGGTTGTTTGTCGCGACCGTCTTGACCTCATTATTAGTGTCTACATATTTGAGACACGATGAAGAGTAGATGGGACTATAGCGTTACCGTGGATCCAAAGTCGACCAAATAAGTTATAGGAAGTCTGCGTCAATCACATAGCGGTGACTTGGACTTTAAATCCCCATTTGGCACTTTATCGGATTTTACCAAGGTAGAGACCGGTGGTGTTAAACCATAGATCATTGTGCCGTTGGCCTTCGACTTGGAGGATTCAAGGTGATACATGAGGGCATGATGCTCCTGTGGAACCGGATCGACTTGGATCGGTTAACTTCACTAGAGCCAATATACGGTGAAGTATAGCGGCCTATCGTGCTTGGAATCTCGTCGCATATCCTCCTTTGTAAAAGTGATGCGGGGAAGTGTTTGGTTGCCAAGTTGCATTGTTGTGTAGATTCTTAGGAATCGGCGATCAGTGAAACACCTCGAATCGGCCCGAGCTTCTTGTAGAGCTTCGGGTTTCCTTTGACAATCGAACCTTCGTGAGAGTTATTAGTAGGGATGTTAGCCCGGTGGGCCATGGCGTCAAGCGGTATGGAGAGCCGATGTTCGGTCTATCCCTCCTGTCAGGCGATTGAATCGGAATGCCGGAGTTGAGCTTCTGGACTGAGAACATTTCTCCTTTGCTTACTGCTT
This sequence comes from Asparagus setaceus, assembly GCA_012295165.1. NCBI lineage: Eukaryota > Viridiplantae > Streptophyta > Magnoliopsida > Asparagales > Asparagaceae > Asparagus > Asparagus setaceus. Next base: position 35,739,521 of record CM022709.1, read on the forward strand.
TTCTTTACTTGTGTCTGCTGTTCTCCTTTCTGCGCGAGTGAGAAGTCGTGGTCACCCAGTTACGCGATGTCTTAGCATTTGGGTTTGGAGCCTCGGATATTTGTAACTATATTAATTATCCTCCTAGTAGCGAGACTTGGGCTCCTCTTGAGGGGGTGGAAGGTGGCTACTTTTTCATCATCCTTCTGGAATTCTTTGAGCGGCATGGCATAGCTTGCCTTTTCCTTGGTCTTCCTTTTGGTAGGATGTAGTCCTTGATCGTCTTCCGACAAGTCGGGTGGACCCAAAGGATTTCTCCGTTTCTTGAGTGGGTGTGTGATGCGAGCCCCTTCTTCGTTGCCGTGAGGATCTTCATTCACCATCTTCATTCCTACCTTCTGGCCCGTCGGTTGGAACCAATCGAAGGCCGATCCGAAGCTTATAGAGGCGCATTTGCTCCACCTTCTTCTCTTTAGAGGGTTTGAATTAATGACTCCAACATCGATCAAGGCCGAATCTTGTCCTTGAGATGGTAGCGAGAACTTTGTAGGATGGTGTACATACGTGATAAGCCGCGATGCCAGGATCCGTAACCTTGTTTGCCTCCTCTTGGTCTACAATTGGGAAGCTGGATTTTGTTGTTTTCGGAAGGTATTTGAAGATGCAGGAACTTCTTCGTCCTTGAGCGAGTAAGTTTTGGGAAACCTCGAGCGGATGGTTTCGATTCGAGTTTGTTGGCGCCATTGAGGCTGCGATTCTTTGCGGTGCGTTATTCGCGCTCTTTGTTGTGGTTGCGATTCGAGCGTTTGATTAGCGTCTGAGACTTTCTTTGGTGCTTTACCTTTGCCACGGGACAAAGTTACGCTTGTGAGCATCCACTATAGGTGACCTCTCTCCGCTTTCTTCCTCCTCGGGGAATCGCTCGGCTTGCTCTCCACGTATCCTTAAATCTTTCGGGTCTCGGGCGGTCGGTTCCCATTGCTTCCAACCGTCCAATGGCGGGTTGCTATGACAAGTTTGGAGAATGAACTTCTCGGTTATCGGTCTCGGCAATTCATTGCCTTATTTCGAACCTCTTGGCGAAGTTATCCACTTTATTTCCCGTCTTTACGTCTCTCGTCCAACAAAGAACCGATGGATACCTCGGTGTCATCGTCGAAGAAATTGGTGAAACATGGCCTCCATATCGTCCCGGCTATTAGCGGCTCCACTGGTTTGAGGCGGCCCGGTGTCGAAGCTGACTCCACGAAGGGTGCCAGCGAATGACCGAACCATCAAGGGCTCGTTGCGGAGATAACACCTAGATGAGACTTGAAGTAGATCAAGTCTTTGAGTGGGCGATCCCTTCGATCAAGCGGTGTAAAGTTGATGAGGTTGAATTTTGTCGGATCACGGGATTGATTCCACTCCCTTGGGTAAGGACATGGTATACCCGTCTTCTTTACCTCTTGGCGAAATCAAAGTATTGATTTTGCTCTCAAGGTCTTTAATTTTCGTTCTCCCCTACATCTCCGTTCGGGTAAACTTGGGGAGGAGCGGCGGTGTTATCGCTAAGCGTTTTCTTTGGCGGCATGACCATCTACGTTCCGACCTCCTTCTCTGTCCGTGTATCGCTATCATTAAATTGACATTATTGCGATGACTTGGCTCGCCTTGGCGGTTCATTATCGCTGGATCATTTGGTCATGCATGCATCTGCTCTCATGGCGGTTCCATTTCAAGCTTAAAGTTGTCCTTTTGCTTGGTTAGGGCCTCTTCAAGCATCACGGGACACTTGATCGCGGCGATCATGAGCGCGCCATGGTTGTCCTATCTTTGGAGATTGTATTATCGGAAGCCATTGCGGGCGGCATCAAACACTTCATCATCGAGGTAATCCCATACGCATCTTGCGATAATTGGGTCGTCTAACGGTCGGGACCGCAATCGAGTCATTCGTTGCGATGCCGGGAGCGGCATGTGGCGTCCCTCTTGGTCATATTGATGGTAACACTTTCGGCAATTCATCACCTTGAAGCCCATCTCTTTTTGCGGCGTCTTGACTTGGGTTGATGAGCTCTCATCAGAGCCTATCAAAACCGGCCTTTTAAGTCATTTCGGCGCAATTGCACTCAGATAACGCCTTGATCAGTTTGAGCACAAGCAAGGCATGTTTGATTAGGCGTTCCTCTTTGGGATTTTCTGTACCCCGGCGCGATAGATACGGCGGCATGAATCTTGGAGCAACCTATCGTGTGTTGGCGCGACTTCGAGGTATAACGTTGTCATCGTCCGGATGAGGCGTCTCCGCCGAGAACAAATAGGCCTTTCATAAGTCACCGCCGCGACCTGCGCCGCGAGTGTGAATCTTCGGCGGGCTCTCGGACTTCGATTTGAAGCCGGTCAGTATTGTAGGTTTCTTCTTATCTTTGTGGAGTACGACCCCTGTATTAGGAGTGACCCGCGATTCCTTTAACGGACCTAGGCGATCCTTGGCGGTAAGCTGCTGATCGATGGCGAGTTAACCCATGGGAAGTTGAATAGAGGCGGTGACCGGTGTCAGCGCCACTTTGTTGAGGTGCTCACAATTTACGATTTGAGCGGGGCGGAAGTTGGCCTGGTGGCGAGCTAGGCTTGGATGTTGGTTTCGTCGAGTTGAAGCCTCGGCGGACTTAGGCTTCAAGCTAGGCGAGTTGTCGGCGACTTCTTGGCGCCTCCCTCTTCAACTTCGCGGGCTTGTTGCACAAGCGTTACTGCTAGCGAAGCGGCGCTTCCGGATCGTTCACAGGCGTGGATCGATTCCGTTTGACTTCGGACCCATTAGTCAAATGCGGCCGCTGTAGGATGCGGCTACAATCTCGATTCGACCTCGAGTCAACTTGGATCTTAGATCCGCCTCATAGCGGACCCCATCCATTGATTCTTTCGCTGGGCTAATTGTTTAGCCGGCCGGCGGCGTCGCCTCGGCGGGCTCTCTTGGAGAGAGTCCGCGCGCCATTGGCGAAATCGACCCCTGTGAAACGGGGGTTACGAAGTTTGGCCGTTGTTGGCGGAACCACCGTTGTCTGCGGATCTTGGCGGCGATGGTGGTGGATTTTCTTACTCCTTGGTGAGGCGTCGGGGTCTTCCTTGCGGCGGAGACCATCTTGGACTTGCGGGGGCGGATGCGGGCGAGGAGGAGAGGTATTCTTCATACTTCTTACGGTGAACTTCGAACTTCGACCTCCTCGATGGCCGGGATCGGGATCGCGGTTTGCGACCTGACGGCTTCTTTCTTTAGCCGTTGGCTCCCAGTGGTCGCCCGACTTGTTGGGAAAGTTGGTTTGTTATTCATTGCTCGTTTGAATTATTACGAACTACGTTGGCCTACAACAAAATTTCAAACAAAAGAAATGCCTTTATTTTAGGCGTTAGCGAAAATTACAACTTTCTTCCTTTTGTGAACAAACACGAGGATCTCTATTTTCGGGATCCCGCTTGCGTGGAGTTCTTTGCGTCGGGGGACTTTTATTGATCCGTTGACCACCGCGCAATCCGATCTGGTGTAAACGGGTTCGGAACTTCTGAGGCGTGGGGGCTCGTTTCCACGAAGAAGCGAAGCGCTGAGGATCACACTCACGAAGGAGGATGCGCGCGAGGGATCGCACTCGCGAAGGAGAGGATGCGCTGCGGGGATCGCCTCACCGAAGGAGAGGATGGCGGGCGGGTGAGATCTACAAGGAGAAATCGTGTCCCGAGGTTAAAGGCGAGCTTAACCTAGAGGGTATCTGTAGTTCGACCGAGTTTGCTTACCTTCCCCATAGATCGGCGTCATTGGACTTGGCTGGCCCGGTGCTTTCGGAACGTCGTCGTAGATCTCGCGAGGGCTCTTCAAAGTCGCCGAAATCACCAAGTCCCGAGTCCAAGACCCCCAAGAGCAAGACCCCCTATTTATACAAAAGTCTGCAGCGGCCAAGTGGCTCGGCCCTTGGTAGAACCCTCGACGAGGTTGGCGGGTGGCTCGGCATGGTGGCCGAGACCACCTGCACTGGTAGAGGCACCTCGACCATGGTAGGTGTGGCTCCGACAAAGTGGCCAGAACCACCTCGACCACTTAGTCGGTACCGGATTGGTAGGGTGGCTCGACAAAGTGGTAGAGCCACCTTAACCATTTGGCGGGTGTCAACCTCAGCGTCGCTTTTTCGTCGTTTAGCCGTTTCTCCGTCGATTCTTCGTCGATTTCCGTCGACTCTTCGGTCTTCGGGCTTAGTTTTGCTCGGTGATGGCCAGTTAGGTTTGAGTCCGTGTCCGATCAACTTCGAGCTCAGCGGCTCGTTTGCATCGACGGACTAAATGCGGTTGATTCGTCTCGTCGGCGTTTGAGTTTAGCCAACTTCGCCTCGTTGAGCCGTCGTCGGGTTTCTCCACGGCGTGTCGTTTATTGGCTCGTGCGCCTCGCCGACTCACTTCATGGGTTCGTCGACTCGCATTATTTTTGGCGTAATCCGCGTCGGCGGCGTTAAGATCAGCGCCGTCGGATGGATCGTCGGTTGTCAACCCACCGTTTACGAGTCTTGTTGAATGCGATAAGCAATTTTAGCGCTACACCTACCCCAGCGTTTGGTCATATCTTTGGTGAGATCACCCTTTGCTTGGTCATCTCCGCGATATAACTCAAGTTCTCATAATGGATGAGAGGAGTGTTCAAATACTCCTTCAACCTAGAGCTATTGCATTTTTGTCCTATATAATGAAACATAGCAAAATCGGTATACTCGTTAGGAAATATTTAAAGTTTGCTTATTTAACAAAAGTATTACATGTGTCCACCTATCAAAACAATCTGGATCCATGGTGACAATCTTAGTCGATTGGATCATAACCAATACTCATGTTCATGGCATCGCATATCAAAATATTTACCCTTCAAGCATTTGACATGGTTCATGACATGCTCCTTTGTGAATACAGTACCACTCCTTGTTGACCTCCTCTGCAGCTCTCCCATATGCGGTAGACTTAAAGTTTTTGTCAGATTTTAGACCATCCCTCGCCATTTGAGTAAGAATTGGGATTAACACATCATCATTCTCTGCAGTCCATTTAGCATTAGGCACCCCCCTTGTGTTATCTTTCTTGTTTAAGATTTTTGGTTGCAATTTTCTTTTAGCAACTGCCCTCCTCTTGCTTTTGCTTGGTGAGGTAGCTTCATCCTCAAGAACAATTGCAATTGGTCCCTTCAAAGAATGAGTCTCACCAGAATGGGTCGTGGGGGAAGTATGGGAAAGTGGGTGGCCACTATTTAGCATATTCATAAATGACATAGGTTGTTGAGTCATAAATGAGTAGTTCATATCATAAGGAGGATTGTAAGAGGGGTAAGGTGGAGCAGAGTATTGAGTGTGAGGGAAAGGTAGTGTGATGGGTGGTGGAGGGAAAGGTAGTGTGATGGGTGGTGGAGGGAAATGTTGCCTAGGTGTTCTAGGCGAAGGAGTGGTATTGCATTTATCACTGTCATCAAAGTCTGCCATGCCTGATTGATACAAATGAAAATATACAAATAACATTAAAACATCAAGTTAGTACGATATACATGTTACAACAATAATAGAGTGCGCATATCGGAAAATAGCATTCATAAAGATAAAAAGTTCATTCATTACAATAATCTCAAAAGAGTACATAGAGATAGTAGACAATATGAAAGAACAATAGTGCATGGAAAATATAGCTTAAATTACATCCCAGTCTCGGTTGTGTCTCCACCACGATATTTATTACAATAATCTCCCCACATTTCAATTGCAATATGATCCCTCTTTGCTCTCCATTCATTTCTTGAATCTCTTTCCTCTCTTTGCGTCATAGATTGAGTAAAGTCAACAACACCCTCTTCACCCTCATTGGCTATTTCATCATCTTCTTCAATGAAATTGTCCTCATGCAACAACTCATCTCCCGGATCTTCTATGGCTATATAATTATGAAGTATAGCACATGCAATAACTATATCCACTTGAGTTGGGAAAGGTAGTGTGGCCAGCAGATAGGATTTTGAAGCGGTTTTCAATACCCCAAAGTTGATTCAATTTTAGACCTCGAGAGATGAGTGTCTTAAATTGAACAACTCTTGTCTATTATTGATTGGCCTACCCTTGTGCTCATTTAAATGATAACGCACTCCTCGATATGGGGAGATAAAGCCGGGCATAGTAGTATAACCCGCATCACACAAATAATATTTTCCTACAATTACCAAAATAAAATTTAGTAAATTTTTAAATTTTAATTAAATAGACATACTTTATTTGATTTATTTATTACCGTCGTAAACTCTCAATCCGCGAGGTTGTGGTCGAGATAGTGCGTCTTGTAAAACTCTATAATCATGAGCGGATCCCTCCCATCCAGCTAGAACATATGAAAATAACTTGTTGGGAGTGCATGCGGCTAGAACATTTTGAGTTACACCTTTACGACCTCTAAAACGTGCAACAAGACTAGCGGGAAGCATGACGTCGATATGGGTTCCGTCTATCATGCCAATGCAATCCTATATGATGTATTAAACAGTTATTAATAATAGAAAAGAAAAAGTAAGTGTTATATGATAAATAGTTATATTATCATAGTCGTTACCTTGAAATAAGGATAGTACAACGGGTTGGTGGCAATCTCTGACGACAATTCACTTGGTGCTTGCTTCATGTATCGCCCCCTTAAACGACCAACGGCTTCTAAGCACTTGTTAAAGTATTTTGAAACGGTTTCCCCCGATCTTATGAAATGTGACCTAACAATTCTATTTTTTGTTTTATGGCCTAATATATTAAGGAACATGAGCAATTATTCTTCTACTTTAACACCCCGTGAATCTTTTAGTAGACCGGTATATCTCATTATTCTAACAAGATTTTCAAATGCACGTGGCCTCATTCTAATATAAGCCCTACAACTCTCATTATAGCCATTGAACACACGATTTATGTGCCTAGCTCTAGACTCTATCCTCTCTTTTTTCCCCACATTAGGCTGATAAGTAATTGATTTCCTTCTACTACGTATCCTCATTAAACAAGCAAACACACAAATGACCGCAGAGACAGTAGCATTAGAACCCATCCTCATTAACATTTCTTCATCAATGTCGTCCATCTACATTGAAGTTCAATATACATGTTCAACTTGATTTTCACCCAAATTATAACAATTAAATTGGAGATGAAAAAAAAATAGATGGAAACATAACATGCTAAACATATCATTAATTGACAAAATATAAAAGTAGGACCAAACTATTTATACTTTGATGTCCTCTAAACATAACATGAGCAAAAGTTAAACATAACATAACATGCTAAACATAACATGTTAACATGAGCAAAAGTTAAATACATACACCACATTCTTGAGCAGAACAGGGGGAAATAGTTTGATGTCCTCTAAAGAATCAATCCAATATTCATGACAAGCTAACCCAAAGTTAAACTCCAATGTTCTTTTAGTAACCAAGACTGCAAGCAACTCAGACCAGCACACCCACAAACAAACCCACAAAACCAAGCAATATGTCAAAATATAATTCATGTCATACTTACGATAGTCAGAGAACAACGAAATCAACAATAAGAGGAAAATAACAGAGTTTATATATGCAAGGAAAGTCATGCATCTGGTCTAATATTAATAAGCAAGAAATTAAGTGTCATATGCCATTCGAAACCCAAAAAAACAACGAAATCAATTTGAACCATCCGATACCCAAAAAAAATCAGTTCCAAACCCAATTCGAACCATTCGAAACCCAAATAAATTTCACATAAACCCCCAAATCAATTTCACAAATTATACCAGCTATTAACTGAACAAATTCGTGATGATTGTTTCACCCAAATAAATTTCACATAAACCACCAAATCAATTTCACAGAATATCCGAGGTATGAGCTAACCAAATACCTCCACAAATTTTCACCCAAATAAATTTCACATAAACCCCATACCAATTTAATGAAAGCCAATTCGAACCATTCAAACCCAAATAAATCGTTCCAAACCCATTTCAACCATTCAAACCCTAATCAATTTCACATAACCCAATTCGAGAAAGGTAGAGATCGAGAACGAGACACCAAGGGTGGGATCCCGAGGAGGAGGCGAGGCGTGAATCGCTGACTGAGGTAACAGAGGGAGGGGTGGCGTCGTAGGCACCGACCGGAGAGAAGGAGAGAATGGGATCTAGGGTTTTCGCCCAAAATGAGGGCGGGTAAAAGAAGAGGGAGACGAGGCGGTGATTTTAGGGAGTGAGTTTTGGGATTTTTGACGAGTGAAATTATGAGGTGGACACGGGCTGTCAGATATCCAGCCCAAATCCTCTCTCAAATAGAGGATTTACCAAATGCTAAAAAATATTAGTATTTAAATATTTGGGGATTTAATATTCTAAAACTTGTTTTGAAACAAACAATGGTTATGGATCTCTAAAACCCCAAAAACCAACTTCTTCATCCATATCCCACCTATATCCCAAAAAATAGTTGAAACAAACACCCCCTTTTCCTAACAAGTCTTGGATCGCTGTTAATGACTAAGAGGGTGTTTGGGGGAGCTTTTTTTGTGGTCAAACTAGCTTTTAAGCTAGCTTTTTCATATCTATCTGTTTGGTAAAATATCAAATAAGTTAACTTATAAGTCTCATTTTGAAAAGCTGGTATACCCCAGCTTTTCAAAAACTAGCTTATAAGCTCACCTAAATAAGCTAAGTTTGACCAAAAAAATTACTATTCTATCCAAACAATTTTCATAATATTTTTATCATAAAAGCTAAAAGCCACTAAAAGCTAGCATAACTTATAAGCTTAAAAAATTAAGCCCTCCCAAACACCCTCTAAGCAACGAGGCACCCCTACCACGACTCCTAACTGATCGTGCCCCATCAAAGATCCTCAGTTAGAGTCTAATTCTACAATTTGAAGATCCAAAAGTACTCTAGAATCAGAAATCTAATATATCTAGGTAATGTCCCTTTATGTCATGAAATACGTCTCTAATTTTTATCAAATGATTTTTAACTCTCGAGTAGTGTCTTCAAGTAAAATATTAGGTCCCATCATAAATCAGTTTGTATCATCATTTGCAGTTCCCAATCCACATCCTGAGGTATATATCTTATAATAAACAATCTAGCTCTAGAAATTTAGACTCCATATAACAGATAGTATAGATTATAGTTCATCAAATTAGAACTTAATAGTCACAACCATTAAGTATATTGTCGCTAATTATTTTCAAGTTCTAAAACCGACCTTCAGAAAATGTGACAAACCAGAGAGGTTAATTTATGACTCTTAAGTATACAATTTCTAGCGCATATCATAGAGAAACCAACATTGGTTCTAGAGATAATGTTCAAACTCTTAAGGATTCAATATTGCATCTACTAAGATATGAAACTAGTACAATATATAAAGCCAGAACAATGCATGTTCTATGGTTAAAAAATATTATTTATTTAACGACTCACACTTGTCCTGACTTAATAAGAAACTAGCTGATCTGGTTTACATGTACGATATTATAATAGAAAGATCTTCCTCAAATAATTTATTTATTTACTTATTTTACTTAAAAACTATACGTTGCACTGATGCATTTAGTTCTCAAAACAAATTCTATACGAAAGTATTTAAAGGATAAGAATGGAGTGTGGCTACGAAAATATTTAAAGGAAAAGAATGGAGTGTGGCTACAAAACTCGAAGATGAAAGATTTGATATAGAAAGAAAAGATTTGAAAACTTAGAGGGGTGTTGGGGTGAATAGGATTGTTATAATTTTTTAACTGACTCAAAATAAGAAATGGAAATAAAATAAGCCAAAAACTACAAGCAAACCAACGCAAGAACACACGAGATTTTTATAGTGGTTCGGATCAAAATCCTACATCCACTCTTACTTCTCGTGAATGGCCTTCTTCACTATGACTAGAGTTCACCCAAATCACAATCCGACTTGGTAGGCTTCAAAGACCGCACCCTGAAATCTATTCAAAACCAGTCGTCTAACCTAACTCTTCGCAATGACCAGAAAAAAAATCTAGTCCTAGCTAGTCAAACCCTCAATTAATCTGGCTTGAATACGCCAACCCTTAATTACCCCGGCTTTAGTACGCCATCAAACGCACAAGTTTAAAATACAACCAACCAAAATAATTAAAGCACAAAAAGAACAATCTTACAGCCCTTTATTAAACCGTTCTTCAAATCGATGAAGATGAAGATCCGTGAAGAAGCGGTGTAGCGGTGTAAGCATAGGGCACTCCTTCTCGCTAAATGAAACTCTGATGAAAAGCGCACTGAGAAGAAGTTGACCGAGGCTCAGAGGATTTGATCAACTCTCTCTCTCTCTCTCTCTCTCTCTCTTTCTCTCAAACCCTAGAAAAAGATCTCTACTTTTTATGCAATTGCCTTTTTCTCTTCTTATTGTCTCTCATCAAATATGATCTCCAACTCCTCTTATATAGGCCTTGATAGAGTAGGAAAGAGATATTCTAATAAGAGTTCTAATATGAGATCAAATCATTCAACGAACGACTGAGATTAAATCTGAAAATCTGTCAAAACGCGTCATAACCATTGATGGTGGGTCACAATCATCGATGGTCTGTTGATGATCATTAATGGTTGACTGTAGTCCATCGATTGTGTAAATTCTAGTTTCTGAATTTTTCCGATTGTTGACTATAATCCATCGATGGTCCTTGCGATCATCGATGGTCGACTATAGACCATCGATGGTCTAATTTCTAGTTTCTATTTTCTCTAATTATTTCCAGTAGTCTATCGATGACTTGCTTGACCATCGATGGTACCTCGTGACCATTGATGGTTCAAAGTTTAAAATTAACGTTCGTGTTGATTTTTGTATTGTTTTGAACCTCAACTTGTTCGCACCTATTTATACCTGAAATATATCATCTCACAAACATATCAGTAGTAAATGATAGTTTATTATTAATCAAACAAGAGATATTGCACGAACAACATTCTAACAATCTCCCCCTTTTGATAATAACAAAACTCAAAAGTTAACATATAGAATGTAAAACATGGTAAGATATATATTCAGCACACATAACATATTTTATGTAAAAAGATACATGATATGCAAAGTTCCCCCTACAAATATGCATACATAAAAAATGTACAGGTATTTTAGAAACTCCCCACGAAACTAAGCAAACTCCCTTGAAACAAAGACCTCAAAATTTCAAAGAAATTTACAAAACCATCATGTAAAATTTCAAATTTCACCATTTTCTCCCCTTTTGTTATTAGCAAGGAAAAACACACCTAGGATATGCAATATACTTAAAAATTTAAATAAAAATTATTCAAATGTGAAAGGAAGAGAAATACATACAGTTCACAAAAGAATTTTATAGAAAATAGCACGAGAGATACATATATAATATCAAAATAAGTGAATCACGATGATAAGTCATATTAAAATTCACACACAAACTATAAAGATATCAATGAAAAGTTAGTAAAATAATAATAAAAATAATTATATTAGTTCATAAAACAAATATATATATAATTCTAACTTAATATATATTAATAATATTATAAATTTAATCTTTAAAAATCCTATATGGGAGGTTTCTAACAATTCACCAATTATAATTAGTTTTAAACAATTTTAACGTAAAAACAATTTATAATTAGAAAAGTCAAAAATAAGCTTTAGAAAAGAATATGAGAACCGAAAGTAATATTGGAAAAATTGTGGAATAATTTAATAATTACTACACTGTGCTTTGCACGGGCTTAAAAACTAGTTACAATGAAGTGAATAAGAACAGTGCTAGACCGTTCTTTGCACGGGTAAAATATTAGTGAAGTTGGGGCTTAAAAGCATTTTCCTCAATATTTAAATCGTTTTTTTTTTTTAATTTTTATTTTACACCAATGTTGTGAATTGGCATGAGTCAATTTTGGTTGTTTGCATCCAAAACGTGTGATTTTGAGGTCTGGTGAGGATGTAGTCTTGAAACACCTTTTGAATTTGGGACGAGGCAGCCCCGCAAAACGGCTCTTTGCTGAGTGGGTTTATGTAGCACGCACCTTGGGAACCACTTTATTCAACCTTTCCACCGGCACACTGGCGCTACCATAACAACGCGTCTGAAGAGAGAAGGGGAGAGGATAAGATCAAATAACAAAGATCCTGCGGAACACTAGATATGGTGGGGACCATGACGTTTGAATTTGAATTTGAATTTGAGACTCCATCATCAGATCAGATCTTACATGAGAGCTGATGAGTACTCCATCAAAACAACATAAAATAATAATATTAACCGTTGTAACATATAGAGTCCCTTCTCCTCCTCCCCACTGCTGCTCGTTCAATCGATTCATTTCTGCTTCCATTCTCTCACCTCTGTTGTTGTTATCGTCATGGAGACCCAAATAAATTATTCTTCTTCTTCTTCCTCGAGATTGCCGTTAACAACCTCGCCCCTCGGTCCTAAATCTGGTAGTAGAAGAAGAAGATCAGGCCAAGAAAACGACCCAACTCTGCATCCCAACATCATCACCGGCCAGTCTCTCAGCAAGCACAAGGTCCACCATGGCCGTTCCGAGCTGGAGGAGGAGGAGGAGGAGGATGATGGTCCTGATAGATCCTCACAACTTCCCCCTTCTCATTCTCCCGTCAAGGTAGTTCCTTTCAATTAATCACAATATGTGAATCAGAAATAACTAATAATTTCTCCTCTAAACTAAAATACTCCCTCCATCATCTCTGTCCAAATCTATGGCCTTCCCTTTGAATTGGGAGTCTGATTTTTCTCTCTCTCCTAACCACCTTTCGCTCAGGTCGTGGTGAGAATAAGACCGGTTAATCGTCGTGAAAGGGAAGGGGTCCGGATAGTTCACAATTTGTCCGCCGATACCCTGTCCATTGACGGCAGAAGATACGTGTTTGATTCTGTTCTCGGTCCTGATTCTTCGCAGGTATGCATGCAGAATATATTAACCAACGAACCCCTGCGGAGGCACCCAAACTAATCGATAATCTGGTGCTGTCTGTCTTATCTCTCACCACAGGAAGACATCTTTCGGTTGGTCGGGGTTCCCTTGGTAAAAGATGCTTTAGCCGGCTACAATACTTCAGTCATTTCGTATGGCCAGGTGCTTTATTAAAATAGTATTCTTGCTGCTGCCGCTGCCGCTGCCGCTAACACTACGTACATGGATGTTTTGAATTATGAGATCAGCTGCGGATGAACTGAACCTTTTCTTGTGTTCCTCAACAACAGACGGGAAGTGGGAAAACATACACGATGTGGGGGCCTCCAAGTGCCATGCTCGATTGTCATTCCATCAACAGCTACCAAGGAATTGTGCCTCGCATCTTTCACTTGCTGTTTTCGGAGATCCAAAAAGTAGGTTTAATTGCTATTGTTTTTTTGAATCTGATATATTCTATTTTCTTGAGGCTGGACTCTCCCAACTGATTACTACTTTACTCCTTTCCTCAGAAGCAGGTGAACTCGGAAGAAAAGAAAATAAATTATCAATGTCGGTGTTCTTTTCTTGAGGTTAGTTTTTTTCTAATTATATATTTTTCTAGTGCAAAACATTTACCATGATCTCTTGCATTTGTGTCCTCAATTACTCCGTCTTTCCTTCTGTAGATACACAGTGAACAGATAAATGACTTATTAGATCCCACTCAGAGGAACCTCCAGGTAGGTTAGCTTTGCTCCGTGCGTGTAGTGCTTACCCACTTGTCACATGCTAGATATCAATTTATTTTTGTTCCCTCGTTTATTAAAACCGATCAATTTTACTGTTGCTAGATGGGAAATGATGCTCGTAACGGTTTCCATGTGGAGAATCTCTCAGATGAGTACGTCGCCACTGTCGAGGATGTTATTCAGATTCTAGTCAAGGTATCGCTATCACCTGTGCACTATGACAGCACCAAATACTCAAGAGGGCTTTATCACTGTTTTATACAAAATCAAACTACATATCTCATGATCAGCACATCTTACAATCATATATGGAGTGCATGAATTTTCTAACAACAACACAAGATGTGTTCCATTTTCCTTTTCTTGGGTTACTTACCGTAACAAACCTATTATCTAATATAATTAAATTTTCTTGCATCTTAATACTTATGCATATATTACCACATTCTTTCCTAAATTGTTATGCATGCCATTAGACAAAAGCATACATTTCTCAACACTTCCCATAACTTTTAGAAGGCACATAAAGGTGGTTTAGCCACTTAAGTTCACATCCATTAGTGCACCCCTTTTTAGTTGAATAGCTATGAGTAGCACCCTCACAACAACTTTACATATGATAACTGCCAACTAACAGGGAATGTCAGATTCTTCTTCACTTTCGAGTTCTGTTGGTAGAGTTCAGGACATTGAAAATTAGAATTATCTTAATAAATAATCTCCTTCATTACAGATGGTATCTTCTTTCCTTACTCTTTCTTATATTTAGGTAATTTATTAGGATGAAGTATCATTAATGCACCTAACTTATGTTTATGCATTCTTGTTATTAAGACCCGTTGCATGTCACCAATGAATGGGTTAGAGATCAAAACACTCAAGACATGTTGATCAAATTGAACCGTGTTTATCGCCCAATGGGAGGTACACTATGTAGTTTGATAGGGGGAACAACCAAGTTCATTTATCGAAAGTATTAAAACATAATCCCACACACAAATACATGAATACACACTTACGAGTTAGGATAGATATATTGTGGCTGCATCAACTGCATACAAATGGCACACAGGTTCTATCTTAAAGATGAAAATTGTGCTGTTGAAGAAGAGAGTGAAATCAATACAAAAATAGCATACTATGTCAAATTTTAATTAACATTGACTATTTGGTAGGAGGGGACCAAATCTATTTGTATAGTTCCTTTGGGGGAAATACTACTAAACTGGTATGAAGTCATGTCAACTTATAATGATTTTGTATAAGTCAATATTGTGAATTGTTCAAAATAAGTATAGTCTTTAATATACAGAGTGTATATATAGCTCAAAGACATGACATGAATAAAGAGAAGCATAAGAAATAGCAGATATGTCTAAGAAAATATATATGGGGTTATTGGTTATGAGCTGGCGCCTCATTTGTTAAATGAGCTTCCAAGGGATTAAGCATGGTAAGCGTGCCTCACCGCGTAGTCCATCTCTCATTATTAAAATGAGTTGCCACCTCATACCCATTTTTCACACACACACACACACACGCAAACTAATTGCATAATTCAGGGAAAAATTGTGAAGTGTCAGATACGTGTCAAAGAAGTGTCCACAAAGTGCTGGTGTCTAGTAGAGGGATGACCTCATGATAGAAGTGTTTGTGCTACAACTGCTAATCTAGACAAGATATAGATCAACTTCGAATGGTTGGATCTTCAATTAGATGCTTTGTCATTGAAATCTAATGTGAAGGATTTGTTGAGATTTCATGTGTGAGTATAGTTTCACGTTGGAAGTAAGAAAGAGTTATAGGTTACCTAACAGCTTAAGCTTTTGGGTTAAATTGGTTCCTAGTATCTAGTTAAAGCTCACAAACTCTAATGTTGGGCCTGATTTCTCCCCAACAGGATTTGCAATGGTATCCCATCTGAAGTAACAATGTCACTTTCTCTCTCTTTATAACTTCATGTTTGTGTGTGTGTGTGTGTGGGTATATGTGTATGTCTGTGCATGTGTGCATTCTCGTTCTCGTTCTCTGTGTTTTTTTAATCAAATTATATTCACTCACATTGAATGGTTTATGCAACATTAGTTGGTTCATACTCATTATGTGCCTTTGTGGCAAGCGGGGTTCCTAAGCCTATAACAGCAACTAGCAAGTTGTCTTATCTAACTTCTTTCCAAGACTTTAATGAAATTTTGAGGGATGCTCCTTCATTGCATTAGCTTAAAGTGCATGACTATAAGATTTTACCGTAACCACTCTACTAATTCGCGTTGATGATTATTTTTCTTAGCCTTTTCGCAGTTTTTGGACCAGAATTTGACATCAAACTGCAGATGGTTGATATTGGATTGTTAGAGATCGTAAATGATCAATTCTTGGTGTAGATTTCTTGCATTTGAATCATTCTCCATATATTATCCCATTTGTCAGAAACTAGATGATAATCTTAAGTGTATGATTGACAACAGTATCAGCTGTGTATAAGATCAAGGTTGTAAATTTCATTCAATTGCTTGGGCTTTTGATGGTTTACACCATTCACGCTGTTGTATAGGTTCACTTTTTCTGGTTTAAACTAATAATTTTTTCTAATCAATAAACAGGGGCTCGCAAATAGAAAAGTTGGTGCTACAAGTATGAATTCCAAGAGCTCGCGGTCGCATATAATATTTACTTGCACTATTGAGTCCTGGTGCAAGGTATGTTTTTGAGATTTTGGTTCATGAACTTAGGTGTTATGCATATAAGAAAGCACTAAATGATGCTGCTATTACAGTGCATTGCATTTTCTTATGACAGATTTGATCATATTTTCAACTTTTCATATGATAAAACTATTAAATAGATCGCTCAAAAATATATCCTGTTGTGTATTGTAGATTGTTGCTTTCTTATGCAATAAAACTGTTAATGACAGGGATCTTCATCAAAATGCTTCAGCAGTTCAAAGACTTGCAGAATCAGCCTTGTAGATCTTGCAGGCTGGGATTTGGAGAAATTCAGTGGTGTCAGCAGGCACAACATCAATGAAAGCAAACGTATTAAACGGTCTCTTTCAAGGCTCGGGTATGATTTTCTTGGCTCTAATAAGCTAGTGTGAAAAAAAATATTTGTTTCCTACTGTGAGGCCCTAATCTCGACTTTCTGTTGGTTACTAACACTGGCAGAAAGACTTAATATTGAATCAAGATTTTAAAATTTTCTTTAACCATAAAACATGTAAAAAGAAGCATATCATTTAATAGGCTGGTAAATTATATTTCAAACAAATTGGCACAGCCCAACCCTTCCCCTCCTCCACATGCACACATACACATATCTGAGACCTCAGTTTACACCACATTAGTAAGTGTTATAATATTTCAAGGTGTCCACTAATCATGTTTGTTGCACCTGTCTTTATACCTTTTGTTTGTGTAGCCTTAACCTAATTTTTGCTCCAAAGTTCTACCATAATGTTGATTAAGCCTTGTTCTAATATAGGTGATCGTATTATGCTTGCTACACCCGTCTTTTATACCTTTGGTTAATGGTTATGTGGCCCTATCTTTATTGTTGGTGCAAAGTTCTAGCTTGCTGTTGATTAAGCCTTGTTCTGATATGGGTGAATGTTTGTTGCACATAAAATGCAACCAGTCATGTATGCATGAGCTCTATGCTAACTAAATACACATAGAGAACTTTAAGATGTATATGACTCCCAATGAATGGAAAGGTTACTTTCAACATGCTCATAGATTGAGCAACAATCTCAGTTCGGATGTACAATTATAATGTGGCGAGGGAGTTAAACCAGAAAGTGTGCAAATAAAGTGAATGACCTATTGGATATCCATCTCATATACATAGTAACCTGAAATAAGTATCGATCTGATTCAGTTTGTACATATGGAATGACAAATAAGAAGAATGTTTCTGAATACATGCTGCAGGAGAAGTTAGAGAAGTAGGTAGGAAAATTATGAAAAATGAGAATGGATATTAATGCCGGATCAAAGCTGTATGATTTTATCCATCTGGAAAATAGTCATCCCTTGAACATCATGGAGTTGACATTCAGTCCTGGAGTGAAACCCAAAATTTACAATGTTATATACAACACTGTAAGCTATCTTGTAGACATGTGTAGTAAACTAGTAATAAAATAATATGTTATATACAACACTGTGAGATATACTGAAGAAATGTGTAGTAATAAAATACTATATTATATACAACACTGTGAGCTATCTTGAAGAAATGTGTAGTACAATATTACTATGATCAGCAGAACCTCCACGCCCTAAATTTCTACTTGATGCCATTTGGAAATGGCGTGCCCTCATTGGCAATTTAACTTACACATGATTTACTTGAGTTTCTTGTTGCTTTTTACAGATGTCAGTTTCTTATACTAGGGGCTAACATTTTTATTCATCATCCAGCTTGAAACAGCTTAATATTGTATTAACTAACCTTATTTGATAGCATTTCTTTTCGTGTGCATGATTGCAGGAAGGTGGTCAACGTTCTTGCTAAAATTGCATATTCTGGGAAGGTTCAGGAGATTCCATATCGAGATTCCTGTTTGACACATTTGTTGCAGGACACAGTTGGGGGCAACTCCAAGACAACATTTGTTTGTTCCATTTCTCCAAATGACAGGTATCTCAAGATAGTACATACATACATGTCTTAATGCATAAATATCGTGTTTGTGGTTTGATAAACTCAATATAGTTGAAACAATCTTTTATCTTCTCTTTTTCAATAAGCAGACATAGAGCCGGAACACTGAGCACACTGAGATTTGGAGAAAGAGCAAAACTCATCCAAAACAAAGCTGTAATAAATGAAATAACAGAGGACCATGTTAATGGTTTGAGTGATCAAATAAGGATTCTAAAGGTAAGCATCCTGAAAACTTTTGAGATCGTTTGACACATGTTTTTGTTTTTAATTTTCTTTTTAAGAAAATAACCATCATAGTTTTCTGCAGGAAGAGCTTATAAGAGAAAAATCTTATGGGAGTGATTCTAGTGAGACTTCTGGTGCATACTTTAAAGGGAAAAATGCTCGTGACAGCTTGAACCTTCTGAGATTGAGCCTCAACCGCTCTTTGATTTTGCATCATGTTGATAATGATTCAGACGAAGACCTAGATGTTGATGAGGATGATGTAACGGAACTGTGTTCTCAACTTAGCAACCTGAGTTCCTCCTTTAAGGGAAAACCGAAGGCTATCAAGGAAAGTGAGAGCTCCACGAGTATTTTACCCTCTCAGGTAAATTCAACTGCAAAGATAGAAAATTCTATAGTCTCGCATGTGGATGGCTCAGACAACGAACTCACTGTTGATTCATTTCAAGGGGAAACTATACTTGATGATGTGCACTCTGTAATACCAGATAATGAGATTCCAAATACTGTAACTGCTGCACCACCATTGATCGAGACTTGTCCACCCAACCATGATGCTTTGAATTCTGCTATAGATACTTCTCGAAAATCAAGCTGTTCAATTCTGCCATCCCTAAAATTGCCGTTGCTCGACGATCCAACTGTGTGTTTATCTCCTAAACTTGATAATAACTTGAAGAAAAGCATCATCACATCATCAAGTCTTTCAGCTTCCAAGAGTACATCTGAGAGTTTAGCATCCAATTTGGAAAGACAGTACACAAGGAAGTGTGATCCTGTTTGTTCCTCCATGCAGTCAAGCAAGATCTGCCCGACTGAATCCTTGGCAGCTAGCCTTCGTAGAGGCTTGGAAATTATAGACCATCATCAGCAGAATTCAGCTACAAGGAGATCACTCATTGGCCTTTCGTTTGAGCACTTGGCATCTGTTTCATGTCAATCAGTACACAAGGTTGAGGCCGGATCCCAAACATCACTCCACGTAGCGAATACTCTGCTGTGCTCGGCTTGCAAAAAGGAGTTGGATATTAATGCTTCCTCTCGGTTCAGTCACAATTTAGAGATGCAGATTGTAGCTGCAGACAAAGAAGCAACTCCTGAACGTTCGGTTAAGGTATGTTATGAACCCTGATTATAAATTTATCTTGGTTTTGCGGGTGGGGTTAATGCTTCTTCCTTTGTTTTTGCTTCTTTGATGAAATAGGATGACAATAAAGCTTTAGCAGATACGGTTAAGAGCAAGTTAGAACTTGAAACCCTCTGCGCAGAGCAGGCTGCTATGATCAGGAGCCTAAATTGTTTGGTAACCATTTTATGTATTGAAGCAGAAATTGCTATTATCTATTACGCTCATATATGTTGGCTAATATTTATTATCCTTGTTAAAACATGCAGGTTGATCAGTACAAACATGAACTTGGACAAACTTCTGCAGGAGAGAAGGTCGAGTTTGACACAAACTTACTTCTAAAGCACTCAGCTGACTGTGTCACGCCAATAGAGGAGTGCAAAAGTGAAGGAAACATGGCTGTAGCAGTCGAACGTGCGGTTAGGATCTTTAACTTGTTGGTATATGTATTTTAAACATCCGATGTCTTGTGTGACCATCAAATGGCTTGCTTGCAGGCTTCAGAGGGGAACAATCCGGAGGAGACCTGGAAAAAGACACATGATACAACCACTTTTGACATGAAGGAAAAGGAAGAACTTGTTAAGGAAATTCAAAACTTAAGAAGTCAGTTGAAATCGTTCACAGAAAATATTTCGACAGATGGTTCTCTTTTGGACCAGATACGGAATGGTAGTTCCCCTTGTGACTATGAAAAGGAAAGGCAAAGGTGGACCGAGTCTGAGAGCAGGTGGATTTCACTAACAGAAGAATTGAGGATTGACCTTGAATCGAATCGTAGGCTTGCGGAGAAGAAAGATATGGAGCTCAATTTGGAAAAGAAATGCACCGCAGAATTGGACGATGCCCTGCAGAGATCCATCATCGGGCATGCTAGAATCATCGAACACTACGCTGAACTTCAGGAGCAGCATAATGATTTGCTTGGCAGGCACAGGAAAGTAATGGAAGGGATTGCAGAGGTGAAGAAGGCAGTTTCCAAAGCAGGCAGCAAGGGTACAGCCAAAGCTTTTGCGGCAGCTCTCACAGCGGAGATGTCTGCCTTGCAAATTGAAAGGGAAAGGGAAAGGGCCTTTCTAAAGGAGCAAAACAAGGGGTTAAGGATTCAGCTCAGAGACACGGCTGAAGCTGTACATGCTGCTGGCGAGCTTCTTGTCCGATTGAGAGAAGCAGAGGAGGCTGTTTCACTTACAGAGGTAAAGTTCAGTTGGCCAAATGAATAAACTTTGAATTTCAAGCAATAGAATGTTTTTTATTTATTCGGAAATGTTATCGTGTCGCTTTTAAAATAACAAAACATTTGTTTTGGTAAGCAGAAGAAGAATGAGCAAGCCCAACAAGAGAATGAAAAACTGAGGAAACAGGTAGAGAAGATGAAGAAGAAACATGCAATGGAGATGGTAACCATGAAACACTATCTTGCTGAGAGCCGGCTGCCAGAATCGGCATTAGGCCCCCTCTACCATCAGCAGCAGGGGGAGGATTCTGAGGGTGCAGAAGAAGCAGAAGGAGAGACTAAACCCACATTTCCTGATGATGATGATCAGTCATGGAGAGCTGCATTTGGACCATCATACCAATAAGATAATTTTAGATTCTTCTCCAGATATTATGCTGTGTGAGGGAACTGTGAGCTCACAGAGGGCAGGCCTTGGCCCCTCGGCACACGATTCAATTTGATTTGCCTCTGGATCTCACTCAGGTCCTGAAGTTACGAATTCAATTTTTTAACCATTCACCTTTTCTTTTCTCTTATTTGATTGATGCTACTGTATAATATTGTTGTACAATCTGTTTGATGATACTTCTACTGTGTGTAGTGATAGAGGATCCTTTTTACCTCAAGTAATTTGTTTATCATGGTATCTTCGCTTGTCATTTAATAGCTATGTCAATAGAAATATTCTTACAATCTTTTTTTTTTCCTCCTAAACACTAATGCCGCAGCAATGCAGAGTATAGATGATTTTTTGGGCTTGTCAATAAGCCCAAAGTTTTACGCTATTTAAGTCCAAACATTTTCCCGCATTTATTTTTAAACCCATCAACTTCACAGAGATTTGTTTGTTTAACTATAAACTCAAAAGTTTTAACCCATCTTTTTTTTTTTGTAAATTCACTCACTTCCAAAATCACTTTTGAACCCAAAAATACTTAATTGAAATAATTTTAAGTCTATTTTTAATTAGTCCCAAGGGTAATAATCTCCTAAAAGAAAACACTAATATATATTATTTGATGTTAGTTTGAGTGTTAGTTTGTGTGAAAATAAATAGTACAATGGACTAAAATAGTCCAATAAGATAGCAATACCTCCTAGTTTCGTAATAAAAAACATGGGGTGAGTGATATATTGACATAATTTTAGGGCTAAGTTGCATAAAAACACCACAAAGTTTCTATAGTGTAACCAATAAACACGACAAGTTATATTTTTATAGCAAAAAAAAGCCATAAAGTTTTAAAAGTAGCACATTACTACATTCTGTTAATAAAATAGGTGAATAATCTAAAGAATATTCTCATGTGATTGTCACATGGGATTTTTAAATAGCATTTAACCCTATACATTGCAATACTATTCTACCTACCCCTCTCTAATTTAAAATTTCTCTTTCATTTTTTAAACCTAAATCTCAATTCATCTCTTGTTCTCCCCCAATTCGTTGCAGTCCTAATTATCCAAATTCACTCTTGTTCTTCCCCAATTCCTTACTCTTTTCTCTCGTCCCCAAATTCCATTTTGTTCTTCTCCAAATTCCAAATATTAGGTTGAAATTAGGACAATTCTCCTCCAGGTTCTCGAATTAAGGCACTGTTAAGAAATTTTTTTTTAAAAAAAAAGTAGCGTAAAAAATAAAGGGGATCGGAGTTTATTTTACCGTTGGCGGGATTAATTACACAAAGGTGTTTTGGTCTCAGCACTATTTTTTTCACGCCGTTTTCAACGGAGGAAACTTTGTGGTATTTTTGCTTCAAAATACAACTTGTAGTATTTTTGTGATACATAATGGAAACTTTGTGGCATTTTTATGCAATTTAGCCTATTATAATTGGTGGAGTACTTTGAAACAATACGAAGATTTGAGGGTGTAAAATTAAAAATGTAAGGACTTAGAGATGTAATATGAAGATTTGTAGAGGGTCGAGTAGGAGAAATGTGGAAGGAGAAAAATGAAAACACTTTTTAGTCTCCCTCTTTCTTTCCGCTCTCCGGCGTTAAACCCTAAAAACCTTAGTTTATTTTTCTTTCTTTTTAAAACTGTTATTCATATAATATATATCGGCGTTCTAAAATTCAAAGATTAAATCTATATCTATATCTTGGGGGCTAACAGGATCGTCGGTGAGAGATGTTCTCTCCAGCGACGAGGAAATCCCGTCTGCTTCATCCTCCTCCTCCTCCTCATAAAAAAGACAAAGACAGCAGGAATAATGCTGCTGCTGCTGCTCCTGATTCGCCATCGACGCCTTCATCGACGATGACGATGATTCCCAACCGACCTTCCACTGGGACCCCAGCCCCCTGGTCTTCTCGCCTCTCCGTCCTCGCTAGGTAACCTTGTATGCCTGCCATGTGTTTGATGAATTGCCTCTTTAGATGACCATCTTCACTTGTATTCAGAATTCCATCAGCAAATACAAGCGAGAAAGGAGCCGCCGCCGCCGCAGCCGCCGATTCGGCAGAACAAACTCAACCCGTGTATGTTGGAGAGTTTCCTCAAGTTGTTCGTGATGCCCAAACCCTTGTTATGCAAAAATCTATTCCCGGTATCCAAGTTGTTGTTGTTTCTCTGGCTCACTTCGCTACATTCTCTCTCTTCAGAATCTTAATCTTCTCTTCTCTTTCCACAGGTGACAACATGCCTGCTGGTGGCATGGACAAGGAATCATCCCTTTCCTGGATGATATCTGGAAACCAGCTCTTTATCTGGAGCTACTTATCCGCCACTCTTTCGAGGAGGTGCTCCGTACTTGAGATCCCACCTTCTGCACTCGGTAATGCAAATACTACCAGTACAAAATCATCCGGGCATGCTAATCCCTGGATGGTCTGTATAGTGAGGTGGGATGTTGCATCCACAATCAGCCACAAGGCTGTAGCACGCTGCAAGTCTGCTGGAGCTGTCCTCTGTAACCGGAGGACTCAAGCTCTCGTGTATTGGCCTGACATTTACGTGGGTAGTGGGAACTTCCCCATTCTTAGCCTTCCCCCTCCAGAAGAAGCAGAAGAGATCAGTCTGTCGGGCGATGGAGCTGATTCCTCGTCCGAATATGATTGGTTCAACTCCATTATTGCCTCAGCAATTCCTGGCACCTCCCATGAATGCATCGTGATAGGTTGCCAATCTAATGGCAACTTGTGGCACTTCCATCTCACTCCCGCCGGAGCATCTCGAAAAAGAGCTTCTCAAAGTGCATGCGATGACAGTTGCGCTGACCGTTCTCCGCAAAGTAAAGGGCAAGCTAGGTCGATCATCTGGCGTCTGCAACATGTTTCCTCGCGAGATTCTTCTCGAGAATTCTTTCTGTTGACTAATAATGAGATTCAGTGTTGGAACGTGGTGTTGGCACATGATGTAAATATTGCAAGGCTTTGGTCTCAAGAGATTGTTGGTAGTGATGGCGATTTAGGTATTAAAAAGGATTTGGCAGGCCAGAAGCACATATGGCTTTTGGACTTTCAGGTAGATGACCGTGGAAAGGATTTTACTATTCTTGTAGCTACCTTCTGTATGGACAGGGTGAGCAGTTCAAGCTACACTCAGTATTCTCTTCTGACAATGCAGTATAAACCTGTTCAAAATCAAGAACTGATTGGCTCTGTGAATGAACGCATTTTGGAGAGAAAAGCTCCCCTTCAAGTTATTATTCCAAAGGCAAGGGTGGAGGACGAGAGTTTCTTGCTTTCGATGAGGTTGCGTATCGGGGGGAAGCCATCTGGATCTGCTATTATACTATCAGGGGACGGAACTGCAACTGTGACCAATTATTGGAGGGGTTCCACACGGCTTTATCAGTTTGATTTACCATGGGATGCAGGCAGAGTCCTAGATGCTTCCGTTTTCCCATCTGCTGAGGAAAGTGACGAAGGATCTTGGGTTGTCCTAACTGAAAAGGCTGGTATCTGGGCAATACCTGAAAAGGCAGTCCTACTCGGTGCGGTTGAACCGCCTGAGCGAAGCTTGTCGCGCAAGGGAAGTTCAAATGAAGGGGCTGCAGAAGAAGAAAAAAGGATTCAGGCATTTGGCAGCAATATTACACCGAGGAGGGTTAGTTCCGAGGCATGGAGTACTGGAGGCAGACAAAGGACAGTTTTGACTGGCATTGGTCAGAGAACTGCTCAAGATGAAGAGGCAGAAGCATTACTTGGTCGCCTGTTTAATGAATTCATTTTGTCTGGTGAAGTTGAGGGGGCATTTGAGAAGCTCAGAGTAAAAGGAGCATTTGAAAAAGAAGGTGAAACAAATGTGTTTGCTCGAGTGAGCAAATCTATTGTAGACACGTTAGCTAAGCACTGGACAACTACCAGAGGAGCTGAGTTTGTGGCGTCAGCTGTTGTGTCATCTTTGCTCCTGGATAAACAACAGAAACATCAAAAGTATCTCCAGTTTCTTGCTTTGTCGAAATGCCATGAGGAACTGTCATCTAAGCAGAGTAAGTGTTCAGACAGTTTATCATTTTCATATATCCTACATGTTTGGCCCCAAATTTGAATTTTGTTTTCTGTGCTTTTGGGTAAATATTATGTGGTTGACATATTGTTTGACTTGAGATGATTTTTATTAACATGGTTGTTGTTCTCCACGCGCTGATATTAGCTGGCTCTATATGCCTAAACCTTTACTTTCTAGAGGTCACAACTGGATTTATGTTTTAGAGGGAAAGGGGTGAATTCTAAGCAATGAATCTTCACAAGATAGTTCTCCTTCTATTTTAAATCAAAGCAAAATATCTACTTCAGACCGTATTAAACCACCAACCTGTGTAGAACTACTTCATACCCTTCTAAACGACTAACCTTCCTGAGTTGTCAAAAAACTACACTGCCTTTTCAAAAAACTAAGCTTATATGTCATAGACTCAACAGTCCAGAGATGAAACGAACATGAAAATAAACACAACTCAACAAGAAAGAAGAGATCGACTTATATAGATGAATATAAAACATTTTTTTAGTTTTAGTCAAAAATCCATTTTATATTCTTCCATGTCTTGAACCGTGCATTTCAAAAGAGAAGTGCTTCATGATATGCGAAATGGGCATTTCAGTTATACTTCGAATGATGTGGCATGTGTCTTGAGAGACAAATCACTTTTGCACTTAAAGGCGATTGCCCTTTTAAAAGGCCTCAATGCGTGCCTCAGAAAGCTTTTTTCAAGCATTGAAGTAAATCTCTTTGTCTCCGCTCTTAATTAAAGTGTGGACTCTAACTTCCATTTCTATACAGTTCTAGCAGCATATCTTATCAAAACACTCGCAAACTAATTCAAATCTATCTAAAGATTCTGTATTTCCTCTGATGGTCCAGCTCATCTAGCTGTTAATTTAACACAGGAGCTGACTTCATGTCCTATGGAGATGAGCTGAGGAAAAAGATTTATATTGCTGACACTAAAGTGGGGGTATAACACCATCTTGTTTCTGCTATTTCTTTCTGACACTCTCTCTTCTTCATAAATTATGTCAAACTGAACGGAGACCTGCCAATGACTTTCTTTTGTTTGTTGATCCTTAGGCACCAGCAACTTCCTCTAATCTAATGCATTAGGTATTATCTGTCTTCTTTAATGTTCAACTTAATTTGATATGTGCAGTTCAATCGCCCCTTGGATGCCCTTAGTAAAAATACTGATGTATAAGTCAATTCTAAAACACAATAGAGCTAATTGACGGCTAAAAAAGAGAAAAAAAAACTTGAATGGAGTTATATATTATGGCTGATTGCTTGCTTTTCTATTGTACTTCGAAGTAAATTATTAACCCTCAAGCAATGGAGCTATGTTTTTATTTAACATCAGATTAGAAGTAATGATTTGCCACTGGGTATTCTCACTTGTATCTTCATTTTCCCCCATATTGAGTTGCTCCATGCTTAGACTGTGAATCTGTGATGTCCAACTTGCAGGACAATCTTTGTTGACTGTCATGGAACATGGTGAAAAACTTTCTGGTATTATCCAACTGAGGGAATTGCAAAATCTACTTAGCCAGAATTACACTGATGAGTCTGATTCTCCACCTTCTCACTCAGGAGATCAAGTGGCTGGTGCTTTGTGGGATCTCATTCAGTTGGTTGGCGAGAAAGCTCGAAGAAATACTGTTCTTCTCATGGATCGAGATAATGCTGAAGTATTTTATAGCAAGGTTTCTGACATCGAGGAACTATTCAATTGTATTTCCCATCACCTTTCTCATATAATTGGTGAACATCCCTATAAAGTACAGATGAAAAGAGCTTATGAAATAGCAAGTGCATGTACAACTTTGATTCATGCTGCCATGAGATATAGGGATGAATATCAGACTTGGTATCCATCTCCTGAGAGATTAACACCATGGAATTGTCAATCTGTTGTCCGGTCCGGCTTGTGGAACATTTCGTCTTTTATCATGCAGCTGCTAAGGGAAACAACAGTAATTGATATGTTAATGAAATCTGATTTGTGGTCTCAGCTAGAAAAGCTTGCAGATATTTTGCTGGATGCATACACTGGTTTGATCACTAGTAAAATTGAACGAGGGGAGGAACATAGGGGCCTGAAAGAAGAATACTGTAAAAGGAGGGATGAGCTTCTTTGTTCCTTATATGAATTAACCAAAAGATTTACAGATGCAAAATACCAGGTCAGAATGCAGCTTTATCTGTTAGTCAATTTTTAGTAGACAAAGTTTCCAGGTTTTTTTTGTTGTCTTGTACATTCTATATCTTGCATTTTACTTATTTTATTTTTTTCATCTTGCATATCTAGTGTTTCTTGCATATCTTGAAACATACAATGGTCACAAACAAAGTTAACTGCAGATACAACATATATTATTATGTTCTAGACAAGAAAAAAAATCCGTGACTGAGCATAATCAATTCCGCAAATCAGGAGGATCACTATTGGTTTCCTAGCGAGGATTGGATGAAACATACTAATAATGTAACTCATCTATTATGCTAGTTTACTTATGTTGGTTTGCATAGATCTTAGCTTCTTTAAGAAACTTACTCAGTTAGTGAGGGCGATGAATTGGAAAATGGCTGGAGTTCCTTCTTATATAATTTTGGTCTTTTTCACAGTTGCTGCTCTCTTTACTTTGGAAGTTGATTTCTTGTATGTTATTTCATGTTAAAGTTGATGACTCAGCCTCATTTGCATCATAACTGCAAACTTGAGCTGCACAAATTTGGTCTCACTGAATACATCTTAATTTAGTTCCTTGGGGTTCTAGTTGGTCCGCGTATCAGCATTTCATTTTTGTTCTATTTTATGGTATGATGAAAATTGTCAACTCAACATAACTTTATTTTCCAAACACCACAAGGAGATATCATGTATGTGACTCCTTGCTGGCTGATTTGGAATCTGCCTAGTTTCTTCTAGATGTTTTTTGTCCAATTAGTGGAATAAGAGAGATTAATCTGGAAAGTCATCAAGCTTGAAGTGCTTATCCTTGTATGCTTGCCAAAGTGGTATCTCTTCTTCTATTCATAGTTTTTGTCTCTCCATCAACTACCACCCTATGCTCCTCTCTTAGCTGGCAGAATTGTCCATTACGCATGCCCAACCATCTGAAGCAGCTCTCCCTCACCATATCCTAAGTTGAAGCTGCGTCTAAGATTTTACGAGTGTACTCACTTCTTATCCCAGGTTTTAGTTTGTTGCAACTCATCCATCTCGGTATTCTCATTTCCAGTATACTCATTTCGTGAACATGTTTTCTAATTGCGCATTATATCCGTTGGTCTAATAGCAGTCCTATAGACCTTCTCTTTTTTTTCCCCCTCGTATCCCACATCAGACGGATAGCATTGAAGCATATCTTGTGTAGTCATCGACCAGAATGGCGGTCTCATATGCATAGCATTGGTTTTATCAGGGACAAAACAGAAATTTCTATGGACCTTCTCTTCATCTTCATGGGCATCCTATGATTATATTGTACTCCAAAAACATATTTCTCCACTTTAACCAACTTGCTTTAATGTGATGAACAACATCCTCGACCTGAATATCATAAATGCTGAGTTTCAAACATTATTTTACTAGATTTTCTGAACATGATTTCCATATTTCTAGCTCTTATTTATATGAAGGGTCCCAGTCTAATAAAGAGTAAAGTTGTTCTTGCAAAATGGTTTCAATAGCCAACTTCTCTTTGTTATATATGTTTAACAGGTTGTAGATATAACAAGTTCATGAATTATGCTTAAACATATAATACAAATAAAACATTATGCAAACTTTCTAAACAAACGCTCAGTATTTATTACATCATGTTAATACTTGTGGTAAAAATATCAAGTAATGTTATGTATTATTACACAGGGTTAATAATGGTGGAATGTGACTGTTAACTATTTCGTTCATGCTTTGGAGATGATTATATATGAGCCAAAAGTATCTTTGTTATTTACATACCAAGTGTTGCAGAAACTAGCAGTTTAAGTTCTATATCACAGTCAAATAGTTTGCATTCAACTGAAAATATTATTGTTACTGGAAGTTTGTTCTATCCTCAGGATTATTAAATCATACTGGAAGTTGTGACTCATAGACCTCTGTTATGTGTGTTTTGTTCATTCATTTGGCATTTTGCATTCTTGATTTGATAAATAAGATTTTCTCAACTACGTGAGCTGCTAATAGCACTAGCATCTCAAAAGATCACTGCTAACATTATAATTGGGTAAGATGTTGGAGAAGTGTGCATCAGGAGTCTGATGCTAGATGTTGTGTCTACGTGATAGATCCAGGTAAAGCTTTAAAAAGTTAAGAAAATTCAGTTGTTATTTGTTAATAATCAAGGAATGATAATTTCTTAGACTTCGAGTGAGGATTTCATTACAAGAAAAGGGTTCTGGTTCTTCATGTAATCAGTTAGATGAAAATGATGATGTATTTAACATGAAAAATGGCAGTGCTCAAGTTTTCTTGAAGGAGATTTTTGACATGTATATGGTCTGAATATGCGGAAAGGAGTGGTCTTTTTACCATCGTCCAGTTTCCTTCTTTACTATTTCTCTATTTCTTACTTCCGTTTATGTGTCTCTGACCTTCATCAGAACACCACATAGAGGATTGATGATCCTCCTAATTCTGACAATTATTATTTTGATCTGACAGATTACATCGGGTACCTTAGTGTTACTTGCAGTGTGCTCAAAAAACGTCCTGAGACCTGAGTCCTTAAGCATAGCATTGTAGTTATACTATGCTCCCAATTTGTTGTGTCCATTTAGTTTATGTATTGTATGAAGCTCTAGTTAAATCTCTTTTTTATTATTATTAATGACAAGTGATCAATTTGGCACCTTTTTCATTTTTTACTACGTATAAGTCTATAATAGCTGTGTTTCAAGATACTAACCATAAGGAACAAGGTAATTGCTTGAGAATGTTAATGAGCTTCGCAGTTGTTACTTTTCAGGATTCATGCAAGGGTGCTGAAAACTTTGAGCTAAAGGAGGCTATTTTCAGAGAGGCTGCTTCTCCTCTACTATCAATTGCTAAGCGGCATGAAGGCTACCAAACCTTATGGTGTATCTGCTATGACCTCAATGATACAGCATTCCTTCGAAACCTTATGGTGTGTTATATGATCTTGATCATTTATTTGATTTTTCTCATTATTCCATTGTAGAATATTTCTGTCCATTTTATTCCTTTAGCAAAAGTACTTAGCTTCAAAGAAAGCAATTCAGAATCTACAATAAACATTTATTGTTACAATTTTCTCTATATTTTTCTTCAGACTTTGGTAACATTGAGTACTAACCTGAAAATGTTTAATTTAACATGTTGCTAGGTTTTACCTTATTGTTTGATTTCCTGTGATCTAATTTTTTTTTACCCCATCTTGATACCTGTTTGCTCTACTTTTTTTTAATCTGATTCATGATGTAGCATGACAGCGTTGGACCTAAGGGAGGATTCAGCTATTTTGTTTTCAAGCAGCTGATTAAAAGCAGACAATATGCTAAGCTGCTGAGACTTGGGGAGGAATTCCAAGAGCAGCTGTCTAGCTTTCTGAAGGAGCATGAACATCTTTTCTGGCTACATGAGATATTCTTAAATCAGTTCTCTTGTGCTGCGGAGACTCTTCATGCATTAGCTATATCTCAGGATGATACCTCTGCCTTGGAGAATGAAGAAACAGAGCCTACAAAACTAAAGCCACTGCCATCTTTGGCAGATAGAAGGCGCCTACTTAATCTTTCTAAGATTGCTGCGGCAGCAGGTTTGCTGGTTACTTTTGTTTTATCTGGTTTTTAGTCAAAGTATGGGCTAATATAGTCCTTCTTAACTTACAAGGGAAGAAGTTAATCTATTCAAGATGTAAATTTGTTATCAATATTTTAATTGCTTTCTTTTATGTACATTCATGGAATTCATGACTTCATTCATGTTCCTTGTGCTGTTATATCTTACCTGGTATATTGGCTTCTTTGTAACACAGATCCTCCAATTCTGAAATCAGCACAGCCACTGCAGAAAGTGGATGCTATTTTTATCTGTCCTCCGTAATTACTGTGCAGTAATCTTCTGTTCCCATAGTATATTCCATGTGTCTTATTTTCATACATATGGTATGAAAATATGTAGTTTAGGTTCCCTAGAACCATTTCCTACAAATTTCTTGGTTGTGAGATGTGTGAATTTGCTTCCAACACCTAATAAAGGTTCTCTCATTGCTGTAGGCGATGCGTACATTTTGATGCAGGACAATCGTGGACTATCCATCAAAAGATTTTAAGATCTATTAGAATAATTTTTATTTTAGTAATATTTGATTTGATTCCATGTAATCTTTTATTTTAGTTAGGATTTCTTTAGGATTTGATTTTGAAATCTCTTTTATTTTAGCTAGGATTTTATTTGATTGCATCTTTTAGTTTTGTTAGGTTTTGATTTGATTCTGATTTTTATTTACTTCCTTAAGTGTTTAGTTGCTTTCTTTTCCTATAAATAAGAGATGTAATTCTCCATGAGGAATAGACATTGATGAATAAAAAAATTGAGTTTGAGAATTCTCTCTTGAGCATGTGAGGTATTTTTTGGCATGTGATTTGCCTTTGTTAGGGTGTGAAGCCCCCTAGGTGTGATGCCCAGTATCTATTAAAATTCTCTTTCAATTATCCTTCTCGATCATCCACCACTCATTTCCCCTCCAAAAGAATCCCCACCATCCAACAAGTCAAAACACCTCCGCATAAATTTTTAAAAGCTACTGTTCATCTGTGAACAGTACCCGCGTACTGTTCATCTTGGTAGCCTTCTTCTTCGTCATGGAATTTATCCCCATTATGCCAAGTCGTCGACGATTTCTCGCCTCCAGATCGAAGTCCTCACGCCGCTCCCCATCACATTTGCTTCCAAATCCTCTCAAAATCTTGCTACATGGATCCTTTGTTTTCATTCAACTCTGCCGAGGACCATTTTCTTCATTGCCTAGCCAGCCTTGATAGCCTTTTTAACTGCCTCAATCCCTCAGATCCTTTCTCCATTAATTATGATCATATCTCTCCTTAGTATTACACTTAGTTTACTTTATCCATTGAACACGCCTAGCAATCTCAACTAGTTTAGCTCCAACTTCTTGCTGACATTAGTCCCTTAACCATCTTTTATGTATTATCACTTATTCATTTGAAGGTACTCCTTTGACCAACAACTATTTCCAGGAGTTGTTTTTTGTCGCCTATCATCCTGAGCCAAAAAGCATGGCTTGATCATAGAGCTACCAAAAAATGTTCCTTTTTATGCCATGTTAATTTGTGATTCTATGCTCAGATGGTGTCCAAAATCATTTATACTATCTCACCCATATATATGATACCTACATACATGCATATGTGTGTATGTGTGCCAGAACGGCTGCTTTTGAAGGATTTGGAAGGAAGCAAATCCCCTCATTCAATAGGTCGCACTATCTTCTACGGTGTTTTGTTCAAGTTGATTTTTGGAGTGTTCATAAACCAAACATCTATAATTTTTCTTGCCTACATGTCAAGAAGGTACTAAACAGATAGCCAAAGGTTCTTATATATATGGCTTGGGAAGTATACATTCAGAAACAGAACTGTGGATCATTATCTAGACCTTTTGGAACCCTTGCACACCTTATTTTGTCGGGTTTACAGACCATTGATCTGGAAAATCGCTAATTTTAACGAAGTACCATGTTACTCCTCTACTTACACTAGTTAAGGGATGTCTTTGCATTTATTTGTTAAGAGTGTTGGTTTGGTTTAGAAAAAGACATGGGATGGGATTCAGTCCCACAAGAGAGGAAGATGGATATATGGTTAAATATGTTGGGCCCAGGTAGATTACCTAGTCCATCTCTGTTGACAGACATTTCCAGCACCAACAAATTGGTACCAGAGCCTTTGGTTCGGTGGGCTTTGTTGGATGCTTTGTTTGCTTTGAGATTTTGCGTCGTGGGTTAGAGCTTATGGTGGAACACACTTGAGTTACATTTGCTCTTAGTGTAACTTGGACCTAAGTAGATTTGCTTAGTCTATGGCCTTTCCAACTCCAACAATACTAAACAGTATTGGCAACAATATCTCAGTCTGTTGAATTTTTTTCATAAAGCTATTTGATGCACTTTGATTGTGAACTATGAAAAAGTCAGTTTTGCTTTGTCTTTCATCTTTACCTTTACCTTATATCAGCTAATTGGACTTAGTAAGTTTTTCTTCTTTCAGATAAGTGATTGATTAACTTCATTTATCTTAAACAGGTAAAGATGAAGGTTTTGAAATGAAGATGGTCCGCATAGAAGCTGATTTGCGTATCCTAAAACTTCAGGTGATGTATTTTCTGAAGATGACAATATGTTTTTCTCAAAGCTTTTATGCATTTTACTGGGAGCTTCTTTAAAAATTTTAATCTTCCAAAGTCCCAAAAAAAAAAAAAAAAAAAGATTTTTGGAATTAATAATTGATCACTTGGATGTTCTATCGATGAACTTGTGCCTCTGCTTTCCATACTATATTGAAAGCAGGTGTCTCAACTTTTTGCTGAGAATCTCATTTCATGATACATAACAAAGAACCTTTTTCTTGATCTCCGTAATTGCCTTTCGTGATTTTTTAGCATTTATTTAGCGTGATACAGTTAACTGTTACTCGGCCTTCTACTGATTGTAGCATCACTCTCACTGCTTATATTTAAGGGTAATTATTATGGAATCCTCATCAAGTTTGGTCACATTATGAAACCCCATAACGTTATCTTTTCATTACAAAACCCCTTGTCATGAAAGAAACCGTTAAAAAATCCATTTATTATTTGCTTTTTTTCCTTTAAAATACCCCTCAACAATACAAGTCTTCTTCCTCAAAAGTATAGACATACCTTATCTCCCTTCTCTTCACACTAAACCCAAGCAACATGTACTCTTGATTGAGTTGGTTTTACATCATATTGGTTTCCTCATGAAAATGATAGTAAGAGTTTAAGGTTTTGTTTGTATCCAGCCTTAACCTTGCTGATTAAGAGATATAGTGAAGCTCTTGTATTTGC
The DNA here is from genome assembly GCA_012295165.1 of Asparagus setaceus. Lineage (NCBI taxonomy): Eukaryota > Viridiplantae > Streptophyta > Magnoliopsida > Asparagales > Asparagaceae > Asparagus > Asparagus setaceus. The sequence goes on from CM022709.1 coordinate 35,773,997, forward strand.
ATTGTTCTTTTAATAGAGTTTTTCAGTTTCAGATAGTTCACAGACATTTCATATATTGGTTATGAAAAATTATCCTTCTACCAAATATATATATATTTATATATATATATATATCTTGATGAAGAAAAATCCATGAAAGAGGAAGGTAACCTTTTCAAATCTTTGTTTGCTGCAATAGTCAATTTTCTAGTTTATTTTTTCTCTTATTTGGTGTAAGGACCTAAATAATTAATTTTAAGCTTAATAGTCTAAATCCTATTACACTAAAGCAACTCAGTTCAAAATCATCCATTTTTTTAGGAACAGTAGAGCACAATTAAGAAAGCAAGAAAATGTTTGACTTTTTTTGTAGAGCTATAGAGAATGCAAAGTTCTTATTTAGTTTAACCTTAATCTCTCTTAAATAGAGAATAGGTGGGTTACATAAGTGGATATGGATATTGGCCCAGTTACCTAAATACCTAAATAGTTAAACATATAATATCATCTAACACGCCCCCAAGCTGGAGCATATATATTATATATGACAACATTGACAAGCTTGTTACGTATGAGAACAAAATAACTACTTAAAAAGCACTTTCATCAAGTTAACTCTGTTTGGAGCAGTTGAAGAACATCATATATTTGTTTGCTTCATTTGAAGTAGCCGTTGAGCGAAATAGATCTCACGAAGTAGTAACTGGCAAAAAGTATAATCATAGCCAGATATAACTCGAGCATAAGCCAAGAGCCAAAATAGTGTTAGACAACGATCACAACCAAATCCTCATTTTTGTATAAATAGATGATCAGCCAACTAGAAATAGAAGACCCTTAAAATTGAAACATATCGAGGCAAGAAGAAACCTTAGGCAGATAAGCCAGTAGAAACCCTAGGCTAGGGTGTCCAAACAATTACAAGCCATTCGACCGGCCCAAAAAGCCCGTAAAACCGGCGCACGGTTTCGGCCGGGTTGGTTCGTCGATGCCCTACCGAGGCCCGGCCCGGATGCGGGTCTAGGTGCATATATACATATATATTTTAAAAATATAGTTAAATTGGTGATTTTGAGGTTTGAACCATGGCCATCTTTATTGGAGATTTAAAGCCTACCAAATAGCCAAACTAATTTTGTGCTATATTTGATGTGGTTTTTGTTATTATTCTCTATATATATACACACACACACACACACACACACACCTCTAAGTATATACTATATATACTTGTATATACTTATTAGTACATTGTATATAAGTATATACTTGTAAGTTTGCTTATATATATATATAAGTATACTTATATAAAAATAATATAAGTATATAAAAAATACATATATAACTATGTAATAATGATATGTAAATAAGTATATTTATATATGTTTTTATACTTATAAGTGTATACTTAATTATGTATACCATATAAGTATATAAGTATATATATTTATAACTATATACATATAAGTATATAAGTATAAATATATAATTTTAATACTTATATTATATAGTTATAAATATATATACTAATAAGTATATATGTAATGTATACTTATTTATACTTATAGTATATATATAAATATATACATATATGTGAATATTGATACTTGTATATATAATATATAGTTATATACTTATCTTGTATATATAATAAATAGTTATGTACTTATATGTAAGTATATACTTATATGTAAGTATATATATAAATATATACATATATGTGAATATTGATACTTGTATATATAATATATAGTTATATACTTATCTTGTATATATAATAAATAGTTATATACTTATATGTAAGTATATACTTATAATGCTTATAAGTTAAATCTTTTTGCAAAAGTTCTTAGTGATTTTTACAAAAATTTACAACAATAAAAAATTTAATCCAAAATTTTCAAAAATCTAATTTATATTTATTTTATGTTAAAAACACAATTTTTAATCCAAAAATTAAAAAATTAAAAATCGGCCCTACAGCCTTCTGCCCGTTTAGGCAGGGCTTTGAACCCGGCCCAGGCTGTTTGGACACCCTTATCCTAGGCGGATAAGCCAGTAGAAATCCTAGGTGGGCAGTCAGTAGAAATTCTAGGTGGCCAGTAGAAATCCTAGGCGGGTAAGCCAGTAGGTTGGTGAGAGAATGTTGAAGATTTGTGCTTGAGTGATCGAAGTGGCGCCTAATCTGTGGAAGGCACGGAGTAGACAAATCTTCTATTGATCTATTGAAGGAATGGACCAAAAAGTTCTTAAACAGCTATATCAAAGACGAATTCGATGCGATGTTGCGCATATTTAATGTATGTGCAATATAAACACGATGATGTAGATCTGATTCGAATCGGATCTAAAGTTGTTAAAAGCAATCAACAAAAGAAGCAAGATACATACTGCTCACAGTGAACAATGTCCGAGGGTACTGTTCAATTATGAACAGTACCCATGATGAACAGTAGAAGGGTAGGGTTTTTGACTGAGGTTGTTGAAGCCGAGATTGCTGAGGCCGCCGAGGGGAAGCATGGAGGCCATGCTTGCGGCAAAATCCTCTCGGCGGCCCCAAGATCATGAAATAGAGGATAAGTTCTTTAGGATTGAGATATCTGCTCTAATCATGGTTTTAAATGTCGGCCGACATATCGGACATGACGGCCGCCATGTCGGATCGGAGGCTAGAGCGACTTGGATATGATGTAACTGTGAAATTTGGTCTCCAAAAATTATTTGCCAATGGGTCGAAATGACTAAAAATGACCTAAAATCATGGGCAATAAGTCATGAAATAACGAATTTTGGCCTATGTGAAATCAATTCATCGAAACGACTAAAAATGGTAAAAAATCATGGGTTATAGCTCATGATATCATGAATTTTGACCTCTGTGAAATTATTTGCCAGGGGTTCGGATAGACTAAAAATGACTAAAAATGACCTAATATCGTGGATAATAAGTCATGAAATAATAAATTTTGGCCTTTGCATAATTATTTGCTAATTCATTGGAACGATAAACATGGTAAAAAATCGTGGGTTGTAGCTCATGATATCGTGAATTATGACCTCCATAAAATTATTTGCGTGGGGTTCGAACTGACTAAAAATGACCAAAAATTGTGGGCTATAGGCCCCAAAATTGTAAAATTTGGCCACCACGAAATTATATGCCAATAAGTTGAAACGACTAAAAATAGCTAAAAACTACGGGTTATAGCTCATAAAATAGTGAATTTTAACCTCTGGGGAATTACTTGCCAACGGGTCGAAATAACTATAAATATTAAAAAATTATGGATTATAGCTCATAAAATCCTGAATTTTGGCCTCTGCAAAATTATATGCCAGCGGGTCGAAACGACTAAAAATGGCTAAAGATCGTGGGTTATAGCTCACGTAATTTTGAATTTTAGTTTACGCAAATCTATTTACCAACACATCAAAATAACTAAAAGTGGCTAAAAGTTGTGGGTTATAGCTCAGGAAATCATCAATTTTGGCCTCAGCATATTATTTGCCAACAAGTCAAATTGACTTAAAATGGCCAAAAGAAGTGGGTTATAGCCCATACAATTGCAAATTTTGGCCACCATAAAATTATTTGCCAGTGGTTAAAATGACTAAAAATAGCCAAAAATCAAGGGTTATAGCCCATGTGATTGTAAATGTTGGCCACCATGAAGTTATATGCCAATGAGTTAAAACAACTAAAAATGGTTAAAAATCATCAGTAATAGATTATGAAATCTTTAATTTTTGCCTCCGGGAAATTATTTTCCCACAGGCCGAAACGACTACAAATGGCCAAAAATTATGGGTTATAGCTTATGAAATCATAAATTTTGGCCCTCACAAAATTATTTGCCAACGGATTGAAACGAATAAAAATGGCAAAAAATCGTGATTAATTTTGCGGGTTGAAATGACTAAAAATGCCATAAATCATGGATTATAGCTCATGAAATCTTGAATTTTTGCCTCCACGTAATTGTTAGCCAATGGGTTAAAATGAATAAAAATGGTCACAAATTAAATGTTATAGATAAGGAAATTGTGAATGCCAACGCGTTGAAACGACTAAACATGACCAAAAATCATGGGTTGTAGCTTATGAAATCGTGAATTTTGGTCTCCATAAAATTATTTGTCAACGGGTCAAAGTGACTAAATATAGCCAAAAATCATGGGTTATGTAGTACATGAAGTCATGAGTTTTTTCCTCCATGAAATTATTTATCAACTAGTCAAATGACTAAAAAAGGCAAAAAACTGTATGCTATAGCTTACGAATCGCGAATTTTGGCCTTCATGAAATTACTTGCCAACAAGTCGAAACAACTAAAAATAGCAAAAAAACTTGGGTTACAGCTCATTAAATCATGATTTTCTACAATGAAATTATTTACCTATTGGTCAAAATGACTAAAAATAGAAAAAAAATTGTGGGTTATAGCTCATGAAATCATGAATTTTGGCCTCCACAAATTTTTTCCTCATAGGTCAAAACAACTAAAAATGATAAAAAATCGTGAGTAATAGCTTATGAAATCTTTAATTTTAGCCAAGTGAATTATTGGTCAACAAGTCAAAATGACTACAAATGGTCAAAAAATAATGGGTTATAGCCCATGTAATTGTAGAATTTAGACTCCGCAAAATTATTTGCCAACAGGTTAGCACGACTAACAATAACCTAAAATATTGGGTAATAGGTTATGAAATAGTTAATTGTAGCCTCCTCGAAATTATGTCAATTCAACGAAATGGCTAAAAATGGTCAAAAATCATGGGTAATATAGCCTATGAAATCGTGAATTTCAACCTCCGTGAAATTATTTGCTCATGGGTCGAGCCGACTAAAAATAACCAAAAATTATGTGTTATAGGATATGAAATTTTATATCTTGGCCACTGCAAAATTATATGTCAAAGGATTGAAACAACTAAAAATGGCCAAAAACTATAGGTTATAGCTCATGAAATAGTGAATTTTGGCCTCCACAAAATTAGTTGCAAACGAGTCGAAACAGCTAAAAATGGTAAAAACTCATGGGTTATATCTCATAAAATCATGAATTGGCCTTTGCAAAATTATATGCCAAGTGATCGAAACGACTAAAAATGGCCAAAAATCGTGGGTTATAGATCACGAAATCGTGACTTTTAGCTTGGGAGAAATTATTTGCCAACGGGTTGAATCCACTAAAAATGACCAAAAATCATAGGTTATAGGTCATGAAATCATGAATTTTGGCTTTCACAAATCTATTTTCCATTGTGTCAAAACGACTAAAAGTCGCTAAAAGTTGTGGGTTCTAGCCAAGGAAATCATGAACTTTTGCATCTGCAAATTATTTGCTAACAGGTTGAAACGATTTAAAATGGCAAAACGTCATAGGTTATAGCCCATGAAATTGCAAATTTTGATCACCACGAAATTACATGCCAGTGGGTTAATACACCTGAAAATGGCTGAAAATCGTGGGTTATAGCCCATGAAATTGTAAATTTTGGCTACTGTGAAATTATATGCCAATGGGTTAAGACTACTAAAAATGGTAAAAAAATCATTGGTTATAGCTCATGAAATCTTTAATTTTGGTCTCCGCGAAATGAATTGCCAATTGATCAAAATGACTACAAATAGCAAAAAACCATGGGTTATAGCTCTTGAAATCATGAATTTTGACCTCCGCAAAATTATTTGGCAATGGGTCGAAATAAAAAATGGCAAAACGTCATGGATTATAGCCCATGAAAGCATGAATTTTTGCCTCCACATAATTATTTGCCAATGGGTTGAAACAGATAGAAACGGTCAAAAATCATATGCAATAGGTCAAGAAATAACAAATTTTGGCCTCCGCGAAATTATTTGCCAATGCGTCAAAACTACTAAATATGGGCAAAAATTGTGACTTTTAGCTTTTGAAATCGTAAATTTTGACCTCCGTGAAATTGTTTGCCAATGAATTAAAATGACTAAAAATAGCCAAAAATCTTGTGTTATTACACATGAAGTTGTAAATTTTGGCCACCGCGAAATTATATGCCACTAGGTGAAATCTGTAATTTTGGCCTCCATGAAATTATTTGCTAACGGGTTGAAACAACTACAAATTACCAAATATTGTGGATTATAGCTCATAAAATTGTGAGTTTTGGCCTCCTCGAAGTTATTTAGCAACATGTCGAATGACTAAAATTGGCAAAAAATCATACTTTATAGCTCATAAAATCGTGTCCGCGAAATTACTTGCCAACAGGTTGAAACAACTTAATATGGCCAAAAATCATGGGTTACACTCATTAAATCGTGATTTTGCTACCGCGGAAATTATTTACCTCGGATCAAAATGACTAAAATGACAAAAACCGTGGGTTATATCTCACTAAAATTTGAATTTTGGCCTCCACAAAGTTTTTTCCCTCGAGTCAAAATAAGTAAAATGGCCAAAAATCATGGGCAATAGCTCATGAAATCTTTAATTTTAGCCTCTATGAAATTATTAGCTAACGAAGTCAAAATGATACAAATGGGCAAAAATAATGGGTTATAGCCCATGTAATTGTAAAATTTATCTTCAGAGAATTATCCGCCAACGGTCGAAATGACTAAAAGGACCTAAAGTATGTGGTACCTAAAATATAGGGTAATAAGTCATGAAATAGTGAATTTTGGCATCCGCGAAATTAATTGCCAATTCATTAAATCGACTAAAATGACCAAAACTTATGGGTTATAGCCCATGAAATTGTAAATTTTGTCCATCGTGAAATTATATGCCAATCGGTTGAAATAACTAAAATGGTCAAAAATAGTGGGTTATAGTTCATGAAATAGTGAATTTTGGCCTCCGCGAAATTATTTGCCAATGCCAAAACTACTAAATATGGGCAAAATTGTGACTTTTAGCTTTTGAAATCGTAATTTTGACCTCCGTGAAATTATTTACCAATGAGTCGAAATGACTAAAGATGGCTAAAAATTTTTGGTTATAGCACATGAAATTTTAAATTTTGGCCACCGTGAAATTATATGCCACTAGGTGAAATCTGTAATTTTGGCCTCCATGAAATTATTTGCTAACGGGTTGAAACAACTACAAATTACCAAATATTGTGGATTATAGCTCATAAAATTGTGAGTTTTGGCCTCCTCGAAGTTATTTAGCAACATGTCGAATGACTAAAATTGGCAAAAAATCATACTTTATAGCTCATAAAATCGTGTCCGCGAAATTACTTGCCAACAGGTTGAAACAACTTAATATGGCCAAAAATCATGGGTTACAGCTCATTAAATCGTGATTTTTGCTACCGTGAAATTATTTACCTCTGGATCAAAATGACTAAAAATGACAAAAAACCGTGGGTTATATCTCACGAAAATTTGAATTTTGGCCTCCACAAAAGTTTTTTTCCCTCGAGTCAAAATAAGTAAAAATGGCCAAAAATCATGGGCAATAGCTCATGAAATCTTTAATTTTAGCCTCGGTGAAATTATTAGCTAACGAGTCAAAATGATACAAATGGGCAAAAATAATGGGTTATAGCCCATGTAATTGTAAAATTTATCTTCGTAGAATTATCTGCCAACGTGTCGAAATGACTAAAAAGGACCTAAAGTATAGGGTACCTAAAATATAGGGTAATAAGTCATGAAATAGTGAATTTTGGCATCTGCGAAATTAATTGCCAATTCATTAAATCGACTAAAAATGACCAAAACTTATGGGTTATAGGCCCTGAAATTGTAAATTTTGTCCACTGTGAAATTATATGCCAATCGGTTGAAATAACTAAAAATGGTCAAAAATAGTGGGTTATAGTTCATGAAATAGTGAATTTTGGCCTTCGCGGAATTACTTGCCAATGGGTCAAAGCAACTAAAAATGATAAAAAATCACGGGTTATAGCTCATAAAATCATGAATTTTGGCCTCTGTAAAATTATATGCCAGCGGGTCGAAACGACTGAAAATGGCCAAAAATTGTGGGTTATAGCTCACAAAATCGTGAGTTTTGGTCTGCGCGAAATCATTTGCTAATAGATCGAAACAACTAAAAATTCGCAAAAATCATGGGTTATAGTTCATGAAATAGTGAATTTTGGCCTCCACAAAGTTTTTTCCTCGAGTCAAAATAAGTAAAATGGCCAAAATTGTGGGTTATAGCTCTTGAAATCATGAATTTTGACCTCCGTGAAATTATTTACCAACAAAGTTGAAACAACTTAATATGGCCAAAAATCATGGGTTACACTCATTAAATCGTGATTTTGCTACCGTGAAATTATTTACCTCGGATCAAAATGACTAAAATGACAAAAACCGTGGGTTATATCTCACGAAAATTTGAATTTTGGCCTCCACAAAGTTTTTTCCTCGAGTCAAAATAAGTAAAATGGCCAAAAATCATGGGCAATAGCTCATGAAATCTTTAATTTTAGCCTCTATGAAATTATTAGCTAACGAGTCAAAATGATACAAATGGGCAAAAATAATGGGTTATAGCCCATGTAATTGTAAAATTTATCTTCGTAGAATTATCTGCCAACGTGTCGAAATGACTAAAAAGGACCTAAAGTATAGGGTACCTAAAATATAGGGTAATAAGTCATGAAATAGTGAATTTTGGCATCTGCGAAATTAATTGCCAATTCATTAAATCGACTAAAAATGACCAAAACTTATGGGTTATAGGCCCTGAAATTGTAAATTTTGTCCACTGTGAAATTATATGCCAATCGGTTGAAATAACTAAAAATGGTCAAAAATAGTGGGTTATAGTTCATGAAATAGTGAATTTTGGCCTTCGCGGAATTACTTGCCAATGGGTCAAAGCAACTAAAAATGATAAAAAATCACGGGTTATAGCTCATAAAATCATGAATTTTGGCCTCCGCGAAATTATTTACCAACAAAGTTGAAACGACTGAAAATGGCCAAAAATTGTGGGTTATAGCTCACAAAATCGTGAGTTTTGGTCTGCGCGAAATCATTTGCTAATAGATCGAAACAACTAAAAATTCGCAAAAATCATGGTTATAGATCATAAAATTGTGAATTTTGCTTTTTACAAATCTATCTGCAATGAGTCAAAACGAGTAAAAATGGCTAAAACTTGAAGGCTATAGCTCAGGAAATCGGGAACTTTGACCTCCGCAAATTATTTACCAACAGGTTGAAACGACTTAAAATGGCCAAAAGTCATGAGTTATATCCCATGAAATTGCAAATTTTGGCCACCATGAAATTAACTGCCAGTGTGTTAAAAACTTTAAATGACTAAAAATGATCAAAAATCGTGGGCTATAGCCCTTAAAATTGTACGCACCGTGAAATTATATGCTTATGGGTTGAAATGACTTAAAATAGCTAAAAATCATTGGTAATAGCTTATAAAATATTTAATTTTAGCATCAGCGAAATTATTTACCAATGAGTCGAAATGACTACAAATGGCAACAAATCGTGGTTATAGCTCTTGATATAGTGAATTTTGGCCTTAGCGAATTTATTTGGCAACGGGGCGAAACAACTAAAAAGGCAAAAAATCATGGGTCATATCTCATGAAATTCTAAAATTTTGCCGTCGCATAAATATTTGCCAACAGGTTGAAATGACTAAAAGTAATCAAAAATCGAATGTTATAGGTTCAGAAATAGTGAATTTTGGTCTCCACTAAATTATTTGTAAATGTGTCGAAACGACTAAACATGACCAAAAATCATGGGTTATAGTTCATGAAATTATGAATTTTGGTCTTTGTGAAATTATTTTTCAACAGATCGAAATGACTAAAGATGGCTAAAAATTTTTGGTTATAGCACATGAAATTTTAAATTTGGCCACCGTGAAATTATATGCCACTGGGTGGAAATGATTAACAATGGCCAAAACTTATAGGTAATAGCTCTGGAAATCTTTAATTTTGGCCTTTGGATAATTATTTTCCCACGGTTCGAAATGACTACAAATTGTTAAAAATCATGAGTTATAGCTCATGAAGTCGTGAGTTTTGGCTTCAACAAAGTTATTTGACAGCTTGTCAAATGACTAAAAATGGAAAACAATCGCATGTTATATCTCATGAAATTATAAATGTTAGAGTCCGCGAAATTACTTGCCTACAGGTCGAAAGAACTAAACCTGGCCAAAAATCATGGATTATAAATTTTTTCTATCGTGAAATTATTTATCTATCGGTTGAAACGACTAAAAACGGCAAAATATAATGGGTTAAAGCTCACAAAATCATGAATTTTTGCCTCCGCAAAATTTTTTCCTACGGGTCAAAACAACTAAAAAGGCTAAAAATCATGCTTAATAGCTTGTGAAATATTTAATTTTAGCCTCGGAGAAATTATTACCCAACGAGTCGAACCTATTACAAATGACAAAAAATAAGATTATAGCTCATGTAATTGTGAAATTTAGCCTCTACAAAATTATTACAAATGTGTCGAGACGTCTAAAAATGAACTAAATCGTGGGTAATAGGTCATGAAATAGTGAATTTTATTTCCTCAAAATTATTTGCCAATTCCTCAAAAATACTAAAAATGGTAAAAAATTGTGGGTTCTAGCTCATGAAATCTTGAATTTTGACCTCCGTGAAATTATTTGCCAATGAGTAGAACCGACTAAAAATGACCAAAAATTATGGTTATAGGCCATGAAATTAGAAATTTTGGCCACCGCGAAATTATATGCTAATGGATTACAACAACTAAAAATATAAAAAATCATGGATTATAGCTCATGAAATCATGAATTTTGACCTCCGTGAAATTATTTACCAATGAGTCGAAATGACTTAAAATAGAGAAAAATATGGGTTCTAGCATGAAATTGTGAATTTTGGCCTACGCAAAATTATTTGTCAACAGGTCAAACTAATTAAAAATGGCCAATAATCATGGGTTATAGCTTATGAACTTGTGAATTTTGTCCTGCACAGAATTATTTGTCAATGGGTTGAAACGACTCAAATAGCCAAAAATCATGGTTTATAGGTCACGAAATTGTTAATTTTGGCCTACGCGGATCTATTTGTTAGCTCGTCAAAATGACTAAAAATGGTTAAAAATTATAGGTTATAACGCATGAAATTGTGAATTTGGCTTTCACAAAATTATTTATCGACAAGTCGAAATGACTTAAAATGGCCAAAAGTCGTGGGTTATAGCCCACGGAACTCTCACAAAATTATTTGCCATTGGCTTGAATCAAAACGACTATGAATTGCTAAAAATTATGAGTTATTGATCATGAAATCATAAGTTTTGTTCTCCACAAATTTATTTGGGAACGAGTCAAATGACTAAAAATGATAAAAATCATAGGCCATAGCTCACGAAATTGTGAATTTTGGCCTCCGGGAAATTGTCAACATGCCAAAATAACTAAAAATGGCCAAAAATCATTGGTTAAAGTTCATTAAATTGAGATTTTTGATATCGTGAAATTATTTACCTATGGGTCGAAACGTCTAAAATTGGCAAAATATCGTTTGTTATAGCTCATGAAATCATAAATTGTGGCCTCCATAAAATTTGCAATTTCATGGGCTATAGCTCAGGAAATTGTGAATTTGGCCTAAATGTACTTATTTGCCAATGTGCCGAAATGACTTAAAATAGAGAAAAAATATGGGTTCTAGCGCATGAAATTGTAAATATTAGACACCATGAAGTTATTTGCCTATGGGCTGAAACGGCTAAAAATGGCCAAAATCGTGGGTTATATAAGCCTATGAAATTGTAAATTTTGGCCACCGTGAAATTATATCCGAATAGGTTGAAATAATTAAAAATGGCTAAAAATCATCATAATAGCTCATGAAAATTTTAATTTAGGCCTCCGTGAATTTATTTGCCAACAGGTCAAAATGACTAAAAGTAGCAAAAAATTATGGGTTATAACTCATAAAAATGTGAATTTTTACCCCCGCGTAATTATTTGCCAATGAGTTGAAATGACTAAAGATAGTAAAAAATCGTATGTTATATAGGTCAAGAAATAGTGAATCTTGGCCTCTGCAAAATTATTTCCTTATGAGTCGAAATGACTGAACATGGCCAAAAATTATGGATTATAGCTTATGATTTCGTGAATTTTAGCCTTCATGAAATTGTTTGTTAACGGGTCAAAACGATGAAAAATGGCAAAAAATCTTGGGTTATAGCATATGAAATTGTAACTTTTGGACACTGAAATTATATGCCATTGAGTGGAAATGACTAGAAATGGCCAAAATTTGTTGGTAATAGCTAATGAAATCTTTAACTTTGGCCTCCGTGAAATTATTTGCCAACCGGTCGAAACGACTATAAATTGTCAAAAATCGTGGGTTATAGCCCATGAAATCGTGAATTTTGGCCTTCATAAAAGTATTTGTTAATGAGCCAATCGATAAAAAATGATAAAAAATCATAGGCTTTAGTTCACAAAATTGCGAATTCAGGCCTCCACGAAATTACTTGTCAACATGTCGAAACAACTAAAAATGGTAAAAAATCGTGGGTTACAGCTCACTAAATCGTGATTTTTGCTACCATGATATTATTTACCTATGGGTCGAAATGACTAAAAGTGGCAAAAAATCGTGAGTTATAGCTTAGGAAATCATGAATATTGGCCTCCGCAAAATATTTTCCACACAAGTCAAAACTAAAAATGGGCAAAAATCATGGGTTATAGTTTGTTAAATCTTTAATTTTATCCTCGGTGAAATTATTAGCCAACAAGTCAAAGCGACTATAAATAGCCAAAAATAATGGGTTATTACCCATGTAATTGTGCAATTTGGTCTTCACAAAATTATTTTCCAACGGGTCGAAACGACTAAAAACGGTCTAAAATATTGGTTAATAAGTCATGAAATGGTAAATCTTGTCCTCCGCGAAATTATTTACCAATTCACATGGTTTAAATATCGGCCGACATGTCGGATTAGAGGCTAGAGCGACATAGATATGGCCATTTCAAGTCGGATATCTTTTTTGAGGTCCATGTCGGACATGTCTGGGATATTATGATATATCTACCGATTTTCGCCTTGAAAATCGAATCGGTACATTCTTTTCTTTTTGAGTTGTTAAGTATTGGGGTTTGGGTTTAGTACTCAAAATCCAAACCTGATTAATTCTTTTTTTAGCCTTTTGATCCCATAGTAACCCGATAGCATATAATACAGATTAGGGCAAAGAAAAAAATATTGCTCTCTTTTCCGCCGCGATCTCCTCTCTTTCGTCTTCGTCTCTACAAATTGAAATTGAGAATTCATAGAAGCGTGATGTAAACAATAAGTTTGAACCGTAGCTTGAAATCAATCCAAAGTCTAACACTTTATGTCAATTTTATGCAAGGCATTTTACTTTATGTTAATTTTATGCAAGGCACTTCGAAAGTTTTAGTTTGACAATGTGTATTTTATTTATTTGTTGGCATAATATTTCAATGTTTCCCTTCAAGAAATGGAAAACAACTCGTGTCTTGATGATGAATACTCAACTCAAGTAGGATAAGCTATAACATGACAAGTGTATTCCATCTTGGTGACCAAAATTGAGTAGAAATCCATCCGATATGGCAATCCGATATTTAACTTATGTCCCCCGATATATCCCCGATTTCCGCTATCCGACATGAATTTTAGCTATCCGATATGAACCTGACATCCGACATTTAAAACCTTGTCAATTCATCAAAACAACTAAAAAGGGTAAAAATCGGGGGTTATAACTCATAATATCGTGAATCTTGGTCTCAATAAAATTATTTGCTAACGGGTCAAACCGATTAAAAATGATAAAAAATCGTGAATTTTGGCCACCGCAGAATTATTTGCCAATGGGTTGATATGACAAGAAATGGTTAAAAATAGTGGGCTGTCTCACAAAATTATAAAGTTTGGTCTCCACGAAATTATTTGCCAATGAGTCGAAACAACTAAAAATGGCCTAAATTATTGGGTATAACTCATGAAATTATGAACTTTGGTCTCCATGAAATTATTTGCCAATGGGTCAAAACGACTAAATTTGGCCAAAAATCGTGAATTATGGCTCATAAAATCGTGAATTTTGGCCTCCTTGAAATTATTTACCAATAGATTAAAACAACTAAAAATGGTAAAAAAATCATAGGTTATAGCTAAAAAAATAGTAAGTTTTTGCCCCTGCATACTTATTTTTCAACGGGTTGAAACAACTTAAAATAACCGAAAATTGTTTGCTATAAGAGCTGAAATAGTGATTTTGGCCTCCACTGAATTATTTGCCAATGCATCGATATGACTAAACATGGCCAAAAATCTTGGGTTATAGCTCATGAAATCGTGAATTTTGGCTCTATGAAATTATTTTCCAATGAGTTTAAACGACTGAAAATGGTTAAAATTTATGGATTATAGCACATAAAATCGTAAATTTTGGCCACTGCGAAATTATATGCTACTAGTTTGAAATGACTAAAAAAAGCAAAAATTCGTAGGTAATAGCTCATAAAATCTTTAATTTTGATATTCACGAAATTATTTGCCGATGGGTCGAAAGGACTCTAAATTGCCAAAAATCATGGGTTATAGCTTATGAAATAATGAGTTTTGGCATTCGCAAACTTATTTGCTTACAGGTTAAATGACTAAAAATTGCAAAAAATTGTAGGGTAAAGCTCACGATGTAGCGAATTTGGCATTCGTGAAATTACTTGTCAATGGATAGAAACAACTAAAAATAGCCTAAAATCGTGGGTTATAGCTCACTAAGTCATGAATTTTAGCCTCTGTGAAATTATTTGCCAATGAGTCGAAACGATTAAAAATGGCAAAAAATCATGGGTTATAACACATAAAATTATAAATTTTGGTCACCGCGAAATTATATGCCACTGAGTTGAAATCACTGAAAATGGTCAAAAATTATGGATAATAGACCATGAAATCTTTAAATTTTTTCCTCTGAAAATTATTTACCAACGGGTCAAAATGACTAAAAGTTATCAAAAATCGTGGTTTATAGCTCATTAAATTGTGAGTTTTGGCTTCCACCAAATTATTTGCCAATAGATCAAATGACTAAAAATGATAAAAAATCGTAGGTTATAGCTAATGAAATCGTGAATTTTAGCTTTCACGATAGGAAATTGCAAATTTTGGCCACCACAAAGCTATTTGCCTGTGGGTTGAAACGACTGAAAATTGCCAAAAATCGTGTGTTATAAGCCTATGAAATTATAAATTTTGGTCACTGTGAAATTATATGCCAATGGGTTGAAATGACTAAAAATGGCTAAAAATCATTGGTAATAACTCATGAAATCTTTAATTTTGGCCACCATAAAATTATTTACAAACGGGTCGAAATGACTACAAATAGCAAAAAATTATGGGTTATAGCTCATGAAATCATGAATTTTGGCCTCCATAAAATTATTTGCTAATGGGTTGAAACGACTAAACAGGTAAAAAATCATAGGTTATAGCTTATGAAATCCTGAATTATTACCTCCGTGTAATTATTGGCCAACGAGTTGACATGACAGAAAATGATAAAAACTCGTATGTTATATAGGTTAGGAAATAATGTGGCCTCTGTAAAATTATTTGCCAATGAGTCGAAATGACTAAACATGACCAAAATCATGGGTTATTGCTGATCAAGGATCTACTGATAAAGGGAAAAGCCGAGGAGCGGCTAGTGCAACACACTTGAGCCTCATAGGCTATGTCTTTAATGATGATTTTTTTTGTTGAGACCTCAGACACTTGGGATATTACGGATGACGGTTTCATAAGACATTATATTTATCTTGATTCTTTTCCATATGGGCATATCTGGAATTGCTGATATCACGCAAGTTTGAGTGAAAGGGGGCAATGTTATATCATGAGAATAGCTAAATGTTAATCCTCTCCTAGGAGTCGACACGTGTCCCATGTTAACTAAGCACCAGATTGCCCTCACCCTATGCAGGACGACTCGAGCGGTCTTAACACTCGACCCTTCCCAAGAAGGGCCGAGTCGAAAGGCGTCCTTACATGAATCTCACTGTTGGGATCGACCCCATGCCTCATCATTCTACAAGGCTGGGTTGAGAACTGCCGAGTCTAAGAAGGCCGCGTATTGATCATGAATTTGTGAATTTTGGCTTTTGTGAAATTGTTTGCCAACAAGTTGATGACTAAAAATGGCCTAAAATCTTGGGTTATATCATATGAAATTGTAAATTTTGGACATCGCGAAATTATATGCCATTGAGTGGAAATGACTAAAAATGGTAAAAATTTATAGGTAATAGCTCATGATATCTTTAATTTTGGCATTTGCAAAATTATTTGCCAACGGGTCAAAACGATAACAAATTCCCAAAAGTCGTGGGTTATACCTAATGAAATCATAAGTTTTGGCCTTCATGAAATTATTTGTTAACGAGTCAGTCGACGAAAAATGATAAAAAATCATAGCTTATAGCTCACAAAATCATGAACTTTGGCCACATCAAAATTACTTGCCAATAGGTCAAAATGATAAAAAATGGCCAAAAATCTTGGATTATAGCTCATTAAATCGTGTTTTCGCTACCGTGATATTATTTGCATATAGGCCGAAACGATAAAAAGGGCAAAAAATTATGGGTTGTACCTCATGAAATCATGAATTTTGGCATTCGCAAAATTTTTTCTCGCAGATCAAAATAACTAAAATAGCCAAATATTATGAGTAATAGCTCATGAAATCTTTAATTTTAGCCTCGGTGAAATTATTAGCCAATGAGTCAAAATGACTACAAATGGCCAAAAATAATGTGTTATATCCCATGTAATCATGCAATTTGGTCTCCACAAAATTATTTGCCAACCGGTTGAAACGACTAAAATATAACCTAAAATATTGGGTAATAAGTCATGAACTAGTAAATTTTGTCCTCCGTGAAATTATTTGTCAATTCATCGAAACGACTACAAATCGTGCCAAAAATCATTGGTTATAGCTCATGATATCGTGAAATTTGGCCTCCTTGAAATTTTTTGCCAACAGGTCAAATTGATTAAAAATGGCTAGAAATCTTAAAATTTAGCCACCGTGGAATTATTTTCTAATGGGCCAAAATGACAGGGCAAGGTTAAAGATGGTGGGTTATAACTCACAAAATTATAAATTTTGGCATTTGCGAAATTATTTGGCAATGGGTCGAAACAACTAAAAATGGCCAAAAATCTTAGGTTATAGCTTATAAAATCGTGAACTTTGACCTCCACGAAATTATTTGCCAGCAATCAAACTGACTAAATTTGGTCAAAAACAGTGGGTTATAGCTCATGAAATCATGAATTTTGGCCTCCTTAAAATTATTTACCAATAGATTTAAATGACTAAATATGGTAAAAAATAATGGGTTATATAGCTCACAAAATAATAAGTTTTTGACCGCACATAATTATTTGTCAACGGGTTGAAACAACAGAAAATGGCAAATAAAATTTTGTTGTAAGATCTTGAAATAGTGATTTTAGCCTCCGTGGAATTATTTATCAATGCGTCGAAATGACCGAACATGGCAAAAAATCATGGTTTATAGCTCATGAAATCGTGAATTTTGGCCTGCATGAAATTATTTTTCAATGAGTTGAAACGAATAAAAATGGCTAAAAATCATTGATTATAGCACATGAAATTGTAAATTTCGTCCATAGTGAACTTATATGCCACTAGAAATGACTAAAAATGATAAAAATGGCCAAAAATCTTAGGTTATAGCTTATAAAATCGTGAACTTTGACATCCGCGAAATTATTTGCCAATAGGTCGAGGGGACTACGAATTGCCAAAAATCATGGGTTATAACTCATAAAATCGTGAGTTTTGACCTCTGCAAAATTATTGGCTAGCGGGTCAAATGACTAAAAATAGCAAAAAATTATAGGTTATTGCTCGCAAAATAGCAAATTTTGGGCTCCACCAAATTACCTGCCAACAGGTCAAAATAACTAAAAATGACTTAAAATCGTGGGTTATAGCTCACTAAATCGTGAATTTTGGCCTCCGTAAAATTATTTGCCAATAAGTTAAAATGACTAAAAATGGCTCAAAATCGTGGATTGTAGCACATAAAATTATAAATTTTGGTCACCATAAAATTATATGCCATTGGGTTGAATCGACTAAAAATGGCTAAAAATTATGGGTAATAGATCATGAAATCTTTAATTTTGTCTTCCGAAAATTATTTGCCAACGGATCGAAATGACTACAAATTAAAAAAAATTGTGTGTCATAGCTCATTAAATCGTGGGTTTTGGCTTTAGCCAAATTATTTGCCAACTAATCAAATGACTTAAATGGCAAAAAAACATAGGTTATAACTCACGAAATCCCGACTTTTGGTTTTCACGATATTACTGCCAACAGGTTGAAACAACTAAAAATAGCCAAAACTTGTGAGTTAGAATTCATTTATACGTAAATTTTTGCTACCATGAAATTATTTACATATTGGTTGAAACGATCAAAAATGGCAAAAAATCGTGGCTTATAGCTCACGAAATCATGAATTTTAGCCTCCTTGAAATTTTTTCCTACGGGTTGAAACAACTAAAGATGGCAAAAAGTTGTAGGTAGTAGCTCATGAAATCTTTATTTTTTGCCTCGGTGAAGTTAATAGACAACAGGTTGAAACGAGTACAAATGACCAAAAATAGTGGGTTTAGCTCATGTAATCGCGGAAGTTTAGCCTCCACAAAATTATTTGCCAACGGGTCGAAACAACTAAAATGGCCAAAAATCATTGGTTATAGCTCATGAAATCTTTAATTTTGACATCCATGAAATTATTTACCAATAGATTTAAATGACTAAATATGGTAAAAATCATGGGTTATAGTTCATGAAATCATGAATTTTGGCCTCCGTAAAATTATTTGCCAATAAGTTAAAATGACTAAAAATGATAAAAATCGTGGGTTATAGCTCATGAAATCTTTAATTTTGACATCCATGAAATTATTTGTCAACGGGTTGAAACAACGAAAATGGCAAATAAAATTTTGTTGTAAGATCTTGAAATAGTGATTTTAGCCTCCGTGGAATTATTTATCAATGCGCCGAAATGACCTAACATGGCAAAAATCATGGTTTATAGCTCATGAAATCGTGAATTTTGGCCTTCATGAAATTATTTTTCAATGAGTTGAAACGAATAAAATGGCTAAAAATCATTGGTTATAGCTCATGAAATCTTTAATTTTGACATCCATGAAATTATTTGCCAAATCGCTGAAATGACTAAATATGGTAAAAATCATGGGTTATAACTCATAAAATCGTGAACTTTGACCTCCACGAAATTATTTGCCAATAGGTCGAGGGGACTACTAATTGCCAAAAATCATGGGTTATAACTCATAAAATCGTGAGTTTTGACCTCTCGCAAAATTATTGGCTAGCGGGTCAAATGACTAAAAATAGCAAAAATTATAGGTTATTGCTCGAAAATAGCAAATTTTGGGCTCCACCAAATTACCGCCAACAGTCAAAATAACTAAAAATGACTTAAAATCGTGGGTTATAGCTCACTAAATCGTGAATTTTGGCCTCCACAAAATTATTTGCCAATAAGTTAAAATGACTAAAAATGGCTCAAAATCGTGGATTGTAGCACATAAAATTATAAATTTTGGTCACCATAAAATTATATGCCATTGGGTTGAATCGACTAAAAATGGCTAAAAATTATGGGTAATAGATCATGAAATCTTTAATTTTGACATCCATGAAATTATTTGCCAATCGGATCGAAATGACTACAAATTAAAAAATTGTGTGTCATAGCTCATTAAATCGTGGGTTTTGGCTTTAGCCAAATTATTTGCCAAATCGCTGAAATGACTAAATATGGTAAAAATCATGGGTTATAGCTCACTAAATCGTGAATTTTGGCCTCCACAAAATTATTTGCCAACGGGTCGAAACAACTAAAAATAGCCAAAACTTGTGAGTTAGAATTCATTTATACGTAAATTTTTGCTACCATGAAATTATTTACATATTGGTTGAAACGATCAAAAATGGCAAAAAATCGTGGCTTATAGCTCACGAAATCATGAATTTTAGCCTCCTTGAAATTTTTTCCTACGGGTTGAAACAACTAAAGATGGCAAAAAGTTGTAGGTAGTAGCTCATGAAATCTTTATTTTTTGCCTCGGTGAAGTTAATAGACAACAGGTTGAAACGAGTACAAATGACCAAAAATAGTGGGTTTAGCTCATGTAATCGTGAAGTTTAGCCTCCACAAAATTATTTGCCAACGGGTCGAAACAACTAAAAATAAGGTAAAATCGTGGGTAATAGGTCATGTAATAGTGAATTTCGACCTTTGTAAAATTATTTGCCAAATCGTTGAAATGACGAAATATGGTAAAAAATCATGGGTTATAGTTCATGAAATCATGAAATTTGGCCTTTGTGAAATTATTTTCCAACGTGTCGAATCGACTAAAAATGATAAAAAATCGTGGGTTATAGGCCATAAAATTGTAAATTTTGGCCACCGTAAAATTATATGCCAATGGGTGGGTTTGGATCAAATTCTTTACATCCAAATTTGATGTTTAGTCATTCATATTAATTTGTCCATTTCTTTAGTGTTGATTTTCATCATTTAAAATGTCTAAAAAGAAGATTTAAAATGTCTAAAAAGAAGAAAAATATTCAAGTAATTCAAAGATTTATTTATTAGTATTATTTGCTCATGCATCAAAATACATAAAATGGACGGTTTAAGTAGCAACTTAGTTAAATTACAATTAGAATATTTGAGACCTATCAAGAAATGGTGTTTGTAACGGTATTTAAGTGTTTATTTTAAGACATAATATGTATGAATGTAAACCGCTATAAAGAATACATATCAAAAAATAATAGATCATGCAAATGAATATCCCATAATTGAAGTACCAACTCATTCTTTGTATTTGTGTATGCGTGTTTACATGACTACTTATGGAGGAGTCGGAGCCAAATTTTTCCATTCAAATTAGTTGTTTGAGTGTATATGAAAAATCTAGTCTTTTGAAGTAAATCTACATTATAGAAAGAATCTGAAAACCGAAAACAAAAATGTTTAACACAGTCTTTGTCCCATGCATCTCTAAGGCGAAAAACAGTCAAATGGCAGGTTAGCTAGTTAAATAGTGTAAAATGTTTGACACCGAAGAAAAAATAGTATATAAGAAATTTTCAGTATCTAGATAATAAAATTCTCTGCAGCATAAGTTTAAGCAAATTATAATTAATATTTTCGATCATTCATTTGTGCATGCTTGAGGTATGGACAAAATGAATTAAACTCTTGAATTTTTGGTTTCTGAGCACTTAATATGATATGGTCAACTTCAAAAAGCCAAGTCAATTCTTCTGTTAGTATACATTTACATACATGTAGACATTGTGAGCTTTGACTCGGGGCCTAATTTTAGATTTTCCAATCATTCATTTGTGCATGTTTGGCGCATAGACAAAAGAATTAAATGATTAAATTTTTTTGTAAGCACTTCATATGAGATGTCAACTTAAAAAAAAGCAAAAGAAAAAGAAAAAGAAAAAGAAAAAGAAAACCAAGTCTGTCCTCTCTTTATATACATTTATATACATGTAGATATTGTGAAGTTTGACTCAGATCTATTTTCAGAATTTGTGTTTGGATCCTATCACAACTCAAACAAATGAGTCACACCCTTTGATGTTCTTTGAACCATTTAAATGTTTAAAAATATAATTCTGACAACTTTTAAGTGAGCTTAAGGTTAACAAACATTTATTCCAGAAGATTATTAGGTTTTCCAACTAAGCCAAAATATTTTAGTTCTACTTCGTTTTTATTTACATCCTCATTTATTAGTTGATGATGATAGCATTTTGTTAATTAAGTATTTACCAAAGGTAGGTTGGAGAAATAGTAAAAAATTAACATTGATTCCAACAAAATATCCATCTTATTTAACCAAAAAGTTGCTAAAAATTATTTAAAGGTTGTCTGAGAGAGTACTCTTTGTGGTTTTCTTTTGTGCATCAAGTTATATTAAAATTTGATTAGATATACCATCAAGTTATATTAAAATTTGATTTTACATGAAAATTTGATTAGATATACCATCTAGAATATTTTAAAGCACCTAAATTTTGGTGTACAAGAGTTTCAAACTATTTGAAGGAAGATCATTTGGTTTAATTTTGAAGTTGTAAACTATACTTTTGCTTAATGTGCTACTAAAAACTTTAGTCGGAGCTTCAAAATTAGCAATTCAACCAAATGATCTTAATCCAATTAGTTTAAACCGTTATGTAGCAAATTTAGGTATTAGTATCATTTCACTTTGTCCACTTTAATTTCATTGGATGCACAAGCAAAGAACCACAAAAATTTACTGCCTTTGACCGCTGTTAAATGTCATATTGGTAATTAAATAAGAGTACTTTGTTGGACACAATGCTAAGTTTTCAATTCTTTTGCTATGTACCCTCAGAAAGTCTAAAATTAATAAATGAGGTTGGAAAACAAGATTAGTGCATAATGGTAAGTTAAAAGATTTTGGCTTAATTGAACATCAAACTTACTAATTTTTTATAATAAGTGTGTTATTCTTAAACTTCACTAAGTGTTACCTGAGGAGAATCAATTTTGTTTTAATCTTGACAATGTGCTATTTGAGGTGTATATTATACACTTTCTGTCGGTGAACATCCAAGCTCAAATTCTACCAATAGTATCCTAGTCAAACTATGTGTGGGCTTGTGTGCGTCGGCTGCAGTTCATTTACGAAAATGACCTGCCAAGGGATATAAATGGTGAGATTTATGTGACTAACAAAGTGAGCCTTTACCATTAATCCATCTCTTGATCGTTCAAAAGTTACATGTATCTACTTTACTCTGGATATATGAAAATCTATATGTCAGAATTTAGACATGAAGAGCTTCACATACTAGCTGATATTCCATTGCACCTACGAAAGTATCGAATGGGGACCTTGAGTCAGACAATATATCTCTTTACCTATTTCTCCTCTTTTTTCCTATTCTTCTTTTTGCTTAGAATTTAAAATAACTGTACTATGTGGTTTCGCTTGTCGGCATGTTCACCATGTATATTGAGACTTTCTCTTGCTGTTTGCTTCTTCTCTCGTTGTAGGAAGAGATTATGAGACATTATCCCTATCGTGAAGAAATACAAGACATCAACATGCCCTTGCCTCCAAGAGAACTGATTGAGATGTGTTTGAAAGGGAAAAGCCGGGAGTTATCCTTATTAGCTTTTGAAGTATTCGCATGGACAAGCTCCTCCTTTCGGATTGCAAACAGAAGCCTTCTGGAGGAATGCTGGAAGAATGCAGTTGACCAGAATGATTGGGCAGCTCTCAGCCAGGCTTCAACTGCAGAAGGGTGGAGTGATGAAGTGGTACTAGAAACTATGAAAGAAACTGTCCTTTTCAAGGCATCTAACCGTTGTTACGGTCCTGAAGCTGAGATGTACGATGGGGATATTGATGAAGCCTTGCCTCTGCAGAAAGAAGATGCGGAAATGCCAGGCCCTTCAGTGGAAGGTATCCTGATGCTGCACAAGGATTTTCCAGATGCAGGTAAGCTAATGCTGACTGCGCTTATGATGGGCAAAGAAGTTTTCAACAACATTTTTGAAGAGGAAGAGGAGGCTATGGATTTCTGATTGAAAATTTTGGTATCTCATGAAAGCTGTTGGATTGGTTGGGTGTACTGTCATGGTATAGTCTACACTATGTACACCATACATCTCCCTCCGGCTTCTTTAGTTCTAAATCTTATATTATTCATGAGTTGTAATTGACAATTTGCACATAATTGGAAATATACGGTTGGACGTCTATTAACGTTAATCAGATCATTTATTGTCATTTATATTTTAGCAGATTTAAAAAAAAAAAACGATTTATGTCCTGCTGGACTAGTATAGTTCATGTGTGTTGCACGTGTGATATATTTGTTTTACGTTATAAATATTTTCAATTGACAGGAAAATGATGAGATGACCAAAATAATTGCACATGCATAAAAACTATAAAATAGTATACTAACTTAAAATATTTTTAGCTAAAAGAATATTAAGTTAATGTATAAATATTATTAGGTATTAATATTTTAAAATAATAAACAAACCACCTCTTAATATTAAAATGTATTAAAATAAAACTCTCCTGGCCAAAATTCCCTTTTCTCTTAATTTTATCTTTGTATCATCTTTCATATCACAAGTTAAATAAATTACTTTCTTTCTTGACTATTTTAATCATTCTAGAAATTAGAGACCCCATGAATGCTAGCTTGCTGAAAACTAAATACCTAGCTATTTTAATTTTGTGTAAATTGCACTAAACCCCAATAACTTTTAAAGTTGCACTAGACCCCTAATAACTCTTTTCTAAATTGCAAAAATCCCCAATAAGTATCTGTGTTTGCAGACAACCCTGTAAATTAGAACCAAAGGACAACATAAACATCTGAATAGGTCTTAGAGGTTTAGTTTAATTTTAGCCAAAAGTATTGGGGGTATTCTGCAAAAGTTATTGGGAGTTTAATGCAATTTTGAAAGTTATTGGGGGTTACTCCTAAATGCAGATAGTTCTTGGGGGTTTAGCGTAATTTGCCCTTTAAAATTTCTTAGAAACTATAGCATTAGCTATAGCATTTCTAGTTAATGACATTCCTAGTTTCCTGAATGCTTGCTGACAACTGACTACTTAATACTTAACTAACCCCCTATAAATGCTTGTTGAGATTGTGATACTTAACTATTTTAATCTGTCTTAGAAAGCATAACATATCCCTTGATGATTTTTGTTAATTACATATTCTCAAAGTTCATTTCTTAGTTTCGGTTTTGCCGAATTATTTCGTGAAAATTGAATACTTAAAACTAAAATGCGGAATTTCTTGATGCGAAATATAACAGTTGAGAGCGTTCAACACTGAGAATTTGAAATTTAACAAAAGAGTAAGGTATGTCTTCCCTCTTTCATAAGATCTGACTTTCATAAGCTTCTGGAGATCAAAATAATAAGTCATTATAAAAGTTAGGATTTTTCTTCAACATAATTTAAAGTAATAATTAGGAAATTTTAACTTTAGGAAGTGTTCGATTGATGAATTAAATGGTGAGGAGGAGTTTTAGAAATTAATCAAAATAGTAGTTAGAAATTTTTCTTATATACTAATATTATTTATTTTATTATATAATATTTTAGTATATAAAGTAAACTATTTATTTATTTAATATAAATATACAACTAATATCATAAATGTTGATGTATGAAATCACACAGTCACTAAACTCTGCTAGATTAGTTGTTGATTGAGTGGTGTCCGCCTTCTCTTCTAATATCCGATGGTGCTGTCAAACTAGAAGTTCACCTACGCCAGAAGAAAAACCTGCGGAAGGGCAGAGTTGGGATCTCCCCTGGTCCCTCCGATGATCAAGTCAGTTAATGTGGAAAACATGAATATGAATGGAGCAGGAATTCACTAAGTTCGATTGCCCATGCAACCATTCTTCTAGGGGTGGTTGGACTCCCCAAAGCTTTTTCAAGGCAGGCTTGTCCGCACAATGATGGAGTGTGCTGAAAATAAGGACGAAGTCTACAAGCGGTTGTGATGAGGGCAAAGGACGCCTTCTCGATCAGAGGATAATTTAACTCTCCTGCTCTAAGTATCCGGCTGACATAATACACCGACTTTTGAATATGGTCCTCCTCTCGAACTAGGACTGAGCTGACTGCCTCGGGGGAGACGGCTACTCCCGTGGTCCCTCCGACGGTCAAGTCAGTTTATGTGGAAAACATGAATATGAATGGAGCAGGAATTCACTGAGTTCGATTGCCCATGCAACCATTCTTCTAGGGGTGGTTGGACTCCCCAAAGCTTTCGCTGGCGCTTGTCCGCACAATGATGGAGTGTGCTTGAAAATAAGGACGAAGTCTACAAGCGGTTGTGATGAGGGCAAAGGACGCCTTCTCGATCAGAGGATAATTTAACTCTCCTGCTCTAAGTATCCGGCTGACATAATACACCGACTTTTGAATATGGTCCTCCTCTCGAACTAGGGATCGAGCCGACCGGCCGGAGGCTACTCCGCGGGTCCCTCCGACGGTCAAGTCGGTTTATGTGGAAAACATGAATATGAATGGAGCAGAATTCACTGAGTTCGATTGCCCATGCAACCATTCTTCCAGAGGTGGTTGGACTCCCCAAAGTTTTCTTCAGTGGCAGGCTTGTCCGCACAATGATGGAGTGTGCTTGAAAATAAGGGCGAAGTCTGGCGGTTGTGATGAGGGCAAAGGACACCTTCTCGACGAGAATAATTTAACTCTCTGCTCTAAGTATCCGGTGACATAATACACCCGCTTCAATATGGTCCTCCTCTCGAACTAGGGATCGAATGATCGCTTCTGGGAGACGGCTACTCCCGTGGTCCCTCCGACGGTCAAGTCAGTTTATGTGGAAAACATGAATATGAATGGAGCAGGAATTCACTGAGTTCGATTGCCCATGCAACCATTCTTCCAGAGGTGGTTGGACTCCCCAAAGTTTTCTTCAGTGGCAGGCTTGTCCGCACAATGATGGAGTGTGCTTGAAAATAAGGACGAAGTCTACGAGCGGTTGTGATGAGGGCAAAGGACACCTTCTCGATCAGAGAATAATTTAACTCTCCTGCTCTAAGTATCCGGCTGACATAATACACCCGCTTCTGAATATGGTCCTCCTCTCGAACCAAAACTGACTTGACTGTCGGAGGGGCCACGGGAGATCCCAACTCCGCCCTTCCGTAGGTTTTTCTTCTGGCGTAGGTGAACTTCCAGTTTGACAGCACCACCGGATATTAGAAGAGAAGGTGGACTCCACTCAATCAACAACTAATCCAGCAGAGTTTAGTGACTGTGTGATTTCATACATCAACAATAAACTTTAAAATAATACTATACTTAGTTATATTAAAAAAATAACCAACATGTAAGGTCATTTTCACTCTACATATTTACTTTCATTAGAATCCTTTGCACATATATTATGCAAGGAAAAAAAAGACAGTTAAAAAACTTAAAATTGAAGAACGCCGCCCATGGCACTCGCAAAAAGTCCATCAGCTAAGGCTGTTTGTTTCATTTCCTAAAATCGTAGGGAAAAAAATCCAGTGCAAAATATATATATTCATATGTTTCCATGTGTTCTTTGAAAATCTTTTTCTGTGTTTGTTTTAGGATGAAATACAGGGCATGAACTGAGTGGAATTGTAATCTGTTATTTATTTCAACCCCAAAAAATAGGAAAACAAAAGTTAACAGAAGACTATTTTTAATAGTTAATTCTCACTTAATTCCCAATTGAAAAGCCCTCCATCAATTCACCAATATTTAATTATTTAATTTCATCTTTCCGCCTCTTTTCTACTGAATTCCGAGCAAGTGCAGCGAAATTGCTTTCCGCCTAAAAAGTAATCATTTCCGTGATTTTAGGAAACATTTTCTTATAATTGCTTTGTGAAACAAATACACAAACACAAGAATAGGAAAGTTTGAACCATAAAATTTTTCTAATTTGACAATGTCAGAAGGTAGTGGTTTATGGGAATTCTTTGTGAAACAAACACACTAAGAGAAAAAGAAAAACAATTCGCTTAAAATTAATGAACTTTTCAACGGAACAAATCGATTTCATATGCTGGAGCCAAAGAGAGAAGGATCATTAGATTAAAATCAAATGCACTTATGTGGGTTCAAGTTAATCCAAGTAATAAGTGTTCGCGGTGAAAGTTGGGATGATTATCATTGCCGATGAATTCGTTACACCTTTATGGATTTACAAACGAATTCAAAAATAACTCGCCTTTTTATAAAGCTTTACAATGAAAAATCAAAAAAGATTACAAATTTACTTCACCAAAATAAACGCGGGATCCGTTTATCGGCTCCTCGCTTGCGTGGGTGTCTTAGCCTGTGCCGGGGACTCTATTCCGTCCGTGTACCGCCGCGTGATCGCGATCCGAAGAAAGATCTACACGGTAAAAAGGGGATTATTTCACGAAGGAAATAATAGCCCAAAGCGAATGAAATCGACTAAGCGAGATCAAAGCTCTTCTCGGGATCAAAAATGAAGTTTTGATCCGGAGGAAACGCGTGTAGATCTGAGATCCGATCTCTCGAACCTTTTTGAGGGGATTATGTCACGAAGGAGGATAATAGCCCTGTGGATTATCTCACAAAGGATGATAATAGCCCTGTAGAGTTCGCCGAGATCTGGATCTGGTGTCGAAGAAGATTGATCGTTGCTCCCAAGTTTGGATCTGAGGTGAGAAGGCAATTTGGCAGAGCTTCGGCTTCTCAAAATTTTTCAGATATCTCCAAATGAGACCCCCACCTTGTATTTATAGATTTCACAAAGCGGATGCGGGTCAAACCTGTGCAAAAAGCCCGCCTAGACACTCTAAGGTGTTCGCCAGGTGTCTCTACTGAGACATTTGAGGTGTCTCGCCACCGAGACACCCTAGGGTGTCTCGGCTTTGGCCGAGACACCTTGAAGTGTCTCGGCCTTGGCCGAGACACCATAGTGTGTCTCGGTCTTGGCCGAGACGCCTTATGGCCTTTTCCTCGCTTTTTGTTTGGTCCGGGCATTGGTCCGCTTAATTATGACCCGGTTTTATGAGTTTGGTTTGATTCGAAATTCACCGTTTGGATTTATTCCATCGCTCGCACGCGATTCGCCGCTTCTTTGACTCGCGCGCTTAGCCGATTTGCTTCATGCGTTCCGTCGACTCAGTTCGTTGACTTGGACACCTCGTCGACTCACTTTATGTGTTTCGTCGACTCGGTTTATTGACTTGGATGCTTCATCGACTCGCTTTATGCGTTTCCATCGATTCGCTTTATGTGCTTGCGTCGCGGTCACTCGTCGTCACGTCGCCAACGGTTCGTTGCGACGTCGTCGAATGGCTCGTCAATCGCCAACTCGTCGTCACAAGCTATGTTCGAGGACGTATAGGTAATTTTTGACGCCTACAGATACCCCCTCCAAAGTGTTTCGATCTCGCTCTTTTATAGAAGAAGCCGAAATACTTTGGATATGATAGGCCCCAACCTTCAGTCGGTACAACGGGACCTAAAAATGGCTTCGAATCCTGACTTCTCCAATTCTTTCAGATTATCCAGTGCTTGTAGGATGACTGAAAGTGTCACGGTGCTGCATTTATTGTCTGACCGCTGTTGAAGTCTTGAATCGAAAACCAATGAATGAATTTTCTTGTTTTAGCTCGCGTTGGTGAGTTATCGTCGGACTGACCATCCAATTTCGTGAGGCTTAACGGTGGCGAATTCTTCGTTCGTTAAGCTTGCCATAGCGGGAGGAATTTTTCTGAGATTCATCTCTTAATCGGTGAATTCTCTTTTGCCATGCGTTGACCGGCATCAGAAATTTTTTCTTGAAATCCAATAGGCGATTTTCCACTGTGACGCGTTGTCCGGCGTCGTAAAATTGAACACAGCGGGTGTAAATTGGGGGTTGTCAAGTTATCCTTAAGAATATAAAATATTCTCCAGGAACTCCTCGACAAAATAGGAAATAGTTTATACTCATATACCTTTTTGGAGTAAATAACCACCGTGGGAGGAGATTTGAGGGTTGTCGAGTTATCCTTAAGAATATTTTATGAAATATTCTCCAGAAACTTCTCAACAAAATAGGAAATAGTTTATACTCATATACCTTTTTTGGAGTAATTCTGCGGCCCGAATAAATTGAGCTGGATGAAAATTGACTCTTTATGGGTGATGTCCCCGCTGAATGATTGGTCCAGGGACCCCTCCAAGTGTGTGGGAGAGGGAAATCGTGAGGCGATTCAAGGGGCTGATTGGCCGTTTGATTGCTTCGCCCATTTGAATTTTCTCGACCCGGACTTGGTATGACCTGATTTGGGACTGATTTGGGCCGAATTAGGGCTGATTTGGGAACCCAAAAATCCACTTTTTTCAGGTAAAAATCCGGCCCCTTTTTCCTCTCCTATTCCTTGTAGGATTCGCCGAAAACTTGCATTTTTCTCTTTTCTTTCTTTCCTTTTCCTTTAATTACTTGGTTTGGGCCAAACCAAACCTGATATCTCCCCTATAAATCAGGCCGAACCCCTCCCCTTCACAAGAGAAAATAATTTTTAACCAAAAAAATTTCGGCCGACCCCCCCCAACAATTTAGGGTTTTCGGCCGGCCCCCCCTCTCTCTCAAATTCGGGTTTTTTTTGTCGTTCTTTCGCCTTTCCTCCCTCAAACTCCAGTGAGTATCCAAGGTACAGGTCTCCTATTTATTTTAGTCCCAAGAATTTTCTCAAATCCTCGTGCTATTAGGATTTCTGAAGCCTCGCAATCTTTCTTTCAGATTTCGGCTTGTCGGGTTTTCGAGCTTTCTTCCAGGTAAATCCTTCACAACCCCTTGCATATTTGGTTTTTATTTCAGTAAATAAACCTGTGGGCATGTATGTAAGGGTTTGGGGGCTTGATTTCATGCCTCGAATTGGGGTTTTTGAGGGTGAAATTGCATGAAATTTGAGGGATTTCGGTTCGAAAAAGAGGGTTGAAGTTTGAGGGGCTTTTATGCAAAAATTAGACTGTAATTTGAAGGGTTGGTATGCCAATGATTGCTGAGAATTCCTGAATTTTATTTTTGGCCAAAATTTGGGGGGGGGGGGTTATATGTAAATTGTGGCTGAAATTCAGGGGGTTTTGTGCAAAAAAGGCTGAAATTCAGGGGGTTTTGTGCAAAAACAGCCTAAAACTTTGGATTCGAAGGCTATTTGGGTGGCTGGGAATTTTGGGCTTGAAAGTGACTTGTATGGCCGAAATTTCAACCTGGACCTAGGGGTATTTTGGTCATTTTACGGTCAAGTTTGATCAGGAGGGGTTTTTGAATAAAATTTGAACCTGATGTCGGCGCGTACACCTCCTGTAGGTTTAACTAGAATTTGACCAAGAAATCCCAATATATTTTCCTAGGATTTTTGGTTTAAAACTCATAGTTTCCTTTTTTGTCTCGGATTTAATCCGTTTGGTTCCTTTCTGCAGGTCAAGATGTCATCGGGGAGATCACGCGCTCCGAGGAGCCAGCCAGCTATCCCGCCACCTAAGAGTGCGCCTTCATCACTTTCTGGTGAGCTTTTTTCTACTCCTTAGTGCATTCAAAATTCGCATGTAGCGTATTGCATTCCCGCTTTGTTCTCCTTTGTGAGGCAATTGGGAAGAGTCGCGATTCTCCTTCGTGAGGGTCGTCGCTTAAAAGATGGGTTTTGATTGGTCAACACCTATCTTGAGGGGGCGGTATCATGTTGTATTGTGCTTCGTAGGGCAGGGTATATTATTGCTTTCTTTGTGCGATGATATACATTGCCTTATAAGTGCATAATGCAGCTGGAATCGTCTCACCTGTTATAAGGCAGTGACTCTATCTCGTAGATTTGCGAGACGAGTTCGACACCTGATGTAACTAAATCTAACGAATATTTATTACTCGCTACCGAATATCCCTCCGAGCTTCTCTCTCACGTTGCTGATGACCGCGGCGAGCATTATGCTACTTCCGATGTTCCTTCGCCCATCTTGGTCACTCCTCAGTTTGCACCGGGTACGTCAGCGGAGACCATTCGGGTGGTACGTGAGGGGAGTGCCCGCGTGCTTCGACTGTTGATCACTGACGTGCCACTTGTGAGAGACACTAGTTCCAACCAGCCTCTCAAGAAGACGGACTACTTATTTGGTGATTCCGTTGAGGACCCAGACGCAATCTTTATTGCGAGCGAACGGTGGTTGCATAAGGATGATGAAGGGCACTTGTACGTACCCCGGATACCTCGTCATTGCTCATTGGCTGAGCTAAGGTGTCAGGCTGTGGCACGGGAAATGTCGCGGCGTTTGACAGAGGAGCGTGACAGCATCCATTGTGGGTATATTACCCACCAGGCGTTCCCGGGCTCGAGTAGGGAACGTGTTATCGGATTGCAACCTAGTGTGTTGGGATTAGACGCACCACCCCGCGATGAGCTATTCACTGTCACTTATACTTTGTAGAACCGTCTCGCGAAGCTGGGGCGAGAAATGCCTGCAGCCGGTCACAGACCTTTTGGTTGGCTTCACTCTTCAGACAAGCACTGGTGGGCTCGTATGACAACTTACGTTCTCGGCAGATGGGGTGAGGAGTTACAGGCCCGTGGTCTTTACGCCGCGATTCGTGCCACCATGTATGGGTTGCCGGTCAGTACGAATCACTTCCTCGCGTTGTTGGAGCTCTATGACCCGGATTCGAATACTTTTCTGACCAAGCAGGGGGAATTGGGGTTACCTCTTCATGAGATGCACCACGTTTCTGGTCTACCCATGGGGAAGATATTATATCAGAAATACTTTCCTTTGAACCGTGACTTGAGTCAGCTGAAGGACTGCATGCCCGATCGCTATGACACCTTATGGGATCTTACTTGCCATTATCATATTGCTTTGTCGATGGCTGGGCTATTACCCAAAAAGACCAAGCCCCAATTGAGTCTGAAGCAGTTCGCAACTTACTTGTTTAGGCACCTGGAAAGCAATTCTGGCGAGGCAATCTGTGAATTACCACCGTTCACTCCTTCCGAGGTTAATGAGCTAATCGAGAAATCTAATGCTCACTCTTATACCATCAGTAGCACAGAGGGTGGTTTCCTCGCGGGGACCAAATTCAAGACATTCTTGTGGCATGCAGTGAAGCCGATTGAGCCGATGACCCTCCTAGCCTACACCAACTGGGTTGAAGAAGTGCGTAGTACCATATCAGTCTGGTGAGGCACTGCCATTAGAAGTGTTTTATCCTGCAGTTCAACTCGCTCACAAGAAGGAACTTTCTCTCCTTCCGGTGATGGTGGCTAACATTCATCGTGGACTTCGGCAAATAGTCAGTGCCTTCACTCAGGGGGAGGGTAAACCTTCGAAACAAATTCCTCTTGTCAAGGTGGAGCTTCCATACACTTATTTGATGGCGTGGTTCGTCCTTCACCGCTCAGATATAATGTCGACGCTGAGCACCGCTGATCAATCCATCCCTTTGCTACAATCGTTAGAGAATTGCAAATGGAAGGGGCGAGGATTCTTGGAGATAAGAAAGCAGTTGCAGATTCACAAAGATTGGGTTTTCTCTAGATGTTTTCCGCGGTTCTCTGGTCAGTACGGCGAGTCTTTGCTCGATGAGGAGAGGCCGAAGGTGAGCCGGACTTCTCTTGATGTCGGCTGCTTCAATTGGCTGATGAACATCCGGCCGGGTTACTTGACATTCCGGGTGAGGGATGAGTATTTAATCGAGCCATATCTACCTAGCCAATTCGCCCGTCAGCTTGGTTATGACCAGCTTTATGTTGGCAATCCGAATCGGTACCTTCGGACTCACGGTGGCTTAGTGGACGGCATCCGGGCATGGCTATGGAGTGTGACGGGGTGCATTGGTGCTAGGTTTAGCCTTCCGAGTGCTGAGCATCGGCTTGAGCTGATATTTTTGTGCTGCACGTGGTTATTAGCAGCTAATGAACCTGTTCAAGTGAGACCCATTTCGGAGTTAGTGGCTGAAGAGGCCTCCCGTGCTAATGCTCAGAAGATTCAGAAGGCCGCTCAGTCACAGAGGAAGCGACGCAATACTCGTCAAACCGACGAGGAAGAGGAAGAGACCTTCAATTCTGCCAGCGAGGCCTCTGGAGGAGATCATGACGACGATCATGAGGAGGACTTTGGGACAGGTTTGCCAATACTTCCTCTCTCTTTTTCTCTTTCCTCATTTGGAATTATTGGTTCTAACATCAATTTTGAAGCTTCAGGCATGTCAGCTGAGGAAGAGGAGGGACTTTGCGCCTCTCGAGCGGGGACTCAAGCCGTTAAGCGGAAGAAATTAGCCCACAAGGCACACGTAGACCCACGGGCTTTTGTGATGGACTTAACCGGTGGTGACTTTGTTGGTGAGGAAGGTAATGCTTAAGCACTCCGTAGTTCCCTCGAATTCAAGACTCATATCTCTCCATTTTATGTACAGGAGAGTGCGAGACCAACTTTGACTTTCCTCATCACGACTTCGCCTCCTCCGCAGACCCTAGTTTTACTCAACAAATGTACGAGTCCATGGTAGAAGAGCCTGTGGTATCTACTGAGATTGGTGAGAACACCAATGTAGGACCTGATCCAGCGAATCCAGGTACATCTATCATTGGCAATACTCCATTTAGATGGTGGGAATTGGACGACTCGGAATCTGTGCCTTCCCTAATTGTCTCTATGCTTCTCGCTCTTTTAGAGTAATTGCAGGGAGCGAACGTGGATAATGGGATTAGAGAGACTGACTTTCCTGTAGGATGTAAGCCATTTCTGTCGATCACAGGTTTTCGATTCTGTTTCCTTCACTTATATCCTCTCGTATCAGAATTTTCAATAGAAGATTTTGATGAGGATAGCTTGCTTATGGACACCCCCATAATCGATTCGATATATGACTCTCCCTGAGATGAGCATCTCCCCGATGACATGCCGCCAGAGCCAGGGATCCCTAAGCATACTGGGGTTCATTCCTCTAACGGTACGGCGTCCGCCCGTCGATTGTAGACTAGTCCTGTTTTGACTAATATAACTACAATCTGATGAAGCTAAGGAATTTATTTTGTTGTTGGCAGGAATTCCTACTAAGGCTCATTCTCCGATTTCTCATTCTGATGCCCCTCCAGAATTGGATACCACGATGGCAGCTGCGTCTGACGAACATGCCGTGAGACCAACTGCAAAAGTTGGTGCGTCAACGGCGGTTCATCTTCCGATAGACCCTATAACCCATGAAGCCATGCCGATAGAGTCAGGTACAGGTTATTTAGCTAGCAACATCTACGCCGGCCTTTGACCTCTGACTTTAGAATATTCACCCTTTCATCTTCTTACAGGGCTCACCTCTCATCTCCATGATCTGGCGAGGGCGCTGATGCCAGATGATGACCAAGATCGGGTTATCATATGTATGGAGGTCCACTCGTTCTTTTCTTTTATGAACCTGATGATTGACAAGATTTTTCATAGTGGGCTTTCTCTCCATCGATTTAGGTCGGCCCTTGACTCTAGAACAGCTTTGATACGGGATGCTGGCCACCCTGAGTTAGCCAAAGCCATTGCTGATGACCTTGACCGCCTAGAATTTAAACTTCAGAAGTTCCAGGCATTGCAAGCAGCAGGTGCTCCTTCGTATATAGTCGGTCAGGTGGAGTCTCACTTGGAAGCATGGCGCGATGCTCGGGTTGATATTGGACTCGAGGTTCAGATGCAACGGGGCAGAGTAGATCAGGTTAAGACCGCGCTTACCGAGAAATCCGCATCCCTGAACCACATTTATTCTTGCATCGCATCAAGTGAGGCTGAGATAGTGCAGCTTAGGTAGGAACATCAGGCGAAGGAAGAGAACTTAAGTATCTTAGAGCTGACCAGGGTCAACGAAGAGGGAGCCCGAACCGTCCTATTCAAGAAATTGGAGCTCTCAGAACAAAAGCTAGCTGAAGTTGAGGAAAAAGCTGCGAAGACGCTGACCACTTCGGAGGAATTTTTTAGAGCTGAATTGCAGGAGGAGCTCTAAAAAACTTACAATGATGAGCTGTCCACGTTAGAACAACAAATCTTTTGCCATAAACTTGATGTTTGATTAGTTGTAATTTGAAAGACTCGACTCCCGAATAAATTTCTGTCCTCTTTTTAATTATTGTTTATTATGATTTCCTATTTTGTTTGAAATAATCCACCATAATACTTATAGGATTTTTGGCAAACCCTCAGCCATCAACGGATTTGATGAGCCTTTACCGACTACCGTTTGAATCGGGCTAGCATGCGGATTGTCTAACCCATTCCGCATGTGACGTTGTGCTAAAAGAATAAAACTCTTTTAGGTTTGGTGCTATGATATTGAATACATAGGCTTTATCATCTTTTACGGGCAAAAGACTAACCGGCGACGTGTGTTAGGCGCTGGCTTTGGGGTTATTGGCCAACCCTCAGCCACCAACGGATTTGATTAGCCTTTACCGATTGCCGTTTAAATCGGGCTAGCGTGCGGATTATCTATACCCGTTCCGCACGTGACGTTATGCTAAAAGAATGAAACTCTTTTAGGCTTTTATGCTATGATGTTGAATACATAGACTTCGTCTTTCTTACAGAAAAAGACCAATCCGGCAACGCGTGTTAGGCGTTGGCTTTATCCCTTCTTAGGCTTCGGGATAAAATTTCTCAAGATGAGACTTGGTGTCTTCTTCAATCGGAGAGAAGACTAAATCGACAACGCGTGTTAGGCGTTAGCTTTATCCCTTCTTAGGCTTCGGGATAAAATACACCAGAATCGAACTCTGGTGTCTTCTTCAATCGGAAAAAAGACTAAACCGGCAACGCGTGTTAGGCGTTGGCTTTATTCCTTCTTAGACTTCGGGATAAAATTTCCCAGAATCGAACTCTGGTGTCTTCTTCAATCGGAAAAAAGACTAAATCGGCAACGCGTGTGAAAATTAACGTGGGAAAGGAAGAATTTTATATTCTATCTCCAAGTCTTCTTTTAGGGTAAAGACCAACCAAAAATAAGAGAGGAAGAATTTTATATTCTATCTCCAAGTCTTCTTTTAGAGTAAAGACAAACCCAAAATAAGAGAGAAAGAATTTTATATTCTATCTATTAATTCTGGAGAGGAAGAATTTTATATTCTATCTCCAAGTCTTCTTTTAGGGTAAAGACCAACCAAAAATAAGAGAGGAAGAATTTTATATTCTATCTCTAGGAAAAAGAAAACTAAAAGTGAGATCTCCACTTCGAGAATCGCAGGAGGTGAAACTAAAAGTGGGATCTCCACTCCGAGAATCGAAAAGATCCAGGTAACTTTCACTTTTATAGGATTCATTACCTGATCTGGAGTGAATTTCTCGTTTATCGAGATTCCAACTTTAGCCTTAACCGTGGGAAGGCGAGACCGAAGTGGAGGAAGTGGGGCCCTCTTATTTATCAAAAGGGGATCCCAGCTTTGAAAGTGGGCCTCTTATTCATGGAAGGAATTAAGAGGGGATTTTGCTGGTGGATTGGACCAGAAAAATTTTTATTTAGTAGACTCACTGTCAATGAATTTGATCAGTGAGGGAATTTATGGTGGAGGACAGATTTAGGGTTATCCTCAAGGACAATGGGTAAATTATTTCCTGAGGAACTTCCCTTCAAGATGGGTTATCCCGAATGTACTAAGGGTAGTACTTTTTCAGGAACTTCCTATTTATCGGCATTAATTGCCTGTCGCCATTTTGATCGATTAGGCGATACGCACCGTTTGAATAAACTGTGTCTATCACGAACGATCGTTCCCATTTGGGTTCAAACTTACCCTTCTTCTTAGAAGTGAGGATTATCGGCCGTCGAGCAGCGAGGACCAGATCTCCTTCTTTAAAGGTCCTCTGTCGGACTTTCTTGTTAAACGCTTTTGACATTCTGGCTTGGTAAAACTCAATGCGTTGTTGAGCTTCCAAGCGTTTTTCATCCAACATCTCGAGCTCTTCAAGTCGCCTCCGATATTGTTCCTCCGTCGTCATATTGGTTGCGAGGGCGATATGGAGCGACGGGATTTGGATCTTCAATGGGAGCACGGCTTCACATCTGTATACCAGAGAATACGGGTGGCTCCGGTCGGCGTGCGAATTGTGGTGTGATATGTCCAGAGTGCTTCTCCAAGTTTATCATCCCAGTCACGCTTATTAGTCTTCACGAGCTTCGACAAGATCTTAATGATTGTCTTGTTGAACGCTTCTGCTAATCCGTTTGCAGTAGGATTATAAGCCGTCGATGACACATCTTGGATCTTGAACTTCTAGCAAAACTTGATGAAGGCATTGCTGACGAATTGAGGGCCGTTGTCGTGCACGATCCGTCTCGACACGCCGTGTTGGTAAATGACGTGATGCTTGATGAATCTGATGACGTTGTTCGTGTAGGGTCGAAAAAATGTTTATTGATTGAATGAAATTGTTACAATCAAATTTTCCCAATTACAGAGGAAGAGAAGGTTGATTTGACTTCTCTTTTGTATGGGTTCTTGGTGGCGAGAGGATGCTTCACTCGATGCTCGAGTCGAGGTTGCTTCCGTTGTGATCGGTCGAAGGCTGCGGATGATCTAGAGGTTGTTGAAGAGGTTCTTAATCTCTCTTGGGCACGCAAGTGTTGACCTCAGAAGTTCTCAAACTTTCTTTCCTCAGCTTGCCAGCCCTTTCTTTGTTGGGCTTTCAACTATTTATATGGGCTTAAGGGGTGTAACTGACCCCTATTGTCACTCTCATATGAGGGTTAATGACCCCTCCCATCGTGCCAGAGCCAGTCAAACGCCAGGTCTACGTTCTGACAATGGCCTCGTGTTTGCATGATGGCGGCGCTGCGAATTGTCGACCGCTACAAGAACGCGGCGCCACTGCAGTAACGGCGAACGGCGAACCTCGTCAATCTGCTGTCGTGGGCGAACCTCATATGACTGTTGAGGTTGAGGGTCGAGGTTCACTGCTGTAGGCGAACCTCGGTTGGATGTCGAGGGTCGAGGTTCACTGCTATAGGCGAACCTCGGTCGAGTGTCGAGGGTCACTGCTGTAGGCGAACCTCGGTTGGATGTCGAGGGTCGAGGTTCACTGCTATAGGCGAACCTCGGTTGGATGTCGAGGGTCGAGGTTCACCGCTATAGGCGAACCTCGGTTGGATGTCGAGGGTCGAGGTTCACCGCTATAGGCGAACCTCGGTTGGATGTCGAGGGTCGAGGTTCACCGCTATAGGCGAACCTCGGTTGGATGTCGAGGGTCGAGGTTCATCGCTATAGGCGAACCTCGGTTGGATGTCGAGGGTCGAGGTTCACCGCTATAGGCGAACCTCGGTTGGATGTCGAGGGTCGAGGTTCACCGCTATAGGCGAACCTCGGTTGAATGTCGAGCCTCGCCGCTGGCGAGCCTCGTCGAATGTCGAGCCTCGCCGCTGGCGAGCCTCGTCGAATGTCGAGCCTCGCCGCTGGCGAGCCTCGTCGAATGTCGAGCCTCGCCGCTGGCGAGCCTCGTTGAATGTCGAGCCTCGCCGCTGGCGAGCCTCGTCGCTACGAAGAGCGGTCGTAACTTTCAAACCGTGCGTCGAATTGGGCCGAATTATATATGAAAATCGACCATCTCG
The DNA here is from genome assembly GCA_012295165.1 of Asparagus setaceus. Taxonomy (NCBI): domain Eukaryota; kingdom Viridiplantae; phylum Streptophyta; class Magnoliopsida; order Asparagales; family Asparagaceae; genus Asparagus; species Asparagus setaceus. The sequence continues at coordinate 35,813,244 of CM022709.1, forward strand.
ACGAGACGGAGCCAACCAAACCCACCCGAATGGTTCGGTTTGCTCCGGTCATTTCGCCAAATTCCTTCCGGTTTGGGAGATATCGACACTTTCATAAAGTCAAGCCTTCAGGTGAACTTAACCTTTAGGCGGACCTGACTTCACTCAGATGGACCCTTAAGCTCTCTTTCTCATCCCGAGTTGATGTGTAGGGATTAAGGCAATTTTTACTGCCTACAAAACCCCCTCCAAAGTTTTCAGACTTGAATGCGGTTGAATGGAGTCTGGAACACTTTGGATATGAAGACTTGTAAAATGGTCGCCGCGTGTGACGGAGCGAGGAACCTTCTAAAGAACCGGTAAATTTGGATTCTTCACTTGCGACTAATGATAAGCCCTCTAGGATTTTTAGCAAACCCCGCCTATCAACGGATTTGACGTGCCTTTACCGACACCGCTTGAATCGGCTAGCCATACTTTTCCCCTCAAGACGGTGAGTTTGCGAGGAGTTTCTTTTAGGCTTAGTGCTAAAATCTCCCTCTATCCTTAGCCGCTCAAGGCGCTGGATTAAAAGATAAGGGCAAATCGCCCGGTAGGCCATCATGTGGAAATGATCGAATCGTTGATGACATAAAAGTATAGCGATCGCGATCAAAAAGCAATCCGTTGTTGGTGGCGTGAGAGTATAACAACGGTGATTACGAACAAAATCATTTAGAGGAATGATCATGTGGGAGTAGTCAAGTCGTTCGGGGACATGGGAGTATAGCGACTATGGTTGAAATAGAGGCACATCGCATGGTAGGCCACTATTGAAATGATCGAATCGTTGATGACATAAAAGTATAACGATCGCGATCAAAAAGCAATCCGTTGTTGATGGCGTGAGAGTATAACAATAGTGATTCTGAGCGAAATCATTTAGAGAAAATGACTTGGCGGAGTTAGGCTGAGTCGTTGATGACATGGGAGTATAACGACTATGGCTAAAATAGAGGCACATCGCATGGTAGGCCACTATTGAAATGATCGAATCGTTCGGTGACATAAAAGTATAGCGATCGCGATCAAGAAGCAATCCGTTGTTGATGGCGTGAGAGTATAACAACGGTGATTCTGAGCGAAATCATTTAGAGGAAAATGACTTGGCGGAGTTAGGCTGAGTCGTTGATGACATGGGAGTATAGCGACTATGGCTAAAATAGAGGCACATCGCATGGTAGGCCACTATTGAAATGATCGAATCGCTCGCTGACATAAAAGTATAACGATCGCGATCAAGAAGCAATCCGTTGTTGATGGCGTGAGAGTATAACAACGGTGATTCTGAGCGAAATCATTTAGAGGAAAATGACTTCGCGGAGTTAGCTGAGTCGTTTAGTGACATGGGAGTATAACGACTATGGCTAAAATAGAGGCACATCGCATGGTAGGCCACTATTCAGAAATGATCGAATCGTTCAGTGACATAAAAGTATAACGATCGCGATCAAGAAGCAATCCGTTGTTGATGGCGTGAGAGTATAACAACGGTGATTCTGAGCGAAATCATTTAGAGGAAAATGACTTGTGAGTTAGGCTGAGTCGTTGATGACATGGGAGTATAGCGACTATGGCTAAAATAGAGGCACATCGCATGGTAGGCCACTATTGAAATGATCGAATCGCTCGCTGACATAAAAGTATAGCGATCGCGATCAAGAAGCAATCCGTTGTTGATGGCGTGAGAGTATAACAATAGTGATTCTGAGCGAAATCATTTAGAGAAAATGACTTGTGAGTTAGGCTGAGTCGTTTAGTGACATGCGAGTATAACGACTATGGCTAAAATAGAGGCACATCGCATGGTAGGCCACTATTCAGAAATGATCGAATCGTTCAGTGACATAAAAGTATAACGATCGCGATCAAGAAGCAATCACGTTGTTCAGTGACGTGAGAGTATAACAACAGTGATCGGACTATCAAAGGTAATTATTAACATGACAGTTATGTGGACCCACCACCCTATTGACGAGGATTGGAAGGGGAGTTTGTCAGAGGTGATTGTTAACCCGACAAGAATTTATTACGATTGGGGCAACTTTGAGGACTCACCATCCCATTGAAGAGGATTAGCAAGTTAATTTGTCAGAGGTGTAATATTATCATGACAGTGGGAGTGGTCCCGTCATCCTGTTTGAGAGGATTGACGGAGGGAATCCTGAGGGAACTATCAGAGGTGATTGTTAACATGATAGTTTTGGGGTCCCGCCATCCTATTGACGAGGATTGGCGAGGGAATTTGGAGGAAATTAGTTATATGATGTGACTGTTAACATGATAACTTAATGGGAGTTTGAAAGAAGACTACGGGTAGTACTTTTTCAGAAACTTACCGTTGATAGGCATCATGATTTTGTCACCTTCTTGATTGGTTAGACGGTATGCTCCATTCGAGTAAACAGACTCCACCACGAATGGTCCTTCCCATTTTGGCTCGAACTTCCCTTTCTTTTTGGAATTCAAAATCATTGGGCGTCGGACAGCGAGGACGAGGTCGCCTTCCTTGAAAATACGACATCGGACTTTCTTGTCAAATGCTTTAGAAATCGGGTGCGGTAAAGCTTCGATGTCTTTGTTGAGCACATGTCGCTTTTCATCCGGCATTTCAAGTTCTTCAAGGCCGGGCGATGATTTTCCTCGGTTGTCATTCGGTGGATAGCGCCATTCGCGATGGGATTTGAATTTCTAACGGTAAAATGGCTTCACAACCATAAACCGTAGAATATGGGGTGGTACTTTTGTTGGTGTCGCGAACCGTGTACGGTAAGCCCACGAGCTTTACCCGACTTGTCGTTCAATCCTTCTTGTTTGAAGAGACCATCTTAGTAAGGATCTTAATGATCGTCTTATTAAAAGCTTCAGCTTGTCCATTCGCCGGGTAGTAAGTCGTTGATGCTAGATTCGGATTGAAATTTATCGCGAATCGCGGAAGGCATGACCGACAAATTGCGAACCATTATCGTGGACAATCGCCCGGCACCCGTATCGGTATATGACATGATGTCTAACAAATTTGATCACATCACTTGTCTTGACCCATCTCAACGGAACGGCTTCGGCCCACTTTGAGAAATAATCAGTTATCGCCAATATGAAGCGATGTCCTTTTGAAGAAGGTGGAGAAATTGGACCGACGATATCCATTCCCCACGTTTCAAATGGCCAGGACGTGGCGGTAGGATGCAAGTGTTCCGGAGGTTGGTGAAGGTAATTAGCATGTATCTGGCACGCATGGCATCGTTTAGCGTAAGCCACGGCATCCCTTACCATTGTCGGCCAATAATAACCGAGTCTACGCAGCCGATCCCATAACTTGGGTTCAGGTTGGTGTGCTCCACAAACACCGTCATGAGCTTCTTTCAAGACTTGCTCTGCTTCCTTAGTTGACAGACATCGAAGCAGTAACCCATCATATGACCTTCTATGCAAAGTCCGTGAATTGGGAATCATAGTAAAATCTTGATGCTTTCGTCGAATCGACTCCCTTTCTTTTATGTCTTGAGCAATATCCCATACAAGACATAGTCGATGATCGGGAACCGCCGGTCGTGCTTCAAGTGACTTAGGCTCGTCTTATTTGCTTGGATCTGTAATGCATATTTTGGCGAAATAGTTGCCGACTAGACACAATAACCTGAGTAGCATTCTCGAGGCGAGGGCTAAGCAAGCTGCAAGAGAGCCGGCCGCGTCTGCACAAGTGTTACGCAAGCGGGTACATGATCAATGTAAAAGCTTTCAAAGGAGTCGACTAAAGTCATGGCATGTTGAGGATAAGGTCCTCGTGCGACTTAGTACTCTCCTCTTAGGCTTGTTTCACGACTAGGCTGTGAATCCCCAAATGCTTCAAGGTGCTTCACGCCTAAGTGTTTGGCTATGTCGAGACCAATCAATAGCATTATACTCGCTACGCTATTGGTGCATGGTTCTCGATAACCATACGCTCGTGGTATCACGTGGTTTTGTGGAGATATCAATACTACCCCCACTCAGGCTACAGCGGGGCGTCGGTGTAAACTCTCGAGGCTCGTCAAGAACAAGCTGCCATACTGTTCCTTAGAGACCAGATTAGCTTCATAAGGTTCATCGGGCATGTCTTGATACAATTCGACTTTCCCTTTCAATGGATGGTTAGCCATGAGATCACCTGCAGCTTGACCCTTCGCCAGCCGAGGTTTGAAGTGAATGTCGTCTTGAGATAATAACAATGCCCATCTAGCCATTCGACCATTCAGCGTGCGGTGGGTCATGAATACCCGTGATAGGGTCAATTTTGGAGATGGCGTGTATGGTGCGTCCCACTAGATAGTGCGCATCTTTTGGATGGCGAAGACCAAAGCCAAACATTCCTTACGAATGGGAGGATATCGATATTGACTCCCGACGGTGTTGTCCTCGAGGTAATAGGCTGTTAAGTGGCCATTGTCATCGTCTGTGCTAAAAGACACGCTAGCATACTCGTAGCGGATGTAAATCGAAAGGGCTTTCCCGATTTAGGTGCAACTAACACAGGGGGATTAGAAAGATATGTTTTGATCTCTTCGAATGCCTTCCGACAATCTTCATCCCAAACGAACGATACACCTTTCCTCATGAGCTTCGAGAATGGTTGACATTTCCCCGATAAATTGGAAATGAATCTGCGAATGTAAGCCAAACGCCCTTGGAGACCACGAAGCTCTCTGAGGCTTCTAGGAGGTGGAAGTTCTTGGATAGCTCGACTTTGTCGGTCGGTATACCATCTGCGTGACCATGAACCCTAGAAATTTGCGCTAGCCATCCCGAGAAAAGACTTAGTTGGGTTCATCTTGGTGATGAGCCGCATTATCTCAAATGTCGTCCTTAAGTCGTGTAAATGATCACTTTTGTGGCGACTCTTGACCACCAAATCGTCTACGTAGCATTCTACTGTCTTCCGCAAATGTTTTCGGAAGATAGTGGTCATGGAACGCTGGTATGTAGCCCCTGCGTTTTCAAGCCGAAAGGCATAAGCGTATAACGGTATATTCGGCGGTGTTGAGCTTGATGTGCTTTTCATCATCGGGGTGCATTTTGATCGATTGTATCGAAAAGCCATCCATAAAGACATCCTTTCAATCCGCATGTGTTGTCGATAATGAGATCCGTGATTGGTAGAGGAAAATCATCTTTCGGGCATGCTAAATTTAAATCTCGATGTCGGCCTTGCGGTCGGATCTGTCCATTTTCTTCAAAGCGGGTACTATGTTGGCTACCCGGTCGGTGTTGAACCTCGAATGAACCACCTTCGATCGGCTTCTCGATTTCTTTCTCGATGGCCTTCATGACTTGAGGGAAAATGCGTCGTTCTTTGTTGCTTAGCGAGCTTAGCACGGTTTGATATTAAGGTGGTGCATAGCCACTTGAGGGTCTAAGCGGGCATATCCTCATAACTCCAAGCGAAGACATCGATGTATTCTTGTACCAAAGCGATGAGGTTCTCCTTTTCCTTAGTGGTCAAACTATAAACATAAATATGGGTTTTGGATTAGCCTCGTCCCCATATTTACTCGGACTATTTTGTCATCGGTGGCGGCTCGTTGCTCAAAGCGATGTTCCCCTTGCATCGAGTTGTTGACTTAGCGGATCTTGAATAATGACAACTGATCATCCTCTTGAATCTCAAGTTGATGGTTGCGATCATATTGGCCATCGTGGACCGAAATTCATGTCTGTCTTGACTTGAATCGAGGAGCTCCCGGGCGATGAGTGCTCTGAATCGCTCTCAGTCTCGACATGCCATGAGTACGATGGTGATTCATATCCCAACCCTTTACGAGTTCTATGATAATAATCATCAGGCTGGCCCTCCGGGACATAAGCAGATCGGATTGGTGTCTTGATACCTCTTAGTAGCTTAGTCCTTCTTTCTTGAAGAAAGTCATACCCCATTTTCTTCATCAAATGTTGCCGTCGTGAAATATGAAAGTTGGGGTTCTTTTTCTTCTGCTCGGGGTTGTTCCACCTCAGCTTGCAATGGTTTGTTGACCTGCCCAAAGATAATGTCTTTTCGATCACTATTCCTGGCTGGTACCACAAAAACCGCTTGCGAAGAGTTATTATGCCTTTGGGTCATCATGAACGACGACCGAATTGGCATGTGCAATGTAGGTTGACGCCACAACGTGGCGAGAATTTCGACATTAAGTCAAGATGACTTTTAACACCGGTCGCGTAAGCTAAATCATAATCTTCATTGAAAACGACGATATCGTCATCAGGATCATTCAGATCGATTACAAAAGGTTTTACATCATTGAAAACAACTCCTTGTTCGGACTCCATGTCAGCTTCATTTCCGCTGTCATAGTCCTCGATCTGTGGTTCATCGGTTTGGCCTTCCTCAAGGTAGTGGACGGAATCAGTGAAATAATTCTCCACCCCCTTGAACGGTTGCCTTTCCGCGACCAATGTTTTAACCACCCCCTCTTCGTCTACGTACTTCATGCATTGATGCAGCGTAGATGGGGCGATCAAGTTTTCGTGGATCCGTGGTCGACCCAAGAGCAAATTGTAAGATGTATCCGCGTCGATGACATAGCAGGTGACATCTGTCTTCAAGTCTCCTATTTGGCATCTGAGTTTGATTTTGCCCAAGGGATGAGAATTGGTGGCATTGAAACCGTAGATGGTAGTCGATTAAATTAAGCTAGATGCGGCGGTATCCCAAGATGTTGTATAATTCTCAATGGGATGATACTCAATCACGAGACCACAGGTCCACTTGAGCTCGGTTGATTGGACGAGCCGATGTAACCGGTAAAGTATAATGGCCTATCATGCTTGGGTTCTTCACTTGCATGTCCTCAGGAGAAGGTAATGCAAGGTATTATTATGACACAGTGACATTGAGCAAACCTGCTGAGCTTTACGGGAAATGGCGAAAGGCCGTTGTCATGATGCTTCTCATGAGCTTCTACGGTAGATTGAGAAAGCCGCAAGAGTTCAAATAAAGTGATCCTCGTAGGGATGTTGGAGAGTTGGGCTAACACATCGAACCGAAGGGGCCTTTGAAGTTCGGTAGCGTCCTTCACGAGTGCTTTGTTGTAGCGGATGTCCCTTGTCTTGGACCCTGGCTGGCTCCTTCTTTGCTCATGCGGTGTTGCCTCGGGATACTCCCTTAAGAACTCTTTTCCACCTCGGTGTAGTATAGATTGTTGGTGAGTCATCGACTTGCTCCTTCCGGCGGAAAGGTAGCGTTACAAGTCTTCCCTTGATTTTGAAGAAGTCCATTGTTCGTCCGATAACAAGTCGGGGTGAACCCACATAATTTAAGCCTTCGGTAGTGTAAGGAACCATACCTTGTGTTTCCGTTCTTTGGGGTCAAAGTTCACAACTCGCTTCCGCTGAGGGATTCGCTTTACTCCATCTTGCACTTGGAATTCGAAAAATCACCAAATTGGAGGCGATCATGTTTGCGACACCTTCTTCGATCCTCTCGCGAGTCATAACACCTGCCTCTAACAAGACTTGGATCTTGTCCTTCAAAGCGTAGCATGACCACAATGGTGGTGTACCATTCGATGGTACATGCAGATTTTGGATCATCCGTCCTTGAAGCTTCCTCGGCTTCCTCATTTCGGGGCGTGATCTTGTTCATTTTGAGTAAAGTTTTAAGGATTGGTATGACTGGTCATCCTTAAAGTCATACTTCCTCGAGGGCGGTGTCAAAAACATTGATTTACGCTTGAAGGGTCTTGAAGTAGGTTGGGCCTCTACGGCCAAAGTCTCCTTCCTTATTTGCTTTTGGGGAATAAAATTGTTACGATTACCCCTTTTTATGGCGAGAATCACGGGGTTCCTCGGCCGATCCTCATAAGCATGTTCTCAACTTGTTAGCCTGCCTCACCAATTCTCTCCAAGAGTGTGCTTCAACCGCACTCCATCTTTGAAAGTATGTTGATCGAGAGGTTGGCTCGCACATCCGATGAATGTAAACTTCGAGGCTTGGTCCCGGAATGCAAGGACTGGTCCGTAAGCAGCGAAAGTCTTGGCGGACTCCGTCTTCTTTGCTTTTCGGCCAACAAAGTGGCCATAGACACCTCGGTGTCATCATCAAAAATCGGGCCATAAAAGCCTTTGCAAATCTTTCCAAGAGGAGAACGAGGCTCTAACCTTGAAACCATTGGCGACTCCCAAGTGCTAATGAATAACCGGGTCATAATAGGATCGTTACCGTTATATGTCGGTTCGCTTGGAAATAATAGATGTCTTTGTGACGGAGAACTTTTCCCGGCCGAATCGCACTGTGTTAAGTGGTTTGAATTTCGAGGATATGGGACATCGTCCCATTCTATAAGTATGGCCTCGCCACCCGACTCCTTGGGCGCCCTTGGAGTTTGAGAGCATCCACCGCTTTGGAAATCCCGCAATATTTGATCTTGTTCTTTCGTGTGTGGATTTGACTCGCGGATGACGATTGGGCATCATGGTCCCCTCGCACCTTCTCGCCGATTTGGACCCTCCCTCGTCTATCTTGTTCTTGCCTACAAGTTTTCCATCATCATTTCTAAGCGCTGATAGATTCTTGTTGAGCAAGAATAGTAGCTTGTTGCTCTTCGATCCTTCGTGTCATCTCTTCTTCTCGTTCGGCCATGAGGACACTGGCGATCAGCGAAATCGATATTGAAGGTTGAGAGGTAGCGATGGCGAGTTCTCCAATTCTTGAAGGACCCCGACCAGCGGCTATAATCAAGCGGGATTGCATACAGTGCGAGGCGGGTGCCGATGGCGCCTTGGCTATTGATTAATGTGCCTCGTAAACACAGGGGAGTACTTCGAGTCGAGCGATTGGGGCGCTTATCGGGTCTTGCTCCGCTCCTCCCAACCATGTTAATGGTCACTCCATGACCCTCGCGGGCGCTTGCCTTTATGGTGGAACGCCGTCTAGTTGGCGAATGGATAACCGTTCAAAAACCGAAGGCGATCGTTGATGAACATTGGGCGCATCGCGAATGAGCTTCTCCACAGCGGCAATGAGGCGCATTTGATTGGCATCGGCGCTTGCGTGTGAGATAATCACGAGATCGGAAGTGGGTGTACCCCGGTTGATTACGAAAAATGAGCCTGGCGTGAGAGGGCTTCGAGTCGAGTTTGGCGAACTGGCGAGGTTGCCACTTCCTCGGCTCTGGCGGCGAAGCTTATGGCGAGGTTTGCCATCCGGCGAAGTTCATCGGCTCGAGAATGGACCTCATGTTGGCGAGGTTCGTCATTCGGCGCTTTCCATGGCGAGGTTAGATCAGCAGGCGGCGTTCATCCGTTCTTTGGCGGGTCGCTAATGAGGCGAGGCTCATCTCTTTTCAAGGGGACCTCGCGTTGTGGCGAGGTTAAGCCACTGCAGTCGACACTTCTTGAGGGACCCGCGTTGTGGCGAGGTTAAGCCATGTAAGCGAGTTTGGGGCTGGGGCGGCCTTCGTCTTGTGGGCGAGGTTAGCGGTAGGCGGCGTTAGTCTTGTGGGCGAGGTTAGCGGTAGGCGGCGTTAGTCTTGTGGGCGAGGTTAGCCGTGGGCCGAGCTCACGGTAGGCGACACTCGTCTTGTTTGAATGAACCTCTTGATGATGGCGAGGTTGGCTTTCTTGGGCGATAGTGGAATCCGTCCAACGAGACCAAAGCTTCGAGCACACGTGAGCGGTTACTGCTGGCGTTATGCGGCGTCTGGATAGGGAACCGTTAGTAGGCTCGGTCTCCCCATAGGCGAGCAAGGCTCGCCCGAAGCCAAACGGCTAACAACATCGAAGTTGACTTGGGTTGCTTAACAACCCACTTCTTAACCTGGCGGCTAGCTTTTGGAGCCTCGTCCTTGAGGCGGTTTCGTCGGGATTCACTCGAGAGGATTCAACAAAAGCCACGGGGCTGAAGTCTCATCACGAGACTTCGGCGACACTAGCGTGCCTTTCTTGGGCTAGATGCCCGAGAGGAGAGGAACTCCTCGCACTTACTCGATCAAATTCAATGACCAAGGTTTGAACCTCGTTCCAACCGCAACTTTGTCCGATTGCCACCACCAGTTCATCGGAATGAATGGTTGCTCCCAGCGTAATTAGCCATCTTACGTAGAATTGAAAAAATGTTTATTGATTGAATGAAATTGTTACAATCAAATTTTCCGATTCTGAGAGGAAGAAGGTTGATTTGACTTCTCTTTGTATGGGTTCTTGGTGGCGAGAGGATGCTTCACTCGATGCTCGAGTCGAGGTTGCTTCCGTTGTGATCGGTCGAAGGCTGCGGATGATCTAGAGGTTGTTGAAGAGGTTCTTAATCTCTCTTGGGCACGCAAGTGTTGACCTCGAAGTTCTCAAACTTTCTTTCCTCGGCTTGCACCCTTTCTTTGTTGGGCTTTCAACTATTTATATGGGCTTAAGGTGTAATCGACTCTATTGTCACTCATATGAGGGTTAATGACCCTCCCATCGTGCGAGCGGTCAAGCGCCAGTCTGCGTTACGACAATGGCCTCGTGTTTGCTTTCTGATGGCGGCGCCGTTGCGGTAATTGTCGGTACTTCGATGCAGCGGGCCCGGCTGCGATAACGGCGAGCGGCGAACCTCGTCAATGCTGGCGTGGTGGCGAACCTCATATGACTATTGAGGTTGGCGTCGAGGTTCGCTGGCGTAGGCGAACCTCGGTTGGATGTCGGTCGAGGTTCGCTGGCGTAGGCGAACCTCGGTTGGATGTCGAGGGTCGAGGTTCGCTGGCGTAGGCGAACCTCGGTTGGATGTCGAGGGTCGAGGTTCACCGCTATAGGCGAACCTCGGTTGGATGTCGAGGGTCGAGGTTCGCTGGCGTAGGCGAACCTCGGTTGAATGTCGAGCCTCGCCGCAATGATGTTGTAGGCGAGCCTCGGCGCAATGGCGAACCTCATCACGAGCGTCGAGCCTGTTGCTTGGCGAGCCTCATCGAATGTCGAGCCTCGGCGCTTGGCGAGCCTCGTCGAATGTCGAGCCTCGGCGCTTGGCGAGCCTCGTCGAATGTCGAGCCTCGGCTTGGCGAGCCTCGTCGAATGTCGAGCCTCGGCTTGGCGAGCCTCGTCACGAATGTCGAGCTCGCTGCTTGGCGAGCCTCGTGCGAATGTCGAGCCTCGGCTTGGCGAGCCTCATCGAATGTCGAGCCTCGGCGCTTGGCGAGCCTCGTCGAATGTCGAGCCTCGGCTTGGCGAGCCTCGTCGAATGTCGAGCCTCGGCGCTGGCGAGCCTCGTGCGAATGTCGAGCCTGTTGCTTGGCGAGCCTCGTGCGAATGTCGAGCCTCGGCTTGGCGAGCCTCGTCGAATGTCGAGCCTCGGCGCTTGGCGAGCCTCGTGCGCTTCTGAAGAGCAGTCGTAACTTTCAAACCGTGCGTCGGTGGGCCGAATTATATATGAAAATCGACCATCTCGATGAGACGGAGCCAACCAAACCGACCCGAAGGGTTCGGTTTGCTCCGATCATTTTGCCAAATTCCTTCCGGTTTGGGAGATATCGACACTTTCATAAAGTCAAGCCTTCAGGTGAACTTAACCTTTAGGCGGACCTGACTTCACTCAGATGGACCCTTAAGCTCTCTTTCTCATCCCGAGTTGATGTGTAGGGATTAAGGCAATTTTTACTGCCTACAGTTCGTCTTCACCTCTTTAAGTGGAATTGCCTCAGCCCACTTGGAGAAGTAGTCGGTGATTGCAAGGATAAACCGGCCACCTTTAACTGACAGGGGAAAAATAGGACCTACAATGTCCATACCCCACGTCTTGAATGGCCAAGACGTAGTCGAAGGATGCAACTGCTCTGGGGGTTGATGCATGTAATTCGTGTGTATTTGACACGTGTAGCACTTTCGAGCGTACTCGATTACATCATTAATCATCGTTGGCCAGAAGAATCCCATTTTTCTGACACGATCATAAAGCTTGGGACCAGGTTGGTGTGCACCACCTTCTCCTCCGTGTGCTTCCTCAAGGACCTCTTCTACTTCTTTGTTCGAGAGACACCGAAGTAGCAGGCTGTCATACGCGCGACGATACAATGTCTGGGTCTCTACATCATAAAAGAACCTCGGAGCTCTTCGTCGGATCGATTCCCTCTCTTTTACATCCTCTGGCAGAATACCATGCAGAACATAGTCGATTATGGGGAAACGCCAATCCTGGGGCTCTAGTTGAACTCGGGTCGAGTGTGACTCCTTGACGACCTCACCCTTGTCGTACTCTTCTTCATTATATATTGACACGAAGAGCTGGTGAGTTCTTACAGTGACTAATTGTTCAGACTCAGGAGGTTACGCCAATGACACTGCTAATGCTGCTAATGCGTCAACGTATGCATTCTGGAGGCGCGGAATATACTCGATGAAAAATCCTTCAAACGAGTCTGCCATCTCAACGGCCGTCTGATGATACGGAATTAGGTCCGGGTTTCTGACTTCATAGTCCCTACGGATCTGTCTGACGATAAGTTAGGAATCCCCAAAAGCTTCGAGATATTTGACCTCCAGCTCTTTGGCGAAACTAAGTCCAATAAGTAGCGCGTTGTATTCGGTCACGTTATTGGAGCATGGCTCGGTTAGCGAGTAAGCCCGAGGCATCACATGATTTCCTGGGGAAACTAAGACGACTCCGACACCGGAAGAAATCTTAGAACATCCAGGGGCACTTGCCACGTTGGTTGCTCGAGAAGCTCCATCGAAGTACAGTTGCCATACTTGTTGGTGCGATGTATTGTTGACCTCGTGAGTCTCATCCGGCAAGTCATCGTACAACTCAGCCGCATCCTTTATTGGGTTGGTGGCCAAGAGGTCACAAATAGCTTGTCCTTTGACCGACTTCTGTTGTCTGAAGTGTAGGTCGTATTGAGATAAGAGCAAGACCCATTTCGCTAAACGCCAATTCATGGAGGTTGGTTGCGTCATGAATATCCGGACTGGATTTACATTGGAGATGACGTAAATCGTTTGTCCAACCAAGTAGTGCCGAATCTTTTGAATCGCGAAGACCAATGCCAGGCACTCTTTTTCGATCATCGGATAGCGGGATTCAGCACCCACTAAAGTCCGGCTCAGGTAATACACCGCCTGCTCGTGACCGTTGTCATCGTCTTGCGCGAGTAAGGCGCTTAACGAATGGTTCGTCTCCTTGATGTAAATCAAGAACGGTTTACCTGACTTCGGTGCGACGAGAACGAGAGGATTTGCCAGATATACTTTGATATCTTCGAATGCCTTTTGACAGGCGTCGTCCCAAACGAATGATACGCCCTTCTTGTTTAGCTTAGAGAATGGCTGGCATTTTTTGGAGAGATTCGATATGAATCGCCGGATATACGCCAGGCGCCCTTGTAACCCTCTGAGCTCTTTCAAGTTTCTCGGGGGTTGCAACTCATTTATCGCCTTCACTTTATCTGGGTCGATGTGGATACCCTTAGTGGTAACGACGAATCTAAGGAATTTATCGCTGGACATTCCGAGGAAGGATTTGGTGGGGTTCATCTTTAATTGATAACTCCGCATGAGATCAAACACCGTTCTCAGGTTCTTGATGTGGTCATTTTTGTCGTGACTTTTCACGACTAAATCATCAACGTTACATTCGACCGTCTTCCGGAGATGTTCCTGGAAAATCTTTGTCATCGCTCGCTGATATGTGGCGCCTGCATTTTTTATCCCGAATGGCATGACCGTGTAGCAAAAAACGCCGAGAGGAGTTCTGAACGCCGTGTGTTTTGCATCATCCGGGTGCATCTTGATTTGATTATAACCCGAAAACCCATCCATAGAGGACATTCTCTCGAACCCACACGTATTGTCAACGATCACATCCGTGATTCGGAGCGAAAAGTCATCCTTCAGGCACGCAATATTCAGATCTCTGTAATCGATGCAGATTCTGATTGTACCGTTCTTTTTTAGAACCGGGATAATATTTACGAGCCAATCGGGGTGTTGTTCTTCCCTGATAAAACCCGACTCTATGAGCCTCTTTACTTCCGCTATGATTGCTTCCATGATCTACGGACGAAACCGTCTTTATTGTTGTTTGACTGGTTTGGCATCCGGTTTAATATTGAGACGGTGGGTCGCCACATTTGGGTCAAGCCCCGGCATATCTTCTTAATTCCAAGCGAAAACGTCGATATATTCTCGAACAAGAGCAATCAATTCCTCTTTCTCCTCTGGGGGAAGGCTGCCACTCATGAATATGGGCTTCGGATTAACATCGTCACCCATATTGACTTGAATCACTATATCTTTGGTCGGAGGTTCTCTCTGTTCGAACCGGTCTCCATACTGCATGTTTAAGTGATGAATCCACGGGTCTTCCCATGTCGGTGTCTGCTCGTCATCCTCCATCGTGGCGGGATCGGCTGTTGTCATATTCGACATCAAACCCTTGAACATTTAGTCGATGCTAACGTCAGAATCCCAAGCAAAGGACTCAGATGAATGTCCATATCCTGGATCGGATGATTGGTCATTGATCAACCAACAATACTCGTCATCTGACGAAGAGATATATCCCAGTCCTCTCCTGAATCCGTAGTAGTTATCAGGCTTTCCTTCGGGGACATATGCAGCCTTGGGTGGAGTTCGAGGACCTTGATCGAAACAGAGACCCTCTCCTCGTGCAAGGTCGTACCCCCACTTATTCATTAATCTCTGCACCTCTGGACTATACCTGGACAAGTGAGCGTCAAGTTTGTCATCACCATCATCTCCCTTCGGGAAATGATCTGGTAGCGGGAACGTCTCTCCTTTGCCATAGATCAAGTCTTTCTCGCCTCTTATTTTAGCGGGGATGACCAGTGTTGTTCTGAAGGAGTCCCGAAGACACTTCTGTGTAACACATGATGATCGAATTCGTATGTGCAACTCGGGATCATCTTACAATTGCTTCATTACATCAGTTAGAGACGATGAGTACTCTAAATCATCATTTATTTCATTATCGGCAAGTTGTCAATTACAACTATCATCCGACGATTCTTCATTGTCAAGATTGACTACAAAGGGTACAATATCATTTATGACAAAACCACCATCGTAATCAAGCCCGGGTTCGTTATCAACTTCCTCACCGCTGTCCGTGCCGTGGGCTGATGATTCAGTATCGGATTCATTACCATAAAGGAGGGAGTCCGTAAAATAATTCTCCAATCCTTTAAACGGTTGCTTATCCGTGACCACCGTCTTGACTTCATTATTCATGTCTATATAGTTTAGACACTAATGAAGAGTGGAGGGGACTATAACGTTATTATGGATCCATGGCCGACCCAATAATAAGTTATAGGAAGTCTCTGCATCGATCACATAGCAGGTGACTTCAGACTTTAAGTCTCCCATTTGGCACTTTATTCGGATCTTACCTAGTGGCCGAGATCCACTGGTATTGAATCCATAAATTATCGTGCCTGTGGATGCCAGCTTACTGGCGGGAATTCCGAGCTTGTACATTAGGTGAAGGGGCAGGATACTCACAGCGAAACCCGGATCAACTTGGATCCGCTTGACTTCGCTGGAGCCAATGTACCCAGTAAAATACAGCGGCCTGTCGTGCTTTGAGTTCTTCGTCTGCATGTCTTCTTTGGTAAAGGTGATGCAAGGGAGATGCTTGGCTGCGAGGTTGCACTGCTGAGTTGATAACTCTAGTTCTTCAGGAGCTGGCTTGAACTGAGTGAGAAACACTTCAGAGTCAGCCAAGGCCTCTTGTAGGGCTTCCCTGGTTTCTTTTGACAACACGGAGAAGCTCGTAGAGAGTTATCCTCACCCGGATGTTAGCCAATTGGGTCATGACATCGAAGATATAGGGAGTGCCCGAACTTCCCGGTTGGTCTCTTCCAATCGGGCGATTGAAACGAGACTGCTTCGGAACTTGAACCTCCTGTTATTTGGGTTGCTTCTCTTTAGCCATGTTTGCCCCGCATCGCCGCCATGCATTTTTCAAAGACGCTGGCGAGGAGTCACCGCCACCCCAGCCCATCAAAGATCTTGGCATCCGGGTTGGAAACTTCGGGATACTTGAACTTATACTCGTGCCCGCTCCTGGTGGCAAAGACTTCATGTTCCTCCTCAGAGAGCTGGAACATCATCATCTATTCGTCATCTTTCTCCACGATCGCCGAGATGGCATGACACAGTTTGCCCTTGCCCTTTGACTTCTTTTTCGACGAAGAGGCCGCCTAATCGATCGCCTTTCCAAAGAAATCGTGGTGAACCCACAGGATTTCGCCGGCTCAGTCAGATGTGGCACGAGCCCTTTTTCACGTTGCCCATAAGGATCCTCATTCACCATCTTCATGCCTACCTTCACGACGGCTCCACCTGAAACCAGGACACAGGTACTGACCCGAAGCTGATTGACGTTGCATTCGCGCCCATCTTCTTTTCCTTGGACGGCTTTGGGATGATAAGTCCCACATCAATCAGGGCCTGGATCTTGTCCTTAAGATGGTAGCACGATTTCGTCGGGTGATGAACCGCCTCGCGATACGCGACAAGATTTAGGGTCCAGAATCTCTTTGCCTCCTCTTGATTCACAATCGTGGTACCGGATTTTATTATTATCCAGGAGGTATTTGAAAATGCTGGGAACCTAGTCATCCTTGAAAGAATAAGTCTTGGGGAATCTTGGTTCTGACGACTTCTGATTTTGAGGTCGTTTGCCATCAGCCGTGGATCGCCAGCGGGCGCTTTGCCGTTATTTGTTGCCGTCAGAGCCGAACGCTCGTTCAAGGCCCACCGCTTTCCCGCGACTTCCTTGCCGCTGGGACAAAGTTTGGATTCTGGCGCATTATTTGTCTGTTGACCTCTTTCTGCCTTCTTCCTTTTGAGGAACCGTTTGGCTTGTTCCCCGCGTACCTTCAAATCTTTCCACGTTTGGATGGCGCCGTTCCCATTGCTTCGAGCACATCCAATGAAAGATTATTGTGGCAGGTTTGGAGGATAAAATCCTCGCTATCGGTCCCGACAGCCATTGCCTTATTCCGAACCGCTTGACGGTTATCCACAGCTTCCGTTTTTCGTTGCCTAACAATGACCCGATGGATATCTCGGTGTCATCGTTGAAGAAATTGGCGAGGAACATGGTCTCCATGTCATCCCAGCTGTTAACGCTCCCTGGTTTGAGACGACGGTACCAATCGAAGGCAGCTCCACGAAGGGTGCCAACGAATGACCGAACCATCAGGGGCTCGTTACCGGAAATAACCCCCAGGTGAGACTTGAAATAGATCAAGTGCTGAGTGGGCGATCCCTTACCATCGAATGGTGTGAAGTTGATGAGACTAAACTTTGTCGGATATGAAATTGATTCCTACTCTCTCGGGTAAGGACATGGTATGCCCGTCTTCTTTACCTCTTGAGCGGAAATCAGAGTATTGATTTTGCTCTCCAGGTCCTTTATTTTCTCATTCTCCCCTACGTCTCCGTTCGGGTGATTTTGGGGAGGAACGACGGTGTTGTCACTGGCATTTTGTTGACCAGCATGATCGCCAGCGTTTCGACCTTCATCCCTATCCGTGTCGCTGTCTGTTAAGTTGACATTATTGCGATGACTTGACTCGCCTTGGCGATTCATTATTGCTTGGATCTGTTGGTCATGCATTGCTCTCATCTGCTGCATGGCCAGCTCCATTTCAAGCTTAAAGTTGTCCCTTTGCTTGGTCAGGGCCTCTTCAAGCATTCGGGACACTTGTTCCGCACTGATCATGAACGCCTCACGGGTTTGTCCTATGCTGGAAACTGTATTATCAGAAGCCATTGCGGAGCCAGCATCCGACACTTCGTCATCTGAGGGTAATCCCCTCTGCATCTTGCGATAATTGGGTCGTCTGACAGTCCCGGACCGCAATCGAGTCATTCGTTGCGATGCCCCGGGAATGGCACGTGACGACGTCCCTCTGCTGGTCATATTGATGGTAACACTCGGCAATTCATCACCTTGAGGCACCAATCTCTTCTTGCGGAAGCATCTTGACCTGGGTTCTGGCATTCTAGAGCCGAGCCTATCAAAGACCGACGCCTTCTCCGGAGTCATTTTAGCGCAGTTGCACTCCGATAACACTGCCTTGATCAGTTTTGAGCACAAGCAAGGTGTGTTTGATTCTGGGGCATTCCTCTTTCGAGATTTACTCGTACCCCCAGCATGATAGTACAACTAGTCGGCATGAATACCGGAGCAACCTATCGCGTGTTGGCACGACTTCTCAGGTATAACGTCGTCATCGTCAGATGAGAACGTCTCCTTCTAAGGATGAATAGGCCTTTCATAAGTCACTCGCCGCGACGTACGCCTTTGCGAGTGTGAATCTTTGACGGACTCTTGGACTTTGATTCGTAGCCAGGTGCGAGCAGCTGCAGGATTCTTCTTGTTTTAGTTGAGGTGGGTGCGACCTCGTGTGTTGGGAGTGACCCGGGACTTTCTCAACGGGCCCAAGCATTCTTTAATTGAAATTTTACCTTGATCCTCACGCATTGGGTCGAGGCGCTCTAAGACCGTCTTCTTGCTTCGGGACGAACCGGCGGGATTAATCGAAGGGGGCTTTGAGGTGGTCGGCGATTTGGATGCACTCGCCGGCGGTGGAACTGGTGCTAAAACGGATTTCCTTTGCTGGAGATCATCTTGAGATGGCTAAGTTTTTATCGAGTCAGCTTGGGGTGGCTAACCCTTTGTTGGATCAGCCTAGGGCGACTGATCCTTTGTTGTTGTGGCTTTGGCCTAAACTGTTGCTCCGGGTTTTGGCCTCCAAACTTGGCGCATTCTTGGTGGCTTTTTGGCAACGTCTTCCTTCTTCAGCTTCTAGGCCTCTCGAACCAAAGCCCGTGCGTGCGCAAGCAATGCGCGACGCTTCCTGATACGCTCCTGGAGTATTGAACGGTTCCGTTTGACTCGGACCCATTCATTTGCCGGCGACTTGGAGGGGCCGCTAGTCACCTGTTTATGAGGCCTTCCACCTCTCCTGGATTTGAGATCCCCCTCGTAACAGATCCCGTCCACTGACTCCATGGCTTTGGCAAATCGGGGTGCCAAAGTTTGGCGCCGACGCTGGCGAGCTCTTTTCAAAAGTATCGGCGCGCCATCGGCGATTTTCTCCTTCGTAAAGGAGTTGAGATCGGTAGATCCGGCCGTCTCGGAGGCCGGGAAAGTGCTGCTTCCTGCGGCTTTGGCAGGGGCGGGATCGAAATCCTCGCCTTGGGATTTAAGAACCGAGGACCAACGAATCCTCCTTGTAGCGGGGATCCTTTTGGATCTGCGGGGGAGGACGATCGTGACGAGGACGAAAGATACTCCTCAAACTTCTGTTGGTCGAACTCGTATTCGACCTCTTCTTTGACTGGGATCGAAATCCGCAGTTGCGACACGACGATCTCAGATCTGAGACCGTTGGCTCCCATTGTGGTCGCCAGCTTGTTCGCGGTGAAAGTTGGGATGATTGTCATTGCCGATGAATTCGTTACACCTTTATGGATTTACAAACGAATTCAAAAATAACTCGCCTTTTTATTAGGCTTTACAATGAAAAATCAAAAAAGATTACAACTTTACTTCACCAAAACAAATGCGGGATCCATTTATCGGCTCCTCGCTTGCGTGGGTGTCTTTGCCTGTACCGGGGACTCTATTCCGTCCGTGGAACGCCGCGTGATCGTGATCCGTAGAAAGATCTACACGGTAAAAAGGGGATTATTTCACGAAGGAAATAATAGCCCAAAGCGAATGAAATCGACTAAGCGAGATCAAAGCTCTTCTCGGGATCAAAAACGAAGTTTTGATCCGGAGGAAACACGTGTTGATCTGAGATCCAATCTCTCGAACCTTTTTGAGGGGATTATCTCACGAAGGAGGATAATAGCCCTGGGGATTATCTCACAAAGGATGATAATAGCCTTGTAGAGTTTGCCGAGATCTGGATCTGGTGTCGAAGAAGATTGATCGTCGCTCCCAAGTTTGGATCGGAGGTGAGAAGGCAATTTAGCAGAGCTTCGGCTTCTCAAAAATTTTCAGATCTCTCCAAATGAGACCCCCACCTTGTATTTATAGATTTCACAAAGCGGATGCGGGTCAAACCTGTGCAAAAAGCCCGCCTAGATACTCTAAGGTGTCTCGGCCAACCGAGACACCTTGAAGTGTCTTGGCCAAGACACCATAGTGTGTCTCGGTCTTGGCCGAGACACCTTGGCCGAGACGCCTTATGGCTTTTTCCTTGCTTTTTGTTTGGTCCGGGCATTGGCCCGCTTAATTATGACCCGGTTTTATGAGTTTGGTTTGATTCGAAGTTTCACCGTTTGGATTTATTCCATTGCTCGCACGCGATTCGCCGCTTCTTTGACTCGCGCGCTTAGCCGATTTGCTTCATGCGTTCCGTCGACTCGCCGTTGACTTGGGCCTTCGTCGACTCACTTTATGTGTTTCGTCGACTTCGGTTTATTGACTTGGGCCTTCATCGACTTCGCTTTATCGTTTCCGTCGATTAAGCTTTATGTGCTTGCGTCGCGGTCACTTTCGTCGTCCGCGTCGCCAACGGTTCGTTGCTACATCATCGGATGGCTCGTCAATCGCCAACTCGTCGTCACAAGCTATGTTCGGGGACGTATAGGCAATTTTTGACGCCTACAATAAGTAACTTTGACAAGCTAAAAATTTATTTTCTAAAATTATGAGATTTGTGTTAATTTTGCATTATTAAAACTATAAGTAGTTCAAGGTGCTTTCTGATAATTCCATATGTAGTTTCACTCTAAAGGACATTAACCCCTCGCATATATAATAAAATTAGATACAAGTTTTCTTTTACAACATTTACTAATGGAGTATTAAAATATATATGTTAGCTGAAATCATAAATCACCTTCAATTAACACGAGAAACCAAATAATAAATAAATTATGTAATATGAAGGCAACGGATGTTACATGCTAATACATATTGACCCAACCACACATAGACAAACAAAAGCTCCGTACATTCACTCGGTTCAGAAAAAAGAACACACGCCCCATCGATGCTCTCCTACTCAACGAACACTTACTACCAACTCTCCATCTTAATGAATATTTACTACCAAGCCTAATGAGTTATGCTTTGGTGGAGAACTTGGAAACAACAGCGAGGTACAATTTGTCGTTGACGAAGAAGGAATATTACAATCTTTTTAGAGTACAGTTGAAGCTGAAGTATCTCACTCCAGCAACCCACAAGTTTGAAGTCATTGTTGAGGTTGATCAATAAGCAAGATTGAAGAGAGATTAGGTTTGTTAGAGGAAGACTGCGAACTAAGATATATAATAATAAGAAGAGTGAAAATGAGAGACATTGTTAATTAGCAAACTAAGATTTAGAGAGGAGACCTTGGTTTATTTTATGGCGGAGGGATTGGTGAGAGAAGAGGAGGGGTGTATTCATGAAAATTAAAACCTATCCTCTCTAATAATTCTAATGTTGCGGAATAGGGCTGAAATATCATGGAGAGAGGGCGATCGCGAGGGTGATCGTGGGTCGAGCGAGATAGAAGGGAGTTCGTGGGGAGGGTTCATGACGCGAGAGGAGATCATGGGATTAACAATTTTAATCCACGTTTTAGCGGTAATCCCAGGCACTCGAGAGTCTCGGTGGGAGGGTGTCAAAACCGAGGTAAGCATCTCGCCTTTTTCTTCCGTCAGCCACCATCGGGGTATTCTAAGCCCTAAACTACCATCTCGTGATCAGTCTACTCAATATCCCCCTTCTTTCAAGAAATCCTTCTCTTCCCTCTTCTCGAAGCACCATTCTTTCCCTCATTCTATTTCTAAAAAAAAAATCCTAGTTTGACTCTAGACGATCAAGGGTGGTGTCACGCCTCGGGCCCGCGAGCCCGTTGGCGCGATGTAAGTCCTGGGATCCACGGAGTGCAACACGTGATTTGGCTCAATCCACTGCCAATATTGGCATGGTTTGGCTCAATCCACTGCCAATATTGGCTAGCCAATATTGACAGTGGATTGAGCCAAACCACGGTTAGACTCGTGGGTCCCGTGACTTATCAGCCAACGCTCGCAGCCCGGACGTGACAAATGGTATCAGAGAAGTTAGCCAGCCAGAAATATAGAGCTAAGTGCTATGCGGGACTAAGTGCTACACCATGTGAGTGCGGTGGGAGCCACCTCTAGAAGC
The DNA here is from genome assembly GCA_012295165.1 of Asparagus setaceus. Classification (NCBI taxonomy): domain Eukaryota; kingdom Viridiplantae; phylum Streptophyta; class Magnoliopsida; order Asparagales; family Asparagaceae; genus Asparagus; species Asparagus setaceus. The sequence goes on from CM022709.1 coordinate 35,835,394, forward strand.
CCGTAGGAGCTATCTCTAGAGTCCACATTGCTTGGCGGTGATACTGCGATGGACCAATTGTCATGCTGCGATGAGGACGTCGCGCAATTAAGGTAGGGTGATTGTGATATCCTAAGATTTAGTCCCATATCGGATATTGATTGAGTGATTGAATGGTTTAAATGATGGGTCTTGAAAGCCAAATGCAACATTGGCTAGCCAATTTTGTCAAGCTCTGGGCCCGCGAGCCGGTTGGCGCGATGTAAGTCCTGGGATCCACGGAGTGCAACACATGGTTTGGCTTAATTCACTGTCAAAATTGGCTAGCCAATATTGTACTTGGCTCTCAAGACCCATCATTAAACCATTCAATCACTCAATCAATATCCGATGTGGGACTAAATCTTGGGGTATCACAGGTGGACTCAAGTGGTTAATTGGAGGAAGAGATATAGAGATAAGCGGATTTCTTTGCCTCTATCATCTGGCACTGTCAAAAGGTGTTTTCTTTGTGGTGATCCGAAGCATATAGCCAATTCTTGCAAGATGGGAGACATCGTATGTTTCAAGTGCAACAGTTTGGGTCATATAGCTCAAGAGTGTCTGACATCTATCAGGGCTACTCTAATTGTACCTCTTCCTGCAACGATCAAGGAACATATTTCTACTCTCTCGTCCTTTGCCATCTTTTATGTATTTTGAGGTAAACCTTCCCTTGCCGAGTTGAGAGAGATGCTCTCTTTCAAGTTCAACATCAGAGGTTGGCCACATAGAGTTACCAGAGCAGCAGGGAATAGCTTCCTGGTCCAATTCCCTAACATGGACATGACGGAGCAGGCTGAGGAGATGAAATTGGTGGATATGAGTGATTTCAAGGGTAGCTTCCTTCGCTGGCGAGAAGATTTGGGTCTCAAGGTCATCCCTTATCCTGTCCTGACTTGGGTTCGAATTTCTCATCTACCCTACCATCTGTGGGATTGGGAATTCCTAGTGATTCTATTTAAAGACGTCGAAGAGTGTATCACTTATTCGAACGATGTGGCTTTAGAACTCATTTCTCAAACTGTAAGGTTTTGCTCAAGGTTAGGGACCTTTCTCTCATTCCTCGTGAGATTAGATTTCGATGCCTTTCTCCTTTCGACAATAGTTTGCTAGAGGGTTATGCCACACTGGAGGCCATTGGGAAACCAGTAAAGGAGAAAGATTTCGACAACAAAGTTGAAGTTAGAGAGCATGAGTTCAAATGGGAGGGTGAGGAGTCCTCCTCTTCAGGATGGGTGGAGCAAGTTTAGGAGGAAGAAGTTGTTCAGCCACCACCGTCAATCGGCATTGTTAAGCTCCATCGGAAGATGATGGTAAGCGTAAGGGTAAAGTGGTCATTTCCACTTTTTTAAATTTTAAGTTAGCGGGAAATAAGGAGCCTACAAAGGAATCTTTAGATTCACAAAATAAGTTACAACTCAAGCATATCTCTCTACCCCCTGTCCCGCTGCATATCTCTAATGTGGATATTCCTAAACTGATTGAGGTCTTCTGGAATGGGAATCCTCTTACAGTTAAGCGATACCAATGGGAGGAATTTCTGCGTATTCAGGGGGTGGGAGGTTCTAATTTGCCTCGTCAGCAAGTCGAACCAACAAAGATCATTCCTTCAACATCCACGTCAGACTATACGGATGAATCAATAAAAGCAGGCTCTAATTCAGTTTCTCTTCCTCCTGGGTTCGAGAAGTTTGCTAAAGATAAGAAGAAGAAGCCTATTGGATGCTCGAGACTAGCTAATAAACCTATCAGCGCCAAGAAGTTCCGAAAGTTTCTGGTAGCTTGTCGCTCTAGAGGATCATCAGCTAAGAGGGGTAATTCCTCTTCGTCTCCTTCTATTTCTCTTCCTATAAATGATAAGTCTATAGAAAATCTTGCTACCATTTCTATTAATTGTGGTCTGAAAGATCCTATACCTTTGGAAGGTATCCACAAGCTCAAATCTTTGGAGGTTGAGAGATATGGGGGCTTATCTTGACCCCCTATCCTCTCCCTGATCAGTTGTAGTTGTTATCATTTTTTTATGAAGATAGGATCATGGGATGTTAGAGGTCTCAACAACTCTACTAAACGTAGACTTGTTAGAGATGACATTTCCTTTGCCTATCTCGACATTATTGGTATTCAAGAGTCTAAACTTAGTTCTATCAGACCTTCCATCCTTAAGAGTTTAGGCAGTAATAGAATTTCATCTTGGCTTAGTATAGATGCTTCTGAATCTAGAGGTGATGTACTTTTGGGCTGGAATGATTCTATGTTTGATTATCAAGAGTCTTATATTGGTATTTTCTCTATATCAGCCATTCTTACAGATAAAACTCTAAATTGGAAGTTTATGGTAACTACTGTCTATGCCCCTTCCGATAATGAGGATAAAGAAGTCTGCTAGTGGGAATTAGAAAAAGTTCGTACCCTTTACCCTTTTCCTTGGGTCCTTTGGGGTGATTTCAACGTTACTCTATATGCTAAGGAAAGGAGTGGGCGTGCTGGGTCTCTAAGAGAAATCCGTAATTTTAAAGGCCTTATAGATAAGCTTTTTCTTGTTGATTTACCTTTTAATGGCAGAAGTTTCACTTGGTCTAACTTGAGAACTTCCCCTGTTCTAGCTAGACTAGATTGTTTCCTTGTTTCTACTGACTTTGATTCTCAATTCCCTGCTTTAGTGCAATGTTCCTACCCAGCGGTTTGTTCAGATCATTGTCCTATCATTCTTGATACTTCCTGCATCAAACCCATTCCTCTTTTCAGATTTAAAAAATCATGGTTGTCTCATGCTTCTTTTCCTGATTTCGTCATGGGTTGTTGGCATTCTTTTGTCTGTAGAGGCTCACCTGTGGATCGTCTTTTTTTCAAAATTAAGCTTCTGAAAAGAAGAATCAAATGGTGGGAAAAAATATATTTTTGGATCTATCTCTTGTACTAAGAAAAATATTCTATTTGAGATCAAATCTATATCTATTCTTGAAGCGTCCCGCTCTCTCATTCAGTCAGAATTATCTCATAGAATTTTTTTTAAGTCTCAACTCTTTGACATTTCCAAAGCGAAGGAGGTTTATTGGCGCTAACGATCCAAAATCACTTCGTTTAAAGAGGGAGATTCTAATTCTGCCTTCTTCCATAAATCAGCTTCGGCTCATAGGCATCGTAATTTTATTCCGTCTCTTATGCATAATGACTGCCTTCTAACTTCTCAGAATGACATCCAAGATTCCTTCCTCTCATACTTTTCTTCTCTCTTCAAAGTTCATGCTACATCATCTTTTGAGATTAATTGGGAAGCATTGTATCCTCAAAATTTGGTCTCTTTCTCTATGCTTGATAAACCTTTTTCCCAGGAAGAGATTAAGATAGCAGTCTTCTCTCTACACCCAGATAAGTCCCTGGCCCTGACGGGTTCCCTATTCTGTTCTACCAATTCTTTTGGGATACTATTAAAGAGGATTTGTTTGCCTTCTTTAACAGTCTATATCAAGATTCTGCTTCTCTTCATTCTCTCAACTTCTCCTATATTACTCTTATCCCCAAAGTTGAAGGAGCTAATCGTGTTAAGGATTTCAGACCTATTAGCCTTCTTAATGGTCTCTTCAAAATCTTCACCAAAGTTCTAGCAAACAGATTAGCTCCCCTTCTCCCCTCCCTGGTTGATCATACCCAATCAGCTTTCCAGGCGGGTAAATCAACTCTTGACTCTATCATTCTAGCTAGTGAAATGATTCATAACTGCTGTTCTAAGAGAAAGGAAATCTGTATTTTCAAAATAGATTTCATGAAAGCATTCGACTGTGTGAGTTAGTCTTTCCTTCTTTCTCTTTTAAAAGCTAGCGGTTTTGGTCCTCGTTGGTGTTCTTGGGTTGAACACTCTCGCAGTTCTACTAAATCATCTATCCTGGTCAATGGCTCTCCATCAAATTTTTTTCCTTATGGTCGTGGTTTCAAACATGGTGACGCCCTATCTCCTATGCTTTTTATCTTAGTAGCTGATGTTCTCAACAAGATGATTTTAAAACAGTGTGAACACAGGGGACCTCTCTGAACTCCATCTGAAAGGCCCCCTCAATTCTATTAGATCTCTGCAATTTGCAGATGATACTTTGATTTTCTGCAGAGCAACCACATCAAATATCTCTACCCTTAAAATAATTTTCTACCTTTTTGAAGATATTTCTGGTTTGGGTATTAACTATGCCAAAACCTCTCTTTTCTACTGTGGTAAAAATCCAAACAGAGGTGCTTTAGCCAACTTAATGAGATGTTCCCAAGAATCCTTTCCTTTCAGATATCTAGGTCTTCCTCTTAAGATGGGTTCGCTTACCAAAGTAGATTGGCATCCCCTCCTTGATTCTTTCTCTCGTAAGCTCTCTCTTTGGAAAAATAAACATCTGTCATTTGGTGGTAGATTAACTCTGGTGAACTCTGTTTTGACTTCCTTACCCTTATACTACATATCCTTCTTCAAGTTACCAGGTTGGGTGATCAAATCTATAGACAAAGTGCGTCGAAAGTTCTTTTGGGAATGGTATACTTCTGATAACAAAAGTAAAGCTCTGGTCAAATGGTCGGTGGTTTGTAAATCTAAAAAAGAAGGAGGTCGAGGTGTTCTTAATTAGTGAACTTCAACTATGCTTTATTATCTAAATGGGTTTGGAAAGTTCTGAGACATGATTCTTATGTAGGAAATACTATTTTTTCTCTTTATAATCTTCAGAATGAGGGCCTTAGTTGTACACCACCTACCTCTAGATCAGTATCTAAATTTTGGCATGTTGTCGTATCTATTAGCTTAGCTCTAAGGAGTATGGTTAGATGGTACCTAGGTGAGAATTTTAGGATCAGATTTTTGGAAGACAAATGGTTAGGAAATTTCACTCTAGGTAATCTATATCCGACAGTATATAACCTTGCCTTCTCCTATAATGTCCCTGTGTCATGCTAAGGTTTGATGAGGGTTGCCACATGGATTTGGAAGCTTGTTCTCAGAAGAGCCATTACTACCACTGATACCCAGCAAGTTGAAGCTCTGTTTAAGCTATTATCGTTGGCTTCCCCTGTATCTGATGCAGTGGATTTTCCTTCATGACCATTTACCAAAGATAACATCTTCTTAGTGAAATCATTTTACTGCTTTTTGAATTTTGGTGGTGTTCAATATGACTTATATCAGTTTATATGGAGATCTTTCATTCCTCTTAAAGTCAAAATCTTTTTCTTGCTACTATCAAAGAACAAGTTGCATACTAAAGACAATTTGTTAAAGAAAGGTTGGACAAGGGATCCCTTATGCTCTATTTGTCAGGAAGTTGAAGAATCATGTACACATGCTTGTGACATCTGGAATTTCTTTCTTCCAAAATTGGGTATTACTTGTTTTCAAATTGATCTTTCTCAAATGTTAATCTCAAAAGGTCAGTTCATCAGGGATAAAGACTTCCATAAACTTTGGTCCATCCTCTTGCCTACATTATGTTGGTGTTTATGGCGAGAACGGAATAACAAAGTTTTTAACAATGAGATTAAAGATCCAAGTAAGGTGGCAGCTAATGTTGCCTATTTCTTGTGTTTCTAGATAGGTAACTCTCGGCAAAAGACGGCTGCAAAGTTGAAATCAATTATTCAGGAGAAGGGGATAGAGGAGCTTTTGAGTAGTAGCGACAAGACTGGTTGAGTGGTGCTGGTTCAAGTCTTCTTCGGTTTGGTTTTACGTTTCCCTTTTGGATACTCTGTGGGTTTTTTTGGTCTTGTTTGCTTTTATGTAAGTAATTTTGGTTTGTAAGCTGATGGTTTATCAGCAGCTATTTTTGCATATAGGTCCTGATACTTATACCCTAAGTTAGATTCTGGAGTTTAGATTGTCGATAGAGGTGACGGCTATGGTCCTCTCTCTCTCTTTCCTTTCTATTTTTTCACAATCTTTCTTTTGGTTCTTACCTGTAAATCTGGCTTTTATTATATACATCTTTTGAATAGGGCTTTCCGCCCCATTTTTAACTTTAAAAAAAAACCTATCCTCTCTAAGACAACCCACTTAAAATGTGACTTATAAGTATTTTTTTAATCATATAATTAAAAGCAAAATTAATTGTTATTGTCTAGCCTTTTGTAACTGTAACGTCATGGGAAACGTTAATGTATTTCAATTCTTAACATTAACATGATAAATAAATTATTGTTTCCATGACATTGATTAGTTGTGGATTGATATTACAGCTAAGAATTAGAGTCAATCCTCTTAAAGCACCACCCAAATTTGGTCCTTTTTGACCTTACTAAGATTCTTACAATTATTCTTATTTTGGGTAAATTACACTAAACTCCCATGAACTTTCATTCTTTTGCACTAAACCCCAACAAACTTTCAAAATCACACTAAATCCCAACGAACTTTTTGGACTTGTAGAAAATCCCCACGAACTTTTAGACTTTTGCAGGTAACCCCCAAATGGTGTCAGTTTATTTTTTGTGTGGACTAAAATACCCCCCACCTTAAAAAAACACTCCCACTTAAAATCTTATAACTCCTTCACCTTTTTTCCCCAACTGTAAAAAAAATTTACCGAGCAAAAGGCATTAAGGGAATCGGTTGGGTATAGGGCTTCTTCGAAATTAGGGCTTTGCCGGAGTTGAGTCAGTTTCCACTAAAAGACTTTGAAACCAACGGGTCTGGGCCCGATCTTAAGAGGAGAGTTGGGGGAAAAAAAAATAAAAAAAGAGATTTATGATTAGGGCGGAATATATAGAAAAAGATCATAAATAAAAGATTTCATAAGTTAAAGGGTATTTTGGTCCTTTTTAGTCACGTGCATTGCACGTGCCAAGTCAGAGTTAACGGTGTTAGTAGAGGAATTTTCTGCAAAAGTTCATTAGGGTTTACTGTGATTTTGAAAGTTCGTTGGGGTTTAGTGCAAAAGGCTGAAAGTTCATGGGGGTTTAGTGTAATTTACCCTCTTATTTTTGACTGACAATATAATCAAGATGTGATATTATTGATGTCAATTGATATTATTGTTGACAGCATTTTAGGGAAATTTTTTTTAACATCCTTCACACTTTTAGAATAGTATTAGATTAGATTAGATTAGATAGATATGTGAAAAATTATAAGGCCTTATGTGTAATATAGTGGGATTATGTACGTAGTTACACTTATTTTTACCATTGGGCCAGTTTGGTATTGCTGAAACTTATAATCAGTTGCTTATATAAGTAACTTATAAAAGTAACTTATATAAGCTGCCGAAAATAGTTGTTTGGTAATCATATATGAACAGCTGCTTCAAAAGCAGTTAAAGTGTTTGGCAAAAAATGTGCTTAAAGATTATTTTCAAAAGATAAAAGGTAATATATGGTGTGTGTGTGTCTAAGCAGAAGTTGCTTCTAAAAGCATTATGATTACTAGCCCTAAATCTTCTAAGGTCTTGTTGATTGATTACTTAACTAAAGGGTGGAAGTATGTGAGTACTAGACTAGATCAACTGTTAGTTCTTCTTAAATGTTGGTCAAATAATTTTCTTTTATTATTTGACGAATTACTTTTGTATCTAATGTTTTTATGAGACAAGTGGAGTATAATCCGAGCCTCTACTAGTACCTTCTTCAAATAGAATCGAAGTTTAATAAAAGTGGGAAACTGGACAGGATATCTCTGCCACAGTGGGTCTCACCATATTTGAATTCATAAAAATACATATTCTAGTGCCTTTTTTTTTCCCTCGTGCTTTTCTTCTTTCTGCCCGATCGAGCCCAAAATTTCCATCTCCAGGCATATCCATTCTCACAGACATTTGTGGCCCACATCCAAGACTAGGATTATGTGTTGATCATCATAAAGTGTGCCTGCTTGGTTGCTAGAATTTGTTGGGTATGGGTTTTGGTTGGTAAAAGAAGATGGAGGAGAGGTCACGATAACAACATGCGCAGGGTTCGTAGCATTGAATTCAGATACATGTAGAAAGCCTGATACCCCTCCCTTCCCCCCTCCCCCATCGTTTGTTGTTGTTGTTGTTGTTGTTGTTGTTTATATATATGTACACACAGTTTTACAACTGGAGGGTTGAGGAACAGAGGATTAATACACAAAAACAAGAGCACTTGTCAGTAGTATATACCATAGTAGCATACGATGAGTCCCTTCCCAATGAAACTTGTGCTGCTGCTTTCTTCTCTCATGCTGATCATGATTCTAGCAACATCAGGCTCAGGTACTAACCACCATACCTTTACATGCAACTTTGTATTGATAATATAGACAGAGATAAAGAGTTTCACTTAATCCATCATAATTGTACAAAGTCTAATTGCCTTATTGTTAATACTTGTAACAGTACTGGAAGTTGACAGAGAGCTGCAGCAGCAGCAACAACAACGACAACAATGGTGCGTGGCATCGGACAAGGCAACAGATGAAGGTCTTCAAGAAGCGCTTGATTGGGCGTGCTCATCCCAAGGGGGTGCAAACTGTAGCTCAATTCAACCTTCGGGTATTTGCTTCCTCCCCAATACTCTCAAGGATCATGCTTCTTTTGCTTTCAACGACTACTGGCAGAAATTCAAAGGCCAAGGCGGCACTTGCGATTTCAAGGGCTCTGCTCTTCTAGTCCATGCTGATCCGAGTATCTTCTTCTTCTTCTTCTTCGTCTTCTTTTCCCTTCAGCATACATTGATACTTGTCTGGTGGTAACCTTTAACTCTTGCTTATTTACAGGTCATGACCTCTGTGCCTTCCCACTCGTACCATGAGAGAGCCCAGAAGAAGTTATATAACAAGGCATAATAAGAACAGATAAATGAGGAGGATATGTGAAGTAGTGACTAATACTACTCCCTTCAAGGATTAGACGAAGATTAATTACCAGCAATATTACACACGACAAGGAACAATGGTTTTACTAAAAATAAGTCTTCTCGAAATACTTTCTTTCCTTGCGTGGTCTACTCACGCGACTACTTCCCTCTACAAGTATAGCTCATTAAAGTAGTCATAAAACAAATGAAGCCTTGTTGATGTTGTAAGTGCACGTTACTTAATTTTCTCATGAACAAAGACTTCTTGATTGCAATACTTGAATAGCCAGACCAAATTTAAGGACCACATGTAGCTCTGGTTTTGCTCGTGGCAATGGTATTCAGTTAGTTGTAAATATACAGCTAGCTTTAATCACTAAAGCCTGATTAACCACCGCCAACAACCATCAAGAAAAAAGAGGCAATTAAAGAAAAAGAAAATGAAGAGGAGAAGGCAGCGATAATATTATGCCTAAACTTTTCCGGAACGTGTTTTTACAAAACATATGACAGCCTTTTCTTTCTCTTTTTCCTCTGTGCCAATAACCTGTCTGCAACTAACTAAATCAATCGTGCAAACAATTGAAGTCTCGCTCCTTGGTAAAAGCTGTGACAGTGGGTTAGGAGGTCAAATGTCGCGGCCTCTTTGCCCAAGGAAGAAAAATCATGCACAATTATTTTCATCTTTAATCACTCCATTATTAGGAATTGTAAATTAATGTGCCTAATAAATAGTTAAAGATGACAACGAAAATATGTTCTACAAGGACTTGAACCGGGAGCAGAAGCTGACCATCGATGCTGTTCCCATAACGTATGTAGCAACTATATGCCTGTAAAGAGAAGGGGAAAAAGTTCAAGATCCAAGACAGTAACAGCATGCATGGTGATTGAGCATCTCGACGAGAAGAATAGGCCTCTTTTGGCTTTTCTTCAACTCAAAGTTTGTCTTTATTCCCCACTTAAAATAATCCCAAAGCTCTCTCAATCCCAACCTCCAAATCTGCAGCAGACTTTAGAATGCCAATATCACATGGCACCACGCTGGCTCTCAGAATCGACGATGGATTAGAGGTTAAGGCCCTTCAAGATGCTTTCTTATCAAAATATCAGTCACTTGATCATGCACTGCACATTGCCCTATCCCTCTCCCAGCCTAAAAGAAAAGCATGACAAGAATCTGTCACGCTCAATAACTTCAAGCAAAGGATCTAATCTCTCTTTACAAAACAATCATCAACTAGGAAATCAGGCTTTTCCTTATATAAGACTTCTCATCCCCTTCCATTCCCTACCAATTCCCCCAAACAGTTTGAAGAATTACACGAGGAAGAATATGAGGTCTGTTATGCTAACCATCTTACTGCCCCTGCTAATTCTAGTAACAGCAGCATCAGGTAAATTGCATAAATATTATTAGTTCTTTTTTTTTTTTCTCCAAATTAATTATTTACATTATTTAACATTAATGTACTAGTTGTTGTTATTTAGAAGGGGTGTGTGTGTATATATATATATGCACACACAAATTTTTGTTCGGTTACAATTCATTTCACTGACATCATAATCATAGTTAGTAGTAAAGTAGGCTCTTTAGTATTCAAAAACCTGTTTATTAAGGATTATCTTGTTTCCTTAATTGAGGTTAAAGAATTAGGAAATTCCTAGCTGTGAACTCAACGTAAGAAACTGTGGATGCCATGCTTTGAAAGCTGTTTACTATAGAACAAATGCCTCTTCAATTTGAATTTTTAGTGATTCTCTTTCTTGTCACAAACGATTAATGAAAAACATCAAACAAAAGGGGACTAACACATCCATTTGATATCTAAAGTTAATGTACGATCAACTACCAAAATCTCATTTGCAAAAATAAAGAAACAGCGAAAGATATAGCCATGAGGCCCATTCCCTTCCCTTATGTTGTATGGATGATAGGATATGTGTCGACACACAAACAGAAGTATCTTGTTATGTGTTTGAACTTTGACGTGTGTGTTCAACACGTGCCTGGCATCATAGAGTTTCACTATTGAAGTGCTTGTGCTACCTTGCCACTCTACCACTCTATTTATACCTTTCACCAAATACATGAAATCTTCAAAACAGGGGAAGAATCTTGGAGCTGATTTTTTAATTTATAAACTCAAACATAAAATCAATCACATATTTCTGTCGAAAGATTATTGTGGTAAAGAGCATGCAGGAATTTTATTACGAAAATTGGAGAAAAACAAAAATAGAGGAAGAAACAGGAAATTTATCATTCCCATATTTAACTTGTTGATATTTTCTACAAAACCTCCTGGTGATAGAGCGGGCATATCCAGAGAAGGAATGGTGCATAGCTGATGAACAGACACCAGATGATGTTTTACAGCAAGCACTTGATTGGGCTTGTGGTTTCGGGGGCGCTGACTGCAACTTGATCCAACCCAACAAACCCTGCTACCTTCCTAATACTGTAAGGGACCATGCATCCTATGCCTTCAATAGCTATTGGCAGAAATTCAAAAACAAAGGAGCTTCTTGCTACTTCAATTCTGCAGCAATGGTCACTGATCTAGACCCAAGTATGGGTTTTCTTCCTTTTTCTCTCCTTATGTGTGGTTATGAAGATTTTCACTACAATGTCCATTGTGTTAAATCATGTCAGGTGAAACCTTGAGAAAAGCAATGGCAATGGATCATTAAATCAATTTTCTTTTTTTTTCTCCAAATTAATTATTTACATTATTTAACATTAATGTACTAGTTGTTGTTATTTAGAAGGGGTGTGTGTGTATATATATATATGCACACACAAATTTTGTTCGGTTACAATTCATTTCACTGACATCATAATCATAGTTAGTAGTAAAGTAGGCTCTTTAGTATTCAAAACCTGTTTATTAAGGATTATCTTGTTTCCTTAATTGAGGTTAAAGAATTAGGAAATTCCTAGCTGTGAACTCAACGTAAGAAACTGTGGATGCCATGCTTTGAAAGCTGTTTACTATAGAACAAATGCCTCTTCAATTTGAATTTTTAGTGATTCTCTTTCTTGTCACAAACGATTAATGAAAAACATCAAACAAAAGGGGACTAACACATCCATTTGATATCTAAAGTTAATGTACGATCAACTACCAAAATCTCATTTGCAAAAATAAAGAAACAGCGAAAGATATAGCCATGAGGCCCATTCCCTTCCCTTATGTTGTATGGATGATAGGATATGTGTCGACACACAAACAGAAGTATCTTGTTATGTGTTTGAACTTTGACGTGTGTGTTCAACACGTGCCTGGCATCATAGAGTTTCACTATTGAAGTGCTTGTGCTACTTTGCCACTCTACCACTCTATTTATACCTTTCACCAAATACATGAAATCTTCAAAACAGGGGAAGAATCTTGGAGCTGATTTTTTTAATTTATAAACTCAAACATAAAATCAATCACATATTTCTGTCGAAAGATTATTGTGGTAAAGAGCATGCAGGAATTTTATTACGAAAATTGGAGAAAAACAAAAATAGAGGAAGAAACAGGGAAATTTATCATTCCCATATTTAACTTGTTGATATTTTCTACAAAACCTCCTGGTGATAGAGCGGGCATATCCAGAGAAGGAATGGTGCATAGCTGATGAACAGACACCAGATGATGTTTTACAGCAAGCACTTGATTGGGCTTGTGGTTTCGGGGGCGCTGACTGCAACTTGATCCAACCCAACAAACCCTGCTACCTTCCTAATACTGTAAGGGACCATGCATCCTATGCCTTCAATAGCTATTGGCAGAAATTCAAAAACAAAGGAGCTTCTTGCTACTTCAATTCTGCAGCAATGGTCACTGATCTAGACCCAAGTATGGGTTTTCTTCCTTTTTCTCTCCTTATGTGTGGTTATGAAGATTTTCACTACAATGTCCATTGTGTTAAATCATGTCAGGTGAAACCTTGAGAAAAGCAATGGCAATGGATCATTAAATCAATTTTCTTTTTTTTTTCTTTTACTTTCAAAATTGAATTCATAACATACGCTTTATATTAACTTGTTGTTCACAAGTCCAAGTCCTAACCCTATACATACTTGCATGCAGGCCATGGCCCATGCCGGTTTGAGACACTTTCCTGATGCAGATAACAGCAACATGCTGCGAAATATCTCTGTTAATTTGTCCAGACATATTTGTTCAGCCATAAGAAGTTCAATTTATCTTTCAGTTTAAATCTTTCTCCAAGGAAGAGCATAAACAGGAGGATCTGCTGATTTTTCTTTCCTACGTTAGAGTTTGGATGCATGTCCCTGTGTATTCTTATCCTGATATTGGACGGTTTGAGCCCTTTACAGGAAGTTCTCATAATTGACAATTGCAAATTTTCTGCGTTCCTTGATCCCTCATATCTTGAATTTTGAAACCTAATACATATTGTCTCCTGACTATTTGTATCTAGTATCTGAAAATTGAATGGATGTATTAATTTTTTGCTTCCCCAAAATCAGGTGTTATTTAACACATTTAGTTCTTGCGTGATGGAATTACATAATCAACTCTATTACAATTTATACTATGTCAATCAGTTCTCAACACAGGTACCCTTAATACTGACAAAGTTGTACAGAACATGACTCAGAAAGATATATAATATTTTAGGCTTTAAGATGATGTATAAGGTGTATTGGTATCTCAAAACTGATCATGCTCAACAATTTGATACTACTCAAAACTACTATGGTCACAACTCACAAGATCACCAAGTAAGAATTACCATGGTCATGAGATCACCATCTAAGCATTGCATAGAAGTGGATCGATCACAGATTCTGGATTCGCTAGATAATGGACACTCTTTCATTACGAATAAACAACCAGAATGAGTGTGCTAAAACACTTACGTGCATCATTATCCTTTGTTTTCACAGCTACAGCTTACTAAAATGAGGATGTGGGACCAACAAATTTTTCTTTGGAAGAAAATATACCGCAGATCAAATCCAATTAGAATAGCTTCACAAGCATTTCCACAATGTCAAATTGCATAAGGCCTAAAACAAATATTGTTGACCAATCCAGAATTTCAAACATCATGATCAGTAGCATTGCACTTTGCTAAGAATTATGAACCCCATTGTACAACACTTGACACATAAAAGGATCTTACTGTATCTGCTCCTCAGAAGAGTAAGCTTGCCCAAGCAGCAATAAATGCAAAGCCACCAAATGGTGCTAGAGAAGAGTATTTTCTGTCTTCAAGATATGCCACTGTGTAACACCTGCAAAAGATTCAGATGATTTCATTTACGAACTAATTCAAGAGTGACTTTGTTTAAACAAGAAAATCAATTAACAAGAAAAAGGTTTTCATTCAAGAGGTGTCATTGAGACACAGGAAAAACCATCTCATCTGTTCGTTTTAAGTTATATGACACCTAGTGAAGCCAATAACCCAATAATTCCTATGTACTTCTCTTATGAATACTCTGTCACGGAACAAAATAAGAATGGACAAGTTGTTGAGATATGAAACTAATCGTGGCTAAAAATTAAAAAAAGAAAAAAAGAGAGGAAAAAAAGGGGTGCTAAACAAATTCCATAATTGATTAATCAATGTTGTCCGTCAAGCAGACAATGAAGAGGGTATGATGACATTTGGCAACACAAATCAGAAAGAAAGATGTGACCAATTATAAAACTTTTGGTAATAGGATCAAACTTATAAACGCTAAGAATCTGAAATTAACAATAGGGTTTTTACATAAAAAACACCTTAACTTTTACTTAAATTGATGGTTACCAACTATTTTTTTTTTATTACGAAAACCAGCTGAAATTGCTTACATGCTTTCAATGTCACACCAATCTATGTTTTTTTATCGTTACCACCTATCTCTTACCACCTATACTTTTATATTTCTTATGGTTACCACCTTTACAAAACACAAATTGATATGTATACCACCTTACCTTTATAAACTTTTGACATGAACCACCTGCTATTTTGTGAAAATCATAATTACCCTATAAAAGTTTAGGTGGTAACTGTACCTCAAAAAAAAATTAGGTGGTATCGATAAAAAAAATATAGATTGGTGTGATATTGAAAGCATGTAAGCAACTTCAGGTGGTTTTTGTCAAAAAAAAATGTGGTAACCATCAATTTGAGTAAAAGTTAAGGTGGTTTTTTATGTAAAAACCCTTATCAATAAGTTACCTCTAGACAACTATTCTAAGGGCTACCCAATAAATTCTAAAATCTAGTAGCAACATTTCAACATACAAGTTGTAAACTAACAACAGACTCAAGCATTTGGGTCTTATAGTTGTCCTACATAATTTTCCCCTTTATCTTAAAGGTTTTCTGTGACCACATAAGACTTACAAGCACTTCTCCACTTTAACCATCATGATTTGATTTGATAAACTATGTAACCCTCAATCTCACTATCTTGGGGAATAATTGATCCTAAACGCCGAAAATAATTACTCAGATATTTCTTGACCACCATTATAAATTATACACTCATTCTTCCATAGTTTGCATTCCACGTAGTCTGATCTTTTTACACTAATTCTAAACCCTTCAAATTCGAGAGCTTCTCTACCTTTCCATTGTTTTGTCTCTTCTTCAATCATTACTACTCTAGTAGTTGCTCTATTATGCATGTCTTTAATCACATCAATATATCTACTTACTTTATAAAATCCACCACATTATCCTATTCCCTTGGCACTTATCATAGGCTATTCTAGATCGATAAAAAAAAATATGTAGATTGTTTCCCTTCTCCACGTATCTCTTCATCAATCACCTTAATATATAAATAGGTTCAAAGTTGGCCTCTGAGCATAAAATCAAATTGGTTGTCAGATACATTTGGCTCCATTTTTAGTCTTTGATCAATTACCCTCTCTCAAAGTCTCATATTGTTGCTCGTAAGCTTAGAACTTTATACATCACTTTTATTCTTGTTTCTTGTATATAGTTGCTAAAGTGTTAATTCTCCTCCCGTAAGGCAATAACTTAGTATCAATAATCTTTTGAAGAGTTTGGTTTACCATCTTAATCCCATATCTCCAAGACCTTTACAAAGTTCAATAGAGATATCATCAAATCTTATGACTCTTCCAATTTAACTTTTGTTAAAACATCCATAACCTCACTAATCCTATTTTCTAAACAATACATATAATTTCTACCATGCATTATGTTGTTAGATAAGCTTCATATTAAGAGTGAAACTTCGATTCATTTCACATTAATTTTGCCACGTTTAAGGAAGAAAAAGATAGTCCACAATATAAGAGGGTAGTAAAGCTTGTAAGGTATTATTTTCTAAGATCAAGCATAGCAGGGGTCAGGGCGTCCACTCTCAAGGGATACACAACCGTTATAATTCTATTATGTTATTACAATAACAGACAAGATATAAGAAAATTTGATACAACAAGATATAGAAGTGTGACGGTTTTATTGCATCTATAAAGGTATGAACTGACATTTATCAACATAAAATAATTAATGACTCATCGGAACTAGAAAGAAATTCTATATAAAACATGTAAAGATAAGAATTGAAAGGAAGGCATATTACATACTCGATGGAGACATCAGACATGCCATTTGCTTCGAATATTGCAGGAATAAGTAAATCAAATTGCAAAGGAGTGGGAATAATGCACTTACGTTCCAGAAAATGCCAGAATTCCAGTAGTCAAGAGTCCACCAAACTATAAGGACAGTAAAAAAGAAGAAAAAATTTAAATAGAGAATGAGGATAAAGGACATGCATAAAGATATGGGAAATAGTTAAATTAAAGGCAAAAGTTCAGTGGAGGTCCTTGAAGTATTAGTCAAATATCATTTGTGTCCTTAATGTTTGAAAGTCATGAGTGAGAGTCCTAACATTACCTCCATCATCAGCCTATGTCGTTTTTACAAACTTCCATTAAATCTTTCTGACGTGGCAATGATGTGGCACTGCCATGTCAGTAAAAATTAGTGAAAGTCCAAGTTTAATCAGCCACATCAACAAAAAATAGTAAAATTACATGTATTGAACTTGGAATTTCACTATTTTTTTTGCTGATATAGCAGTAACATGGCAAGACCATGTTATTGCCATGTTAGCAAGATTTAACGAAATTTGGTAGAAAGGACTTAGGTAGGCTAATGACGGAGGTAAACGTTAAAGACCTCCAGTGATGACTTCAAAACATTAAGTACCTAAGTGATATTTGGCCAATACATGAAGAACCTCTACTGAAGTTTTGCCAAATTAAATATAGTAAAGTGAGTGATATTAAAAAGGGGGAGATGGGAGAAAAAAGAAATATGAAGAAGGGTACAATGGTAGGGTGTTTAGTGATGGGAGCTCCAACCAATGCTGCTGTGTGAACCAAGTGGTACAGAGACGCCGTTTGCCATACCTACACATGTTAGATTAGTTGGAAAAATAATTAGAGAAATAATCTTATGAACAAAGAAATCAACAAACTGAAAGTATGTGTGTATGTATTTGATGATGGATCAGTAGTAATAGCTAAAGAAAGAAAAAAAAGAAAGAAATGGGGGCTAATTACATCTTTGTAAGTTGGGTTTTTAGGCTTGAAACCGTGGGCTCCGTAGGTGCCCAGACCAAGGGCAGCAACACCTGTTAATTTTTTAAACCAAAATTTGGATTAATTTTTTTATTCATGGATCAGAAGTAGAAATTATTATTTTTATAAAAAAAATGAAATTTAGAGAGGGAGAGAGAGAAACGAACCAGAGAGGGCAGCAACCTTATGCCAGAGCATCGGATCCATGGGATGAGATGCTGAAGAGAGATCAAAGTTATCAGTAGTAGATAGCGTTGTGTAGTGGTGAGGCACCGCTAAGGCTATTTGAGGCTAAAGCCGCAAAATAACGGCAAAAAGCGCAAAGCCAGCGGTCCAATTTAAATATGTCTAAATATTTAAAAAATTTAAAAAATTAAAGAAAAATCTAAAAGTTTTATAAAATGCATATTTGATCATTTATAATTAGGTGATTTGAGACGCATCAATTCAATAATTTTAAATTCAGAGAATAGTTGATAATTAAATCAATAACTAAATAAATAAGCAAGTACTCCAATTTCCAACTAAATAACATGTAAAATCAGTGTTCAATAATTAAATAAGCAGCTAAGCAAGTAAATAAATGAACAAAGACGTGAGCTATTACCTTCAACTCGACGCAACGTGGAGGGCTGAAGCGGTGGAGGGCTCACGGCGAGAGGAGGACTGGAGGAGGAGTTGAAGAGTCGTCGTCGTCAAGGAGTCGTCATCGAGAATGCGGTGGGAGGCAGCGGTGTTTGGGCGCTAGGGTTTTTTGGGCAGTGGGTTCGGAGGAGGAGAGAGAGGCCACAAAAAAAAAAAAAGAAAAAGATAAAAAAAAAAAAAGGGTGGTTAGGTTATTAAATATCGGGTCTGGTGGGTGTGGGTCGGGTTTCATAAAAAATAAAACCAATGTACCGCTTTTAAATAATTCACCGATAGCTTTTTCCTCTTTCCTCCTCTCGATCCCACTGCCAAAAGAACCCGACGTTTTCCTGGACCCGCTTTTAAAATCAAGACCCAAACCCTTTACCCGACCCCCAGGAAGCGCTGATTTCATCGCTAGGGTTTTTTTTTTCTGTCCCCAATCCCTCGCGCTCTTCCCCATCTGCTCGCTTCCCTTCCTCCCCCCTCATCTCCTCGCCTCCCTCAGTCCCTCTCTCCCATCCCCAGCAAGGCAGCGACAGAGGCGGCAGCAGCAGGTGAGTTTCTAGTTTTATTTATTTATTTATTTTTGGCAGCAGCAGGTAAGTTTCTAATTTTTTTTTTCTGTTTTCTTTTATAATCTATTGCTGCTGCTGCATTTTTTTTCGTTCTGAGTTTCTGTCCCTAATCTATTGCTGCTGCTGCTGTTGTTTGTTTTATGTTCTATGCATCTAATAGATAAATTCACAGTTTATTATACATGATTACGAAATAGGAATACCGAATACATTATACATTTATACATGCTTAATGAACTATCAACCTTGAATATTTTATTTGTAGATGTTTGAGAATTGAGAATCTGAGATATTTGATTGATTCTTGCTAGTTGCTACTTTGCTCTCTCTCTCTCTCTCTCTCTCTCTCTCTCTCTCTCTCTCATGTGTAGCCTGTAAAATGGGGGAAAAAGTCAGTGAGCATTGAGCAACAAGTCAACAGCTTAGTAATTACTAATTAGTAGGTGAAATTCTATTTCTTAGTCTTTTTATGTGAAAATTTATAAATGTGTTGCTTCTATGCTTGTTTGTCTTATGTTGGAAAAGATTTGTTTTGAGACTGCCAGAGTCCACCAAACTACAGAGACAGTTAAAAGAAGAAAAAATTAAACGGAGAATGAAGATAAAGGATGAATAAAGATATGGGAAATATTTACATTGAAGGCAAAAGTTTAGTGGAGATCCTTGAAGTATTGGTCAAATATCAATTGAGTTCTGAATGTTTGAAAGTAATAAGTGGAGGTCCTAACGTTATTGTTTTAAAAAACGGTCTGGGCGCCCGTCTAGGTGGTCGCTTAAACCGAAGCGGTACCTAGGCCGCTTGTCTAAGTCTTGGGAGCGCCTAGGGGAGAACGAGCTACTTATACGAACTATACGGTGTTAGAAAGAAGTATATTGCTTGCTTATGCATAGTAATGATTGAAGAGTGTTAGCCATGTTAAAATTTACCGGAGATTAAAACTCTGTCCAAGTCTATCGCAAGTAAAACAGTGAGGGTATGATTTGAATCTTTGGAAACCATCCTTCCTCTCTCTACGCTAAGAATGTCTAAGTGCCGCTTAAGCGTCCGCCTAGGTGCCTGGCCGCTAGGTTTGGCCCCTAGAAACACTTAACACTTTCTAAAACATTGCCGACTAGCAGTACCTCCATTATCAGCCTATGTCTTTTTTGAAACTTCCGTTAAATCTTTGTGACGTGGCGATGATGTGGCACTACCATGTCAGCAAAAGGAGGGTCATACACTTCAAACTGGGTAGTCAATTTTATCCACGACTCTGAGTACAAGATTTTTGGTATCAAGGAACTCGCAAACAAATATGTTTGGTTGGACTCTTTTCTCGTATGCTTGGAAAAAGTCCAAGTTTAATATGCTACATCAACAAAAATTTAGTAAAATTGCAAGTATGTATTGAACTTGGAATATCACTAATTTTTTTGCTGATGTAGCAGTAACATGGCAGGGCCATGTTATCGCCACGTCAGCAAGATTTAACGAAATTTGGTAAAAAGGACCTAGGTAGGCTAATGATGGGGGTAACACTAGAGACCTTCAGTGATGACTTCCAAACTTTAAGTACTCAAGTAATATTTGGTCAATACATCAGAAGCCTCTGCCGAAGTTTTGCCTAAATTAAATATAGTGAAGTGAGTGAAATTGAAAAGGGGGAGACAAGAGAAAAAAGAAATATGAAGAAGGGTACAATGGTAGGGTGTTTGGTGATGGGAGCTCCAACTAATGCTGCTGTGTGAACCAAGTGGTACGTAGATGTTGTTTGCCATACCTACACATGTTAGATTAGTTGGAAAAATAATTAGAGAGAGAGAAACGGACCAGAGAGTGCAGCAACCTTATGCCTGAGCATCGAATCCATGAGATGAGATGCTGAAGAGAGGTCAGCTTCTTCAATGCTTTTAATGATGTAGTCGTCCACTTCTATGATCGAATCCAGTCTGCTTGGTATCCTAGGGATTTGCCTCTTCTCCTTTTCTTTTTTTTTTGGGTTATTTAGATCTTAGTCCCTCAAATGTTCAATAATTCCATATTAGTTCCTCAAATCTATGAAATTGCTCATTAGTCACTCAAATCCCAGTGTTATTGCAACTTGGTCCCCTAATGACTGAAATACCCCCCCTATTTTTTGAAGGGTTGTTTGCAATCTGGCACTCTAAAGTTTACGCCTTTTTAACTTTGATACCCCAAAGTATTTTTGACACTTTGATACTCTAAGTTTACACTTTTTTAACATTGATATTTGATATAAATTTTTTTACTCTTTGATACCCCAAAGCTTTCACATTTTTTACTTTGATACCTCAAAGGTTTTATACTTTTTAACTTTGATACCCTAAAGTTTGTAGCATCAAAGCGTCAAAAACAAAACTTTGGGTATCAAAGTGAAAAAAGTATAAACTTTGTCTTAACATAATTGTTTGAAAAACATTAAGGTATTAAACTTAAACAAGATGTAAACTTTAGGGTATCAACATGTCAAAGTTTTGGGTATTGAAGTTAAAAAGGAGTGAAATTTATAGTACCAAAGTGCTAAATAACCCTTTTCAAGAATATAGGTTTTAAGAGATCATAACTAGGGGTATTTTGGTCATTAAGGGACTAAATTGTAAGACCCCTTTGGGTTTGAGGGACTAATGAGCAATTATTGAAATTTGCGGGACTAGTATGGAATTATTGATGATTTGAGGGACTAATATCTAAATAACCCTATTTTAAGGGCTTTTTCCGTACTAATCCCCAAAATCTTCATACTTCAAAATTAGTTTTCCCAATATTTTAAATATTTTAAGACGAGTTCCTCTAGCTAGCGCTAGGTTGAAAGATTTAGGGGCCTAATTTTAAATTTAAAACACTCGACATATTTGAGGAATTAATTTTAAAATATGACGATTTGAGGGACTAAGTCAAGATAGTTAGCCCATGACTAAGTCAAGATAGTTAGGCCATGATTGTTTTTGGGATAGTGAAGGTATTATTTTAAAGTAGCCCTTGTCCACCTTTTTATCCTGTGTTTGTTTTTTTTCCGCTTCAGATTATTTTTAAGAGGGACTAAAATAGACCCACCTCACCCCACTTTACAATGCAAGTACTAATCATGTAGGGGGTTAAGGTTTCCTAACAAAGATATCCTATCTTTTTAATTCTAACTATTTTTTTTTGCATCTTATTATTAGCCTTTTTCTTTTCTCCGCTTCTTTTTCACAAGTTTAATTTTCGCAATATTTTTTCCCAGCTTTTCTTCAGTGGGTCTTATTTTCTGATTTTTTCTTTCGCCATCTTAATTTTTTTCTGTATCTTAATTTTTTCCACATTTTTCCAAGCTTAATGACTAAGCATATGCTTCTTTTGCTGGATCCTTCTCAAAAGCATGGACCGAAGCTTGTATTCAGTTTGATTCTCTCGTCCATGCTTTATATTAATCTATGTATATGTAATTGTTTCTTGATGCCCTGACATATACTATGTTAGAATCCTTATTTCTTTTATAATATTACATTATCAATAAATCTGAAAAAAGATAAGATTATGCATAAAAAAGAGCACGAATTCTTTACTAAGACGATTGAAACTGATGAGAGCCTTTAAGTATCGCGAACATTTAATTTCATGTTTAATTAGAGTTTAAGTTTTTAGATCGAGTTTTTATTAAATGAATAGGATTTTTATTGTACATATAAGGCAATGTGCTAATTCTTTAGACAGGGTTATGCCCAAATTTCTTTTTTTCCCAAATAGATGCGTTAATATAATATTAGTTGACTTAAAGGGTAAAAAGGTCATTTTGGTTATGATATTAGTCTGAACAATCATAATCCCTCTAAAAATAAACACTAGCGTGGAATATTTTAAGTTAGTTTGAAGGTTAGTCCATGTGAAAAGAAATACTAGATTTGAGTAAAATAGTCTTAGGATAATACAGTCCCAATATTATAGTCCGGGGAATACAATGCCCTTAGTCCGGGTATTGTACCTTGACCAAGTATTACATATAGAACCAGATATTGGGTTTTTCTTATATTGGTCGCTGAAATCTAGCTTATTTTTATATGATCCCTAAACCTCTTATTATATTTTACTATAAAAAAATCTTATTATTTTAAATAAATCCTTAATATAAGTACTGTCAAATTAGCCCCTCAGTCAAAAGTGGTTAAATTAACCCAATTAGTAAAAGATGGAATCATAGTATTCTTTAATATTTTGTCAAACCTAATTTAAAATATTTAGTTTATATTATTTAACATATATCTCCACTGCATTGCAACTGATCATTTGTATTCTATCTGTGTAGTCTCTTTGACGTCACTCTAGCTTTGACCAATGCCCCACTGCTCGTTCTGACATCCTCATCAACATGCCACCTCAACCCCCTCCCCAATGAAGTCGCTCATATGGACCATGCTCCTAACCACTATCACACTCACAAACACACGACCACCTCTAATCTTATTGAACTCCAAAATCCAATCGCATCACCTTCGACTCTAAATTGTGCAAACTACATTTTATTCATGCTACCTCCTAACCTGATCTTGTTATCTTGACCCTCCAAAAAAACATGCCACTTTCACCCCTAAACCATACCTCATCCGCTATAGGTTTTTTTGTGTCACTCCCTCTTACTCCTACTCACGAGTCATCCCTCACGCTCACGAGTCATCCCTCACGCTTTTCTCTTTTGATTTAACCACTTGTTCTTCCACCATGTAGCTTTTCTAAACTCAAAATTTTCACTTTATATAGAGATAAATTAGTCTTTTGACCAGATTGTCGGGAAAAAATAATCAATGGTAATTATGTTGAAAGCATAGTACTAAGAAATCATTACAATTTTAGGAACTAAGGCCATGCTTTTTTGATTGTGAGGATACTTTTTAATATATTACGGGCCTATCATTTTAGTGCAAAATTTTTTATTTTTATCTGGACGGGACTATTTATAAGGGACTACTTAATACACAAAAGGACTAAACTAAACCCTCCCACCCCCACATTTACAATTCGGGTGCTAATCATCAAGGGGGATTAAGGTTTTTTGACAAAAGAGCCCATACCAATTTAATCTACTGAATATTTTTTGTCAAAATTTTATTTTTCACGAGATCTTTTCTTTCTCTGCATTTTAGTGCGTTTGTTTCAAAGGTTTTCTGTTTGGGCCTCTTTTGCTCCGCTAGTCAAAAAAGAACCTCATGATATTAACCTGTAGAACAAAGCTAATTAACCCTTTGTTTATCAACATGAAACTATGGTTGCTTGGGCTTCTTCTTATCTGCATGATACTAACCCTATATTGTTTATCAACATGAACTCAACCTTGATTGTTGCAAAAAGAATGCAAAGGTATCCACAAAGCCAAGCATTAATACAATGTCAATTGATTTGAAGGCAAAAAGATCATTCCAGTTATAATATTAGTCTGAACGATCATAATCCCCCTAAAAACAAACACTACACTGGATTATTTTAAATTAGTGTGAATGTCAGTTCGTGTGCAAACAAATAGTAGATTGGACTAAAATAGTTCGGGGACAACACAATCCTAGGACTATAGTCCGAGAATTACAATACCCCCTAGTCCCATGATAAAAAAACAAACGTGGGTGGTAATTATGACAATCGAAGGGGTAGTTTTGAAAATTCTAATAAATTGGAGCGTGCATTAAAATATTTATTAAGATATATAAACTATGGCTAAACTATATCGTAACCGGTGCTTTACCATTAATTTTATCCTCTCATGGGGGGCATTGTTGAAGAGAAAAAAATGTCAAAAGGCCAAATAAGGAAGGAGAAAAAGAAAAGAAAAAGAAAAAGAAAAAGAAAAACTTAGAAGAGTAGAGAATGCCTAGTACATAGTACATTTCTCAAAAAAAAAAAAAGAAAAAAAAGAAAAAATTAAAAACAAAGTACGAAAATACACGAATCTAGGGAGGTCATGAGAATTATAAGATTTGGGGGATTTGCGAAAATCTAGCTCCTGCGCCTTTTCTTTCTTCGCTCCCCTTTTTCGAGGCCTAAACAATAATAAAAGGTAAACTGAACATATAATTTTTTATCTTTGTAGGGTTTAAAGATTTCAGCTTCGCAAGCGATCCGCTGTGACCCGCAGCTATGGGGCGATCTCGCGGGGTCTCAAACTCCACAGATGAAGATGCTAGCCAGAGGTTCGAATTTCTCTTCCCTTTTTCTTTCATTTACTATTATTATTGTCTTTGTCTTGGGGTTCTTGGAATTCTTCGAGGGTAAGTAATTTCTATAAAATTTTGAGAAATTCTTTTTGCATATTCCATATATATATGTGTGTGTGTTTTGCCTGCTTGGTTTATTTTCCTTTTGCGATCTTTCTTTTTTTAAGTCTAAAATTACAAGATCACTTGAAGTATTTTAGAAAATGTTTTCACTAATTCAGCCTAATTGCTTAACTGATCCTCTTTAGTGTATCTGTGTTGTATTGCACCTTTCTTCTCTTTCATTTACTTGGTATGACTATTGAGCACCAAATTTTACCTTGATATAGGGGCCGGATTTCACTTTGTTGACCACAACTAGAATATGGCTGGATTACTCATTGAATCTCTTCACGACCTTCATCCTCATGCTCCTTAGTCCCATCCTCGCTTTGGCCTCATCCCCGGTCCTAAACCTCCACCTTTACCTAACTCTCCATCCCATCCCTAGAGAGGACATGAATTGGGTGGATGCTTTGGCGGGTCCTCAATTTTGGAGGATCACAATTTTTGGGGAAAATGTCTAGGGTGGGTGTATATTTATCCTAGAGTATATTTATGCTTATTCTAATCATGATAATTACCAACTCCATTTCTTTCCTGTAAGGGTATCTATTTTCCAAGTACCTAATCCTAGTCCTACTCTATTATGTCTCTTACCTTTTCTCTCCTTGGACTTTGTAGTCTATGCATATAATACAACATAATGTTTCTGTTGAAATCCGATCCGATGTCTCCAGCACACTGGAGTGTTGCTTGAGGTAATGTTAGATGAGTGGATACTTTGGACTTGTATATGCAGTCTGTTTTAATTTAGTGCAAATTTATGCATTGATGAAGTGCAATCCCATCTCTATCTCAGTAAAGAAAAAAGAAAAGCATTAGGATTGTATTAGAGAAGAAAGGGACGAAGTAGAGTAGTAAACTTTAATGCACAAACGACAAAAATGTAAGCTCAGTACCAAATAGAGTAAGCTACATTGAAATAGGGTAGCTTCATGGTTCACATCTTTATACTATTGGAAATATAGTAAATTATCACTACTATTCTTTACAGCAATCGAAGCGGGATTTATATGGAGCTCTTTTAAAACATTTCCTAGAAGATAGGCTGTGAATATATTGACTCCACAAGAAGTTTGAGGTAGATTCTATTGAGGATAAAAGGAGGGATAACTAATTAAGATGGTCTTCTCAAGTGCAATTGGGAATGAACGTTGCGGAAGTTGTCGTTGTTGGAGAAAGAGATTGGGGATATACCTAAATATGGATTGAGGGTAAAAAATAAAATAGCAGCTAATTTGACAAAGTAGATGGATCCCAAGCAACAAAGTTGAATGAAAAACAATGCTTATATAGTCTAATAGTTGGTATAAAAAGACTTTGTGATGTGGACGAGGGCGAAGGCTCCGATATGAAAGTGGGAGGCTCTTGAATGTGCTGCCGTTGGCGTTCGGATCTAGTTAAAAAGTACAAGGTTCTTCATATTGTGAAATGTGAATTTGGCGGGTGCTTGACTTTGGTCGGTAGCTGAAAGGAGCGGATAGATTTTTAAGTTTTTGATAGCATATATTAGTTAACATATATCTCTACTACATTTCAACTCACATCATTTATATTCTATTTGTTGTCTTTTTTTCACTCCAGCTTTGACCAACGCCCCACTGCTCCTTTTGATGACATACTCATCAGCATGCCACCTCTACCCCCTTCCCAATAAAGTCGCTTGTATGGACCGTGCTCCTAACCACTATCTCGCTCACAATCACACCACCACCTCTAATCTCATCGAACTCCACAATCTAATCGCATCACCTTTGACTCTAAATCGTGCAAACTATATTTTGTTCATGTTGTCTCCTAATTTGATCCTACCATCTTGACCCTCCAGAAAAAAAAAATGCCACCTCCACCCCTGCAACCATACCTCATTCACTTTAAGTTTTTCCGCGTCACTCCTTGCTCTTACTCCCTACTCATGAGTCCTCCCTCACTCTTTTCAAGGCATAATACTAAGAAATCATTACAATTTTAGGAACAAAGGCTATGTTTTTTTATAGTGAGGGTACTATTTTGATAGTTGAGGTCCACCATTTTAGTGCATGTTTGTTTTTTTTATCCGGACTAGACAATTTATGAGGGACTACTTAATACTTAAAAGGACTAAACTAAACCCACCCTCCCTCACCTTTACAATCTAGGTACTAATCATTTAGGGGGATTAAGATGCTTTGACAAAAAAGCCCATACAAATTTAATTCTACCTATTTTTATGTGATTTTTTTCTTCTGTCGGGCACTTCTTTCTCAAAATTTTATTTTTCGTGAGATCTTTTTTGCTGCTCTTTCCGCGCGTTTGTTTCGAAGGTATTCTGCTTGGGCATCTTTTTCTTCGCTACTCAAAAAAGAACCTCATGATATTAACCTGTAGAATAAAGCTAATTAACCCACTATTTATCAACGTGAAACTTATGTTGCTTGGGCTTCTTCTTATCCACATGATACTAACCCTCTTTTGTTTATCAACATGATGCTAAGGTATCCACAAAGGCATGCATTATACAATGTTAATTGACTTGAGGGTAAAAATATCATTCAGTTATAATATTAGTCCGAATGATCATAATCCCCCTAAAAACAAACACTACACTAGACTATTTTAAATTAGTCTGAATGTTAGTCCGTGTGGAAACGAACAATGCACTGGACTAAAGTAGTTCGAGGATAACACAATCACATGCTATAGTTTGATAGTTACAATACCCCCTAGTCCCATGATAAGAAACAAGCATGGGTAGTAATTATGACGATCGAAGGGATAATTTTAAAAATTCCAATAAATTGGAGTGTGCATTAAAAACTTCATTAAGATATATAGATTATTGCTAAACCTATGTTGCATAGATATGGGTGCGGACACGGATACGGGTGCATATACGACTACGAGACACAATAAAATTGTAAAAGTTAGGATACGGGGACATGACTATATACATACATATTAAAATTAATAATCTATATGAGATCAATATTATTTTGCACTCACATGTTGTGTGAGAACTAAAATCCTTATACCATTTTTATGATTCTTTTATTAAGTAGATTATAAATTGAAATGTTGCTCGTTTTTTGAACTAGATATCCAAATGACCCTTTAAAATCATACTTTTGAACTAGGCATGTGCTAAAACGAACCAGTTCCGAGTCCAACATGTTACATAAATTTGAGGTTAAGTATATAATATATGTTTAAGAAGTGTATCACGAGTTTTTTTGACCTAAAACATGTGTTACATATTGAGTACACGTCTAAATAAATGTTTATATATATTCAAAAAGTGTCCAAGGAGTGTTCGACACAGACATGGATATGGGAAGTGTCGGACACGGATACGATAGTGTTGACGAAGTGTCCGTGTAATCTAGGCTAATCTATATCTTAATCAGTGCTTTACCACTAATTTCATCCTCTTGTGGGAGGAGGGGTATTATTGAAGGGAAAAATATGTCAAAACGCCAAAAAAGTGGGGAAAGAAAAGAAAAAGAAAAACTCATAAGAGTAGAGGAGAATGCCTACTAACACAAAGTACATTCCTAAAAAAGGTAAAAAAACAAAGTACTAAAATACACGACCCAAGTGAGGGTAGGAGAATTATAAGTTTTGGGGGATTTTGCGAAAATCTAGCTCCTACACCTTTTCTTTATTTGCTCCCCTTTTCGGAGCCCTGAGTCAATAACAAAAGTAAATTGAACAAATAAATTTGTATCTTTTTAGGGTTTAAAGATTTCAGCTTCGCAATTGATCCATTGTGACCCGTTGCTATGGGGCGATCTCGCGGGGTCTCAAACTCCACAGATGAAGATGCTAGCCAGAGGTTCGAATCTCGTTTTCCTTTTTCTTTCATTTGCTATTATTATTGTCTTTGTCTTAGGAATTCTCCTAGGGAAATTAATTGTTTCGTAAAATTTGGGTATTTTTTTCATATTCCTTCATATATATGTGTGTTTTACCTGCTTGTTTTATTCTTTTTTTATGTCTAAAATTAAAAGATCATTGGAAGTATCTTAGGGAATATTTTCACTAATTCAA
This sequence comes from Asparagus setaceus, assembly GCA_012295165.1. Taxonomy (NCBI): domain Eukaryota; kingdom Viridiplantae; phylum Streptophyta; class Magnoliopsida; order Asparagales; family Asparagaceae; genus Asparagus; species Asparagus setaceus. Next base: position 35,864,288 of record CM022709.1, read on the forward strand.
CCTAATTTGTTCAACTGATCCTCTTTGGTGTTTTTGTGTTGTATTGCATCTTTCTTCTCCTTCATTCACTTGGTATGACTACTAAGCACCAAATTTTTCCGTAAGATAGGGGCCACACTTCAATTTGTTGACCACAACTAGAATCCGGTAGGGTTACGCATTGAATCTCTTCATCGCCATCATCGTGCTACTTAGTCCCTTCTTTGCTTTGGCTTCATCCCTGGTCCTAAACTTCCACCAGTGCCCTAAATTTCCACCCATCCCTCGAGAGGACATGAATTGTGTGGGCGTGTGGCGGGTCGTCAATTTTGGAGGATTATAGTTTTTAGGGAAATTGTCTAGGGTGGGGAAATTGTCTAGATTTGATGAGTAAATATGTAAATAGGAGTGATTTGAGGGGTATATATACAAAATACCCTAGAATATATTAATCTTTATCTAATCATGGTATTACTATTATCAACTCCATTTTCTTTCCTGTAAGGGTATTTATGTTCCAAGTACCGAAGCCTAGTCCTCTCTTGTGTCTTACCTTTTCTCTCCTTGGACTTTCTAGTCTATGCATATAATACAACCTAATGTTTCCTTTGAAATCCGATATCTCTAGAATTTATGCATGATGTAGTTGCGGGTGGTTTGACTTGTGTATGCAGTTTGTTTTAATGTAGTCCAAATTTATGCATGATGTAGTGCAATCCTATCTCTATCTCAGTAGAGAAAAGAAAAGAGTTAGGATTGTATTGGAGAGGAAAGGGACGAAGAAGTAGAGTAGTAAACTTTTAATGCACAAACGGCAAAAATGTAAGCTTAGTACCAAATATAGTAAGCTACATTGAAATAGGGCAATCTTCATGGTTTGCATATTTATACTATTGGAAATATAGTAAATTGTCACTACTATGCTTTACAACACATCCAAGTAGGATATATATGGAGCTCTTTTAAAATATTTCCTAGAAGGTAGGCTGTGAATATATTGACTCCACAAGAAGTTAGAGCTAGATTCTATAGAGGATAAAAGGAGGAATAGCCAATTAAGATGGTTTTTGAAAGTGCAATTGGGAACGAAAAGTGCAAAAGTTGTCATTTTTGGAGAAAGCGATTGGGGATATACCTAAATATAGACTGAGGGTAAATAATATAATAGCAACTAATTTAACAAAATATATGGTTCCCAAGCAACAAAGTTGAATGGAAAACAATGCTTATGTAGCATAATAGATGGGATGAAAAGACTTTGTGATGCAGACGATGGCGGGGGCTCCGATATGAAAGTAGGAGGTTCTCGAACGTGCTACCATCGACGGCAATTTGGATATGAGTGGAAAGTACGAGGTTGATATTGTGAAATGTGAACTTTGGCGGGTATTTGACCTTCGGTAGATGAAAGATGCATATAGATTTTTAAGTATTTGATTACTTTCTAGAGTCGTCAACGGCACACGATCATGAGGCTTCACTTTGATTTTGCAGTTACTGGAGGAAGAGTTCTTTTTTTGGAAGGGGCAAATTTTTTTTTTTTTTCGTTTTTGTTGCAAAAGATTCTTGTGTCCATTAGAAGCGAGAACAACACGTTTATATTTTGATATTTAAGGATTTTATCTCTTTGTAAAAGCATCGTTGCTATGTAAAAGAGGCTCAAGGAAATGTAATTCATATGAAGAACAAGGATGGTTGGTGGAGTGGATGGAAATTGTTCTATTATTCAAAAATAATGAATATTTCTTCTTCAGAGATTTATGTAGTGAAGTATAGATTTGAAATCATTGTAAAAAATATATAATTATTATGTAAACTTCTTGTGTGCTTGTGTCCTCCAATTTTTCTTTATTCCAGTAGGAGTAATTGCTTCAAATTTATAATATAAGCATCGCAAGAGTCTGTGCATGTTTATGAATTTTGAATACTCATATATCTGATCCTTATTTTCACACTTAATACTATTGAGCGCTTGAAATTTAATTGCTTGCACACCGTCTCTCTTCATCTGTTAAAATTCTTTAGTTTTCTATCTTTGTAGGTCCAAGAGGAGGAGGGTTGCTTCCAGTGGAGAAAACTTGGAAACATCGAATACAGGTAACTAGTCAGTGTAATCCAATGATACATAAATATCTTCGGATGTGGATTTAGTGTATAGCTAACTGTTAATTGATATTGTCTATGCTTTCTCTCCCATATTTGCTTGCATTACCGTTCTACTCTTGATTTTTTCTTCCGTAGGAGATGCTATAGTCTTATGATACAAACAATATACACACCTTAGATGCTGGAAAATTGAGCATCTCTAGTTTATCCTTTAAAATTAGTTTCAACTTGAGAGTTTGTTGTGCTTAATTTGACAATTTTGTTTTAATAATAACCAGTTAGTATGGACATGCATAATCTCATGACAATAAAATTAAAGTTATCTTATATTGAATTAATATAATTATATTCTTAAAGTTCATTTCTTTCATAAATTAGTTGAAAGTAATATTATGTTAATTATTTTATGTTCTCACTAATTAAAATATTTTTCTTAATCTCAAAATATAGGTGATTGATGGAAATAAATGTTTGCGGAATGTATATGGTTGTGCATAGTATTATATATTGAAACATTTAGGCCAAACCTATGGCCATATGTGCTATAAAAGTGGAGGTTTGATCAGTATGTTTCGAAAAAAATGCCTGCTCTCTGGATAAATAGAAAGGAGCTTATAGTGCAAATGTAGCTAACAATGGATATTGTATGGTGGCACATGGATAAACGCATGAAGAGATGCCAAACCTATTGATCCTGGACTTCTCATGCTCGATACATGAGGCAGCACCATGCATGTTGCACTAGAGTAATAGAATTTTTGAGAGCAGGACATGAAATAGGGGTTCATTCGAATGATGATATTTTTTTCAAGGATTATATCTGAATGAAAGGTTAATTCATTGTGTTCACTATTTTGATATTTAATATGGGAGTCTACATCTGACAGAAGTTTTTATTATTGTGGTAAAAGTTTTGCCGTTGAATGTTTTTTGAAACAAACTTCTGTCCATTGTTAAAGGGCATGGTATGTTCAAGTTCTTCAATTATTGGTTTACTTCAGTTTGCCGTATTTGGTCAAAATTGTCAAAAAGTGGAGACGGTACACTGGTCTGTACCGAAATATAATATTTTGTTGAACACTTATGATTGAGTAGAAGAAGGGTTAAGAACTTCGATTATAGTGTATAGAAGCATACATCCAAGAAATTTTGAGTAAATTTGAAGTTAAAGAGTTAATTATTACTGTTAGCATGGCTCTACAAAGGACTGATGTGATTTACTAGGTTTGCTTTGGCTCGTATGTGTGGTCTCTAGAAGTTTGAAAACAATGCGAACCCCAATGTAAGCAATAGATTTTTGTGTCAGCTTTGTGTTACATCCCACCTCAAATTGGATGATTTTTGCCACTTAGACATGGCAATATGGTGATTCTATAAATTTCTATAATAGTCTACAGTGTTCTAGCAGATTCTAGAATGTTCTAAAACCTTCTAGAAGATTCTGGAATGTGTAGAATCCTCTAGAACATTGTAGAGTGTTCTGAAGTAGTACTAGAATGTAGTAGGATATAGTAGAATGTAGTAGAGTGTTGTAGAATATTTAAGAGAAGTATGGAATTATGGGAGATGTACAAAGTTTTAGAGAATTCCTACGATCTAGGGTTGAGGCTTATAAATAGGAGGACCCTCATTTGCCAAACCATCCCTCTAAAGCTTGTAAACTCTCTTAAGTGCAATACAGATGTTTCATTCAATCATCTTTTGTCTTGCTCTCTTGTTTAGCTAGTTAGTTTCCTTGTGTGTGAGTGATAGAGAGGCTGAACTTAGTGAGTTATTGGTGAGAGGCTTGCTAAGTGCCTCATGTGAGCATAGTAAGACTTAAGTCCGTGATACTTGTCCTATGCTATTGTGGTTTCTATTTCCAACATAGAACACTTCCATTTTCATTACTTCAATTTTAGAAGATCAAATCTTACTTTTGATACCTTGAATTTACAATCAAGATCTAAGAAACTTGAACAACAAATGGTTGAAAATTAAGATAGAACGGAGAAGAGAAGGATACATAGCAAAGGTCATACTATGAACAAGGATATATAGGAAAAACAAAATTTCGAGTCTCACGCCTTATTATATTTTTTAGCACTGCAATTAATTCACTAAATAAACATAGTTGGAAGTTTATATTGAAATCCTTTAAAGACAACCATCAGCATGTCACACTCACTTACAAATGAAGACCTAATATTTCTTCTATTGTGCTATGCAAAGGTTCCCAACAAAGATATTGTCTTGGTTATTAGATATCATGCATACATCATAGCATGTGTCTTGAACAAAGTTCTCACCTTGGATGCATGAATACGGGTGCGGACATGGGACACAGAACACAACAAATTTGTAGAAGATTGAATACCAGGACACGGATACTGTCACGCCCCGGTTCCCAAACTGTATAAATTGGAACGTGACTCGGCCGACAATGCAAGCATACAGTCACATTCACGTCTCTAGATCATCCAGTACGCAGATATATAACCGAAAACTGCAGCACAGAGCATGTTACTAAGATAGCAAAGAAATATATAGATAAAGAAATCTCCAGAATGACATAGTTCAACTACATCTATACACAAAGGACAAATAGTAAGAAAAAACATCATAGGCTAGAAAGGCCACATGTGGCTCCAAGGAAAGTCTGAAACATAAAAAACTACCTAAAATAACTGAAGCTAGTAGAAACTGAGAAGGTAGATCGGTGATCACTGCCGCTGGGCCTGCTCCTTAAAATACTCATGATCCTGCGAAGAAAGAACAGTCCCTGAGTCGGGGGTGCGCAAACCTCAAGGGAGTCACAAAACTCCCAACAAGCATGTAAAATGAAGAAATTGTGCATGAGTAGATATATGTGACCGATATTAAAGAAGATGAAAACTAAATTAAAGGTGACTAATATCAAAAAAATACTATCCACAGAATGTCAAGGTAATGCTACTACAACCCACACAAGCATTTTATATTTTATTGTAGGTTATTTGAATTAGAGGGGAATATTTTCATGTCTATAAGTTGGTTTCCCATAAACCGTCCCGAGAACACGTCTTCAAGTCTGGTATTGGCCCTTGGCCTTTATATATATAACTCAAGATATTAGGTATGCGCATAAATCCGCTTATATACACTTTATATTCTCCACCAATTCCCCTTTATTAAACACCGTGTTTGTCAATTTATTTTAAGCAACTGCATGAAATGTTATGTACTAACCACAGAGGTATTGTTGAACGGCTTCCGTAAAAGTATGAAAAATAACTGTGGCCAAAAACATATCTAATCAAGATGGGTGCATTGTCTAGTCAATGGTATAATAATAGTAATAGTCAGGGAAACCTTACGCCGGGGTATCGATGTCAAGGGTTTAGCCATGCTATGATAGCGCGCTTATGAATCATATTTTTTTTTTGATGGAAGTCGTCTTCATTCACAGTCGGTCCTATTAGATGTCACTAGGTTACCAAACATATCATTAGCTGATCAAACACACATCAAGTGAGCAAACATATCCTCATTTATCATAGCAAAAGGGGAAATAAATAAATAAATAGATAAAATAACTGTTTTAAGTCAAAATGGGTAAATTGGGTCCTGTTTGAGAATATAATGACCTAACCCAAATCCGATTTTTTTTGTGAGCTAAAGACCCTTAACGAGTTTGGTTATGGATGGTGTATTTGTATCCTAATTGGGTCGAGTTTTAAATCACGATAGACCTAAAATCAATGTTTTAAAAATAGGCCGATTTTATCGATTTATCGCCGATATATAGGGTTTGGGCCATGGTCAATACGATTTTTGCAAAAATTTATCACATATCATTTTTAGCCGATTTGTCCCGAAATATCGGTGTAAATCCGATAAAGCGGCCGATTTCTTATGGGTTAAAAATCGCCCGATTTTCTATAATTTACATTCTAAGTGAACTGGTTCGGGTTTGGAGGCAAAAACTCTTCTTTTTCCATACTTGACCCGCATCCACTAAACATAAACCATGCTATCCTATTCTATTTCACATTCGCTCATTGTGTAACCCTAATTCTCTCCGCCTAAACTGTTCTCTCCCCCAAATCACTCGCAAGTTTCTCACTCGTAGGCCTCCTTTGACGACCCCTCTCGAAGACCCTCTCTCGATATTGCATTAAATGTGCTTAGATTACATTTTAGGACATTATATTATATATGCTCACCATTCGATATGACACTCCGATTTTTACTACTTATCCCCGATAACCGGGATCCGATATGAATTTTGGCCGTCCGATATATTTCCGATAACCGATATTTAAAACCTTGCCTAAAATAGAAAAAAATTTGTGTGCAAAAATGGAAGGTCACAGGAATTGAACCCATGACCTTCAACCAGATATGTAATAGAGACAAGCACCCCCTAACCAAGAGCATCAGAGGCTTATTTGTGACAGTTCTCTCTAAAACAAAATTATTAAACCACTTCCAGTTATTAGGAAAATTGTTAAAGCAAAAAAAAAAAAAAGAAGATCAGACTAAGTAATTTGGTTTATAAAGATTTAGAAAACCACAATTTGGTTTGTACAAGAAAAACTTATGGTCAAAATTTATCATAAATGATAGGAAAACTACTATTAGGAAAAGAAAAACTTTCATTGGAAATTAACTTTAAACTTGAAAACCAGTTGAAACCTTAATAAAAATATTACTTTTCTAAATTAAAATCCTAAAATTTATGGAAAGTAATAAAATGGCAAAGAAAAATTATTTCCTTGGAAAAAATATCATTATCTAGAAGTAAAATACTTTAAAGACCTAAGGATCTTTTATGTATTCATGTCAAATCTTCAAAAGACACAATGTAGAAGTATATACGGTATGCTAACTTATAGATTAAATAAATTTATATGTAAATAAATTTATATGTTGTTTTAGTATCAAGATTTCATATACCTAGCTTAGATTTATACAAGAAAATATTTCAGATATTGGACATTTATATAGAATATAAAATAAAATAATCATCTAAGAGAAGTATGAGTTTGGCTTTTTTATTAATTCAAAAAATTAAGTATAAGGAAAATTTTCAGTAATGTATGTATGTATGTATGTATGTATGTATGTATGTATGTATGTATGTATGTATGTATGTATGTATGTATGTATGTATGTATGTATGTATGTATGTATGTATGTATGTATGTATGTATGTATGTATGTATGTATGTATGTATGTATGTATGTATGTATGTATGTATGTATGTATGTATGTATGTATGTATGTATGTATGTATGTATGTATGTATGTATGTATGTATGTATGTATGTATGTATGTATGTATGTATGTATGTATGTATGTATGTATGTATGTATGTATGTATGTATGTATGTATGTATGTATGTATGTATGTATGTATGTATGTATGTATGTATGTATGTATGTATGTATGTATGTATGTATGTATGTATGTATGTATGTATGTATGTATGTATGTATGTATGTATGTATGTATGTATGTATGTATGTATGTATGTATGTATGTATGTATGTATGTATGTATGTATGTATGTATGTATGTATGTATGTATGTATGTATGTATGTATGTATGTATGTATGTATGTATGTATGTATGTATGTATGTATGTATGTATGTATGTATGTATGTATGTATGTATGTATGTATGTATGTATGTATGTATGTATGTATGTATGTATGTATGTATGTATGTATGTATGTATGTATGTATGTATGTATGTATGTATGTATGTATGTATGTATGTATGTATGTATGTATGTATGTATGTATGTATGTATGTATGTATGTATGTATGTATGTATGTATGTATGTATGTATGTATGTATGTATGTATGTATGTATGTATGTATGTATGTATGTATGTATGTATGTATGTATGTATGTATGTATGTATGTATGTATGTATGTATGTATGTATGTATGTATGTATGTATGTATGTATGTATGTATGTATGTATGTATGTATGTATGTATGTATGTATGTATGTATGTATGTATGTATGTATGTATGTATGTATGTATGTATGTATGTATGTATGTATGTATGTATGTATGTATGTATGTATGTATGTATGTATGTATGTATGTATGTATGTATGTATGTATGTATGTATGTATGTATGTATGTATGTATGTATGTATGTATGTATGTATGTATGTATGTATGTATGTATGTATGTATGTATGTATGTATGTATGTATGTATGTATGTATGTATGTATGTATGTATGTATGTATGTATGTATGTATGTATGTATGTATGTATGTATGTATGTATGTATGTATGTATGTATGTATGTATGTATGTATGTATGTATGTATGTATGTATGTATGTATGTATGTATGTATGTATGTATGTATGTATGTATGTATGTATGTATGTATGTATGTATGTATGTATGTATGTATGTATGTATGTATGTATGTATGTATGTATGTATGTATGTATGTATGTATGTATGTATGTATGTATGTATGTATGTATGTATGTATGTATGTATGTATGTATGTATGTATGTATGTATGTATGTATGTATGTATGTATGTATGTATGTATGTATGTATGTATGTATGTATGTATGTATGTATGTATGTATGTATGTATGTATGTATGTATGTATGTATGTATGTATGTATGTATGTATGTATGTATGTATGTATGTATGTATGTATGTATGTATGTATGTATGTATGTATGTATGTATGTATGTATGTATGTATGTATGTATGTATGTATGTATGTATGTATGTATGTATGTATGTATGTATGTATGTATGTATGTATGTATGTATGTATGTATGTATGTATGTATGTATGTATGTATGTATGTATGTATGTATGTATGTATGTATGTATGTATGTATGTATGTATGTATGTATGTATGTATGTATGTATGTATGTATGTATGTATGTATGTATGTATGTATGTATGTATGTATGTATGTATGTATGTATGTATGTATGTATGTATGTATGTATGTATGTATGTATGTATGTATGTATGTATGTATGTATGTATGTATGTATGTATGTATGTATGTATGTATGTATGTATGTATGTATGTATGTATGTATGTATGTATGTATGTATGTATGTATGTATGTATGTATGTATGTATGTATGTATGTATGTATGTATGTATGTATGTATGTATGTATGTATGTATGTATGTATGTATGTATGTATGTATGTATGTATGTATGTATGTATGTATGTATGTATGTATGTATGTATGTATGTATGTATGTATGTATGTATGTATGTATGTATGTATGTATGTATGTATGTATGTATGTATGTATGTATGTATGTATGTATGTATGTATGTATGTATGTATGTATGTATGTATGTATGTATGTATGTATGTATGTATGTATGTATGTATGTATGTATGTATGTATGTATGTATGTATGTATGTATGTATGTATGTATGTATGTATGTATGTATGTATGTATGTATGTATGTATGTATGTATGTATGTATGTATGTATGTATGTATGTATGTATGTATGTATGTATGTATGTATGTATGTATGTATGTATGTATGTATGTATGTATGTATGTATGTATGTATGTATGTATGTATGTATGTATGTATGTATGTATGTATGTATGTATGTATGTATGTATGTATGTATGTATGTATGTATGTACGTATGTATGTATGTACGTACATTAGATCAAATATTGAATTAAAATACCAATAATATGTGTATGTTTCTTTTACTATCTCTAACAATTAATAATCAAGTTAAATCCAACTAAGAATTAAGGTTTAACGAGTAACTACAAAAGTTTAGTTTTGATCACATGGAATACGATGGTATTTTTTCAAATATTTAAGTAATGTGTTTTGGGTTCAAAAACCTATTGGTTTTGAGCTCGGTATACCAAAGAAACTAGTTTAGGGTTATAAATAATGGGGAAATTTGGTTTTGTTTTGGACCACACGGTGAATCCGTGTCTGACACGTGTCTGACATGGATATGACACCCAAAATGAAGTGTCCAGGTAGCCTAAGTTCTCACTATTTTACGGCTGGTTCGGGTGGTTTACATTTATTAGTTTATCTTGTTGAGCGAAGTTCTCAATATTGTAGATTGATTTAGTCGTTTTACATTAGTTGTCATGCTGTTGTCAAAATTGCAACTTGAGTCTGTCCTCGTCTACCTGGTCAGGTTCCTGCTGATGTTGAGGAGTACGGGAAATAAAGCATGATTAGGATAATATGGAACCTTTTTTTATTTTCAATGGATAAATTACAGCTAACCATTATTTATTCCTGTCAAATTTGGTGCATAGATAGGAAACTGAAGGAACTAAAGCAGTTCTTGACAGACTTCTCTGATAGAACTCTCCTCATTCAATCAAAACTTTCTTGTTCTTTCCTCCAAAGACTTTATCCTCTGGAAGCTTTGTATAAATTGTTTCGACAGCGTTTTATCTGTTATCATAGTTAAAAAGTATATTGCACCATGCATAAGCATTGCATCCTTATTAAGAAAACACGTTTTTGTCAGTTTTTACTGAAAAAATTCAGCAAGATATGTGAATTTATCTTGAAATTTGATTATGTAGATGATTTAGCCATATTTTAGGTTTTTATTGTGCATGCATCCCAATCCTCTCATATTTCAGAAAAGAAATGTTCATATATCTGTACTCATTAAATCACACATGGCCTGTGTATTGAGTAGAATTGCCAGCTTACTGGTTGTCTTTCCATGTATTGACAAAAATCCAATCGATATTAGTTGATGCGTAATAATGATTCCATTTCCACTCTGTTTACGCTTCACTTTTAGCAATGTAAATATCAGGCCGTCACATTAATCACTAATTTCAGATGCACTGGATATATGTGAGTAGGTTATGTAAAGGAGGAATGGTTATACGAGTGACCCTGTGATAACGTTAGAATAATTCTCATGAAGAGAATATGATATTAAAAACTGAAATTGAAGTTAGTTTGGAGGTGTGGCCTGTTGGTGTGTGAGAGGCACCTTAAGGACAATGATAGGCCAATTCACAGATTCATGGCTCAGCCAAATAATGTACTGAAAATGAAACCAAAGTTGGTTTGCATGTGCATGTGTGTGTCTTTCCTTTTGTTCCTCTCTATGCTGATAACCACACAATAATATGTTTCACAGCAGATAAAATCCTGAAAATGTTCCGATTGATAAAATGGAACTATTTATTTTTACTTGTTGCATGTTTCATATTTCCGAACTTGGATGATTTTCATTTTGTTGAAACTCTTGTACGACCATACTTTTAATGCAGGTCCTGGAAATAGTGAAGGGAAAAAAGCATTATACCACTGCAATTATTGTAACAAGGATATATCAGGGAAGATAAGAATTAAATGCACAAAATGTCCCGATTTTGATCTCTGTGTGGAATGCTTTTCTGTAGGTGCTGAAGTCACTCCGCACAAAAGCAATCACCCTTACCGTGTTATGGTTGGTATATTTACTGTGATTTTCTTGTAAATAATGCTATCATTTGAGTTTGTAGTTTAGTCAAAGACTAGGATCATAATGAGTTGTTTATTGTTAGTTTTGTCTATAAGTGACATGGTTGGTCTTCCATCAAATAAAATTTCGTATGTGTATTTGCTCTACCAAGGACTGGCGACCACTATCTTTTGGTATCTGTCTGAGTAAATTAATCTGTTAGAATAGATGATAGTCATGATACATGAAGCTTGAGCTGTATTTCAATCTGATACCTCATCACTTCCTTCCTGGGAGTTACTTTGCTAATTTTCGGTGCCTTTCATGTGCATTTTAGTTATGAAATATTTCAGAGCTATCATGTATCTCCTGAATTCTCAGTCACCAAAGAATTATGAAGTGATCAGCAAGCTTATCTACTGATGCCGAAATTTTACTTGAAACATTTCATCTTGTATGTTTTCTGCATTTTGATATAATTTTCTCAGGGAACAATTAGCAGCTATCAGTGCGGAGTAGCACTATCATAGATTCATATTATCATGGTTAAATTTATTGGGCTTATTGTTTGCTGTGTTGGTTACATGTAAAGTTAAATTCTGGTCATCTTGTTTGGATCATTGTCATCAATATCATCATCACAGTGAAATCCCGTCTGGAAAATAAGCATTGATGGGCTGATATAGAGTTCAAGCAAAGCAACCTCTAGAATAATATTTCAACCAGAAGAGTCAAGTGACGCTTAAGGTTATGGCGGTACAAGAAAGAAGAAAACATTTGCAAATAGATGGCTCAAAATAACTTACTGACAAACTACAATTCTAAGGAAGATGTAATTCTTACCCTGTTATAGGCTTTACATAAGGAAAAGATGAAAATAAACTGGACTCAAACTAATCAAGTTTCAACTAAATTGAGTACTCTGTCCAACTATACGATGACTGTTCTTTTGTGATTAGCATTGACAGTAGTGGAAAATAGTTCCATAGCTTTCTGTAATCCTAAATCAAATTCTTAATCTAAATAACTTCTAGCCTATTCTAAGTACTTAATAAGATAAGATTGTAGCTCCTAAAATACTAAAATTCACAGCTAAAAACTAATTAAAAAATCCTAATCTTTAACTTGTTATTGACCCTTATTGGTCTCGAATCAGGCTTAGTCTGAGACATTTACCGTGAACTTTTGCAATTCCATGGAACTTGAGCTCGAACAAGTGTCTGAACCAAGGTTCAAAGTTGCAAACCAAGCAGCAACGATAAGGCCAGAAGATGTGATATACACAACATTATGAAATCCACTAGGATTTTGCATCGATTCATGTAAATAGGAACCTGTTCTATAGAAATATTAGGGCTCTGTGTATTGAAATCACTTGAGCAAAGATGAAGGAAGTTTAGGTTAACTCAATTGGCCCGATGATGCAGGACAGATTAGAAGTTAGGATTTTTTTTATTTTAAAGATTTGATTTTCTTTAGATAAGACTTGAGATATTTGGTTAGGATGAAGTTGTTCTTTAGATTTTGAAGTTGTTATTTTGTTAGGATGTTTTATTTTATGTTATCTATTAGTCAGAATTAGGATCTGTTTTATTATAAATAAATAAATAGTGATGAAACATTAAATAAGCACGTGGGTGGGCGGCTGTCTGATTGGTGCACAATAAGAAGGTGATTCTTATCATACGCCACTGGCGAGAAAACATGGCAAAAAAAGATGAAGTCAGTTGGAATCGTTTCTTGGGTTCTTGCGACTACGCCGGAGGTCACTATTTCTCAATTGAAACATGGTACTACATCGTCTTGGTTGTGTCAAAGTGCAGCTCCCTCCATTCAAATGGGGAGAGTACAGGCCCAGTGTGAGCTAAGAAGAAGCTCAGCAAGGAGGAGATTCAGTAGGTTCCAAGTAATGTGGAGTCGATTGTAGGTGATGCAAGTACACTAGGGGTCTGTAATTTGGGTAAGGCTTCATCCCCTTCTAGTTTTCCGTCATCGGTTAAATGTGAATCCAGAGTATCTTGGGCTGATGTGAGTGAACTTGAAGAAATAGAAATTGATGGCGATAATAATTCAAATCAAAACCCTCCATTAGTTTCTACGCAATTAACCCCCACTCAAATTCCAGTTGTAGATTCTACTACTGAGGTTGATGATGAGGTTGAGGAGAACGCTCAGCCAAGAGTTGGGTGAGTTTACTTGCTGAGAATAGAACAACTGGTAAGGGTTTGAATTTGGAGTTTCTACCTCTTGATGTAGATGATTGTTCTAGTTTTGATGAAGAGGAATAGGTAGAAAGAGATTTTCTTTGGAATTTCTCGCTGGTTGACCATGTGATGGGGCTTAATGTTAGATTCAAAGACATGGAGAAGTATGTAGAAAATCTATGGAGTTCCATTGCAATGCCAGAAGTATGTTTATTGAAGCCTGGGCTCTTTTTGTTTAAGCTAAAAAATGATGAGGAGAAATCTCAGATTTTGGATGCTGGACCTTGGTTTTTTGGTGTCAGACCATTGCTATTGAAACCTTGGAAGAGTGAGGATGATTTAGAGAAAATCAAGCAAAGTTCATTTCCTATGTGGATACAACTTCCAGGTTTATAGTTAAATCTCTGGCATGCTAAGGTGATTAGCAAGATTGCAAGTTTAGTTGGTTCTCCTATTGTCACTGACATGCTAACTTCTAAGAGGCAAAGATTAACTATGTAAGGGTCTTAGTTGAATGGAGTTACGTGCAAAATTACCCGATGAAGTCAAAATTTAAGGTCCTAGTAGTGCTATTTACTCTCAGAAAGTTGTCTATGAATACAAGCCTAAGTGGTGTACTAATTATTAGCTAGTTGGACATACTGAAGAGTTTTGTAAAAGAAAGAAAAGCACAATGCAATGGGTGCCAAAACAAAAGGTATCTATTCCTGCCGAGGCTCGGAGGACTTTGGAGAGTGTTAATCAAGATAAGTGTTTAAATAATAAAGATAGGTTGAGGACAATGCCACCATTGCAGGAAGAAGGGTTACGATACAAGAAGGGCAAGATGGATGGACTACCTTTTAAAGGAAAGGCAAAAGTACAGTGTCAATAGAGCTTAAATCCAGGGTTTCTGCACAAGTTATTGATATATCTCCTGAGCAGCATGTGGAGGCAGGTAATATTATTAATCCTGCTTCTATTGATGAGGTGGAATGCATCTACTTCTACATAATGCAGATTGCATTTTGGAATGTCAGAGGGTTTAACAAACCCCTTAAACATCATGTAGTTTAAGTCTTTTATCTTTCAATATAAGTTCTCATATTAGTTCTACTTGAAACGAGGGTGAAAAAGAATAATGCAGATTCTATTATTAAGAAGTTCCCTTTCGGTTGGAGTTGGATGGAAATTTATGATATGGCTCCTAATGGAAGGATATGGGTCTTATGGGACTCTAATGTGATTGATCTTTCTTGCATCTCAATTAGTAGCCAATGCATCTCTTGTCTTGTTAAATCAAAAGATGAGAGCTTACATTGTTTTGCTGCATTTATCTATGCCTTGAATCAGCTTGAAAGGAGGAAAGTTTTTTGGGATGAGTTAATGCAGTTGAGTAATCATGTGACTTTGCCATGGATTATGTGTGGTGACTTCAATAATGTTCTATGTAGTGAGGATAGAGTTGGGGGAGCACCAGTTTTAGATCAGGAAACTATAGACTTTCAAATGTGTCTGGATACATGCTAAGTTAAATTAGATATCTATCAAACTATATATTTTTATTTGTTATTTGAAATTTGCTCTTATGTTTTTTCTATAGTGTTCATGTCCTCTTACCACCCACCTTGCGTGTAAGGCTTTGAGTATGTGCTCTTGGGTCTAGTGAGGCATGATCTTTAGGCACAGATCCACGTGTCACATTCTTAAATTGTCGTGAGGCGTTAGACATGTCTATTCTCCAAAATCCATGTAGCAAGATATTTTGTTAGTCTCCCAAAACATGATATTTTGAAATAAGTCCCCTAAAACTCATTGGTTACCTCACATTAGTCCCTTCAGTTTAAATTTGTTAGTTTAATGCAAAATAAAGTAGTGATAGCAAGTTTATTTTCCCGTTATACCCTTGTTTAATCGTCATGAAGCACATCTCTTTTAAACCCATTAAAATTTGCTCGTTGAATATAAAATTTGCAGTTAATGGTATTATAACTTAGAGTGAGTTTTATGGCTTAAGGAGTTGTTGTCTTCATGATCATTAGAAGTGGGGTTTGAAGAAAATGTTGCTATGGTAACACAGGAAAGCTAACTATTGTTAATTTGTTTTGCTGTTAATCTAACAAATCTAAACTGAAGGGACTAATTTGGGGTAACCAATAGGTTTTGGGGACTTGTTTTAAAATATCAAGTTTTGGGGGACTTATTTTTAAAATGGATGAGATTTGGGGGACTGATATCTTACAAACAGTTGGTCTCAAGGACTCAAGCACAGGACTCTATCTTATACAAAAGTTTGAGGTCAATGAGGGTTTATAGGTTTCTAAATTGAGAGACATGTAAGATGTGTCCAGCCTTGATGGGCACACAAGTTTTGGTTGCGGAAAGTGTCTTGCATAGCATAGCGATGAGGTTTTTGTCACGTTTATCACATCTAAAACATAGCCTGAATCTCTGAATCCTTTTCTTCGTTTTGTGATGTTTTCACTAACCTTTTATATATCAGATAAGCTTCTTTTGTTAGTTTTCAATGTCTTTGGTGTTGATTCTCCCAATTTATCAATTAATTTCACACATTTTGCAAATTACTGTGTGGCATGACCAGTTACACCTAATTTTATGTCATTGTTCTAATGGATTTATTGGAGAGTATCTTTATCTTTGAAATTGCTATTGTATTGGAGTGAAAATGAATACATACTATTCTAATTTTTACTTTGTGAAGGAGTTGAAAAGATAATACATAGAAAATGAATTCAAGCGTACTACTGCATTCTCAGTTGATTTTCTGTTTGTTGTTTGCTTTATGCTTGTGATGGTTGTTTCAAGATATCCTTAATTGTCCCGCGGAGAAGTCTTGACTTTTACATTGCTAAAATCAAGGGTTTTGGGAAAATTGCTAAAATCAAGGTGCTCATATGATAATCAGCTCCATTAAGGAGCTATATCGTTGTAATGATGTTAGCATATCAGGGAATCTGATAGCTCTGTAGAAAACAGGAAGATAATCTGTCAGCTCTCCACGTTAAAAGAGAAAGAAAAATTACTACTAAGCTGTCCACAGTTAGAAAAATGTACTTCTACTCATCAAGTCATGCTTTATTTACACCATGGACCCTTCTGCAGGATAACTTGTCATTTCCACTTATTTTTCCAGACTGGAATGCCGATGAGGAAATACTGCTTCTTGAGGTACATTTTATCATAAATATTATGGGTTTTGTGTAAAAGTTTACTTGCTGGATATTACTGTTTTTTTATTCTATTAACATTACATGAAGAAACACTGGAAACTGTTCGTATTTTTTACCTCTAGGGAATTGAAATGTATGGTCTGGGAAACTGGGCAGAAATTGGTGAGCATGTTGGTACCAAGAGTAAGATGCAATGCATTGACCATTATACAACAGCATATATGAACTCTCCTTGCTATCCTCTTCCGGTATGAATTATACTTATTCCTGTTTATGTTTTTTCTTGCTCATTTATAATGTGAACATGTCCTTACTTCTTCATTTATATCTAATAGGATATGTCTCGTGTTAATGGGAAGAATAGAAAGGAACTTCTTGCAATGGCTAGAGTGCAAGGGGAGGGAAAGAAAGGTTGGTATGGAAGAAGTTACTGGTGAAATGCTTTTGCTTTTCGTATATCATCAGTTATCACTTGTTAGAATGTTTAATATATCCTGGATCTTTGTTACGATGGAATGTTCAAAAACGAGTTCATAACTTCATGTTTATAGATACCTGAGTGCATCTATTGCGGTTGCTTAACTAAAAGAACACATGTTTTTCCCATGACATGCAATATGTAAATGATTCAAGAAACCAACTTCATTGAAAGTGATACCTCGTGCTTTTACCTGCCAGAAGGTTCATGGTATGGTACTTTCTGACTCGTAGTTAACTTAGTTGGAACCAATAGAGGTTTGATATTAGGTAGGTGTCAGTCAGAAGCTTGGTCAAATCTTGTGATGCTTGTGATGCTGACCCATCTAATCAGGGAAGCTCAAATTGTTCTGTAGCCAATTCCATTTGATGAGGAAAGGCTCCAATGATAGCATAGTTGACCCATTTGATGCGGAAAGGCTCAAATGATTATAACACATATAACAATTTGGTGAGGGAGCACCCTCAAACGATGGAGATAATTCATGTGAAATGGTTTCTGCAATGGCAGATGTAAATGTTTTCCCAATTCTCCACACTTCCATTTTTCTATCTACTCAATAGTCCTTTGTAGCAGACAACATCATTATGTAATGCTCTTTCTATTTGTCTAGTTCAGAAACAAACTTTTAGATGTAAAACACCAAGCAATTTGCTGGAGATGTGATTCAATTCTTCCTTCCTTTACCTTTTGCTTCATTTATTTTTCTGTAGTTGGTGGTTTGGGGATATCTTGTTTCTTTTTTTCTTGTGTGTGCACGTCCGTGTATATGTGCATGATGTGTGTGTGTGTGTGTGTGTGTGTGTGTGTGTTTCATTTGAGATGGGTTGGGGAACATAGACCACTACACCATATAGACCCTCTTCAATTCATGAACTGCTTATAAACAGCAGTTGGTCAATAAAATATGTCAGGCATGAAACAAATTCCTACATAAGGGGTCAGAACATAAGTAATTCCACATATCGAACTAGCAAGTCTCCAGATTTCTGTAATAACCAGAGAGCAGAAGGAATGCAAGTAAAGAATGAAAACCATACACATTGAGGTACGGGTATATCGCTATATGAATATTTATATACACATACATATATTATACATTGAAATTAGTAATTTATATCAGATAAATATTGTTTTTGATTCACGTGTTATGAGTTAAAATTCCTATAATATTTTTATGCTTATTTTATTATGTTAATTATAAATTGGAAAGCCTTCATTTTTTCAACTAGACACCCAATGACCTTTTAAAATAATAATTCGAAACCGGCCTATGTCCAACTAGTATTAGGTAGTGGATGTGAAGTGTAGGATATGCTTCCAAGAAGTGTATTAAAAGTGTTTTAAGTTAAAAAAATATATTGCATAAGTGAGTATATGCACGAATAAATGCATTCAAATATGCAAGGAGTGTCCGAGGAGTTTGGGCATGGATACAGGTACGGGTACATGTCGGGTACAGATACAGCTTCAGTTAGGAGAACCCAAGGGATAAGCCCTAACTGTTCTTATTTGGCATTTTGTCTTTCTTCTGCCATTTTTGTTGTCATGCGGCAAGGTTTGCGATCAAGATCAAGATCAATTGTATAGCTGAATACCATCAATCACTTTGATTCTAGCTGTATTGTTCATGTAGGATGCAAAACTACCAAAGTAGTAATCAAACAATGGAGAACTTGTAATATTCTCACATGACAGGAATTTCGATGCTCGGAGATTTAACACCAAAAGAAGAGTCTCCATTCTCACCATCAAGGGTCAAGTATGCTAGTCTCTGCATTTCCTCTTATCTTTGTTCATATTCAGAACTTATGCTGAATATTTTCTTTTATGCTCCATAGAATTGAAGAGTTAAATGAAGCTCCAACTGGGCGACCTTCCTCTGGGTTAACTTCTGGTAATATTCATTAATCTAGTTAGAGAAACTTATCATTTAAAAATGTTTACATCTGTGTAGGATAATCATTTTTTTTTTCATGTTGATTTTCTCCTATCCTGTAGGTGAGACCTGTATACTGTAGTTTGAATATGTAAATGTATATCTCTAACCATAAGGGATGATAAGGTTTCCCTAGAAGAATTTACAGAAAACAGGGTTTCAGTCCGTAATACAATTGCCCTTCCCAAGGATTGTAATATTCAATATCATCAACTGCCATATAATGGTTTTTCTTTAGAAGGAAAGCCTGAAGAATTCTAATTAGTGTATGCATATGTTGTAAGAGTGAATCATTTGCAGGTGCTACTAAGAAAGCCTCAAACAATGGACAGTTTAAGGTTGTCCCTGATGGAACTAAAGTGGAAGGTTTGACATCAAGTGAAGGTACAACACTAATTGCACACTCTCCACCTTATTTTACAAAGCTCGTTTTGGTAAATATAAATTTTTGTCAGTCATGTGAAATTATTAGTTTTTACTTTTGTCTGTTTAATTTTGTGTGAACAAGCAATTTCATGGGATTAATATTCATCAAAAGAATGCTGAAGTCAGAAGGCATAAACTATGGTTAATTTTAGGAGTACCATAAATGCAGTATGTACGACAGTCTGGCATCTATTTCTATGTTTAACTAACCTTGAATCTGATTTTTTTGGTAACTTGGACAAAAGGGGAATTGATGGTAGTTTTATACTTCTAACCACTGCTATTCAGTCTACATTACCATTGATAGTGTGTATGTTTTTGTAATGTTGTTATTTATTATCACATAACTGTTAGAAATGGATAAGAGAAGTTTACGCATATTCATCCATGTCTATCTTCTTAAATTGCCAGACACTCTTACCCTTTAGAAGGCCAGCTCATTATCCTCTAGATAAATGTTCATTTTTCATTTTAATTTAATCCTTAGAATTTCAGGTTTTAGTCCCATTTAGGGGTGGAAACGAACCGAATTGAATCGAATACCATGATATTCATATTCGTATTCGGTTAATTTTCACGAATTCGAAGTCGAACTCGAATTCGTGTCGAATAGGGAAAGGGTGTTCAAATTTGGTTCGTAAATTAGACGAATATTTGTCAAATGTTCACGAATATCTCAATAGCACACTTGTTAAGTCACAAGATCCTCAACCATGAGGTGTTGACTTCAAACTCTATGTTTGAAGTCTTTTCTTATTTATTTTCTATAATGTTTTACTTAATTGTTATTATGATATTTCAATATAAGAATTATTATAATGTATGTTTATAAATTATTAATATAATATGTTTATAAATTATTAATATAATACTTATAAATAGCAATATTTATAAAATTATGCACACGTAAAAGATAACACAATATAATAATCTAGAAGTAGAAAAACATAAACGAATATTTAATAATCAAACGAATCGAATATACCTCTGGTCAAATTCTATTCGTTTATGCACCGAATACTAAAAAATATTCATTTATTATTAAATGAACTACCGAATCGAATATGACCGACACTGTTGTAAATAGCGGTAAATAGCCCCGCAATAGCGGCGCTAATAGCGTTAGCGGTCCCTTCCCGCGACGCTATTGCCCGCTATCGGTGACATTGCGGAATATGCGTCGCCAGAAAGCGCCAATAGCGCGTCATAGCGGTGAATAGTGGGCGATTGCGAGCAAAATTCGCTTTTTGACCGCTATTTAAAAGCGGTTTGAGGTTTATTTTTTTAAAATTAAACTTGACCTGCAACCACTGCATCCCACCGCCTCCCACGATTTCTTGACCGCTATTTAAAAGCAATTTGAGGTTTATTTTTTTAAGTTAAATCTGACCCGTAACCACTGCATCCCACCGCCTCCCGCGATTTTCGACGTACTCCCGCCACCTCCCATAGCCTCCGGCACCTCCCTCAGCACTTCCTCTCACCTCCTCTCGCTGTGAGCTCCTCCTACTGTAGTCCTCTCACCGCTCAACTCATCTTCTCGAAGACGATGATTCTTTGACTTCTCCATTCGTCTTCGGTATTATGTGACTGTTACATGTCTATTTCATATTTAAGATCTCTTTAAATCATCAAATATGCACTTTTAGATTTTTGAAATTTTTCTTTAATTTTTCTTTTTTTTTTAATATTTATACATATCTAAATTAGACCGCTATTTGACTTTGCGCTTTTTACCGCTATTTTGCCGCAATAGCCCCAAATAGCCTTAGCGATGCCTCACCGCTACGCGACGCTATCCGCTATCGATAACCTTGATGACCGAATATCTGGACGAATAATAACCGAACTGTTTATTAATTATTTGGTTCGTTTCCACCCCTAGTCCCATTTAGAATTCTTTTTATGTTAGCATTGTAAGGCATTTATTACTCTTATTTAAGAGAAGGTAGGCTTTTGGTCACAACTTTTGGTGTTCTACCCCTCTGTAAGTCACACTTAAAAAAATCCCAGAAATTTCCTCACGAATCACGATGATTAAAACTCATGTGAGGGGGTACCTTCGCTAGCTCCATCTCCTCTCAATCTGCCACTTCTCGGTACCTCCTCTCAATCCGCGACAGAAATTGTTATTGTCTATAAGTTCTTTTTTGTTTTGCAGTCTCACCACTTCTTACACTCCACCTCCAAATCAAAAACATCACCACCTTGATGAGATTATTAATTTGGGAATTATCTTACACTTTATATTACTTTTATCACTTGTTGCAACAATTTTTTGTCACCTATTTATATTAGCATACAATTATTATTAAGGTGCAAGAAAATTTTTCATAGAGGAACAGGCAGAGGATCATGTTGAAGAGAAGGG
Source organism: Asparagus setaceus (assembly GCA_012295165.1). Taxonomy (NCBI): domain Eukaryota; kingdom Viridiplantae; phylum Streptophyta; class Magnoliopsida; order Asparagales; family Asparagaceae; genus Asparagus; species Asparagus setaceus. Next base: position 35,886,432 of record CM022709.1, read on the forward strand.
TCATCTCAATCATCGATTGAGATTCAGTGGTTGAGATTACTCAACTCATTTTAATCTTAGTATGCTCACCATCTCACCCTATATATATATATATATATATATATATATATATATATATATATATATATATATATATATATGTATATGAGGTGGCTCATTTTGCTAAATGAGCTACTAAGAGATAGCCATGTGGTGAGGCCCACATTGCTAGTCACATCAAAAGATGTGAACCTCACCACTTTATCTCTTGGTAGCTCATTTAGCAAAATGAGCCACCTCATATACATCATTCCATATATATATATATATATATATATATATATATATATATATATATATATATATATATATATATTTAGAGTTGAGATTGGCTACTATTAATAGTATCCAACATGCGGATATTATCAACCCAATTTTAAAAATCGAAACCTAAAAATAAAAATCCAAACCGGTAGATGTGATCTACTACATATGAACTAGTTAGAAATAAAATTCTAAAGGATTTCATCATCATTAACCCATGCAAAATATGTCGTCAAAATCAACGTTTCAGAATTTACATGAAGTTGGTTTTTTTTCGCCTCTTGATATATAACTCAATATGTCAAAATCATTTGAAATTTTATTTCTAACTAGTTCGTGTGTAGTAGATCACACCTGTTTTATTTTTGGGTTCTTATTTTCAAAATTGGGTTGATAGTATCCGCATGTTGGATATTATTAATAGTAGCCTAGCTCAACTCTTATATACTATTAATAGTAGCCTAGCTCAACTCTATAAGAGTTGAGCTAGGCTACTATTAATAGTATCCAATATGCGGATGCTATCAACCCAATTTTGAAAATCGGAACCCAAAAATGAAAATCCGAACCGGTAGATGTGCTAGTTAGAAATAAAATTTCAAAGGATTTCATCACTATTGACCCATACAAAATATGTCGTCAAAATCAACGTTTCAGAATTTTCATGAAGTTGGTCAATTTTCGCCTTTTGATATATAATGTTGAGCTAGGCTGCTATTAATAGTATTCAACATGTGGATACTATCAACCCAAATTTGAAAATCGGAACCCAAAAATAAAAATCCGAACTGGTAGATGTGATCTACTACACATGAACTAGTTAGAAACAAAATTTCAAAGGATTTCATCATCATTAACCCATGCAAAATATGTCGTCAAAATCAACGTTTTAGAATTTTCATGAAGTTGGTTAATTTTCGCCTCTTGATGTATAATTCAAAACTCATCAAAATCATTTAAAATTTTGTTTCTAACTAGTTCATGTGTAGTAGATCACATATGTATATATATATATGCGTGCGCACATGTATGAGTAAGGTCAAAATGCGAATAACTAAGAATTTGCACCTAACCCGAAGATACATATCTGTCAATCTATATTTATGATCTGAACCATTCATTCTTATCTACAAAAACATCAAACCCAAGTGGGTCAAAAATGCAAAGTACATCTCTTTCATCATGTACAATATTGTGAGAAACCGATCAAAGCTAAAGCCCCTGATTTTGCTTTGCTAACTTAAGGCCATGCCTCTGAGTGTATAGGATTTTCAAATTGTATATATTATGTTCTTGTTATAATTTTACTGCTATTATTTATTTGTTCTGCAATTTGTTAAGTTCAAAAAAGATTCCTTGTTTTTGTTACATTCTATGGTTATTGTTGTACTTAGAAGTTTTGGTGTTTTTATCCTTTTTTTGCCCCTGAAGTCTAAGCCCTATCTTTCCACCCCCTCTAAAGCGTAAGCCCTATCTTGCAAAGTTTTCAGACGATTGTGTTAAAACTGTCTTTGACACAATTACCATGTGTGCTTAATATAGTCTGTTTCACTAACTCATAGAGATGAAGTAGAAGCACTTGTGAACACAAACGGAAAGGAAGCACTCGGATCAATTTACTTGATTCTTACTTGAAATAACTACATTTGACTCTATGTGATTATTTGATACATTGATTATGAGAGTACTCGAATAGCTTCTTTTGACCCTATCTTACTGGGTTATTGGGTATGCTAACTAGTAGCCACTTTATTTTATCTGATTTGTTCAGTTGTCTTTCTGTTACCTTCTTTTATAGTTTGTTTCATTTGTCCTAGATTTATTTGGCATGTAAAGGTTGACATCTCAATGATGCATATTAGTAGGTATCAATACTTGCTTATCTACAGTCTACCTTACTAGACCCTCTTGTGTTAGTCCAAGATGGAAAATTACATTCTGTTACAAGCTTTTATGTACAAGCGTTGTTTTGCAAAGGATGCCTTTTAAAAGTTATTTTATAGTTTACTTGTTTCTTTAGTGCGAGATTTGTCTGAATATGCATCTTGTCACTAATAAATTAACTTGAGGTTCCATGGAACTGTTTTGTCTAATTGCTGTGATGTGAAAATGTTTAGCATAGAGAAAATTCAGCTAGTTGAGGTAGCTAGTTCTGAATTTTTTTTTTTTGTTTTGTTTTTTTAATTTGGCAGTTGGAGGGACATTTCTACCCTTCCTGATTTATGTATGGCTTGTTTATTTCATATCTGTTAATCCTTAAGAAGCTTTGTATTAACACTTAATTGTGCAGATCTTTACGTGGATAGAAGCGTTGGTGTGAAAAAGCCGAAATATTCTGGAGATGAAGGACCTTCTATGACAGAGTTAAGTGGATATAATGCTAAGAGGCAGGAGTTTGATCCTGAATATGATAACGACGCGGAAAAGTCACTGGCTGAGATGGAGTTCAAAGACACTGACTCTGAGGCTGAACGAGAATTGAAGCTGCGAGTACTGCACATCTATTTGTCAAGGTGCGTGCTTGACCTTTGTTGTTGTCATTGGAGAGACAATATCAAGTATAGTGCGGCTCTTATATATCTGAAAAAATAACATACTGTATAGGGGCAAATAGTTTCACAATAACCTGATTGTTAAAAATCATTCTCAAGCTAACCTGTTTTAACGGTGCTTCAAATGCCTACTTATGCTTGTATCTATCACCTGACTTTTAAAATGTAGCAGAAGGTTATCTGGTATCTGAAGATTATTGCCATATCTCACGGTATCGGAAACGTACAAAAGAAATTTAAGGCAAACACTTTATTGTTGACATAAGCTAAATGGTACTTTTTTTATTCTTTCTGTCAATTTACTTTTTTTTATAGTATAGAATGGACAATAATTCCTCTCTAATTCCAAGTTCCGTACACAAATTACTTTAGGTTGGAAAGTTTTGTTTCAGTTTTGTTCTAGAAGCTTACAATTATTGTTTCCAAATTTGTTGACTTTTTTTCACATATTATATTTTGAAGGGTTAATTGCCATAACCTAAATTTTCACTACTTAAAAAATAGAAGCCCTAAAGCTTTTTTGACAAATAAGTACCTCAAATTCGTCATAGAAATTTAACAGAGTTCAGGGAAAATAACTGTGTTACGCTTTCATTTAATCCTACCAATGGCTTTCGATAGCAACTCCTGCAACTTATTGTCAAATTTCACCGACTTACTCTTTCTTTTTCTCCCCTTATCAACATCCTCCCTCTTCCATCCTGACTCCAAAATTAGAAAGTCTCGATTCCGTTTGTCGATCCAAACTCCGTCCAAAATCCTCTTTAGATTTCATTCTTTTTTCTTTTGCTTATAAGCTTCATTTTCAATTATTCATTTAAAATTTTACAAGTGGTCAAATGCTATCATTCTGCCCATGGGATCATAGATGAACTCCAGATCCCATGGCGATTGTTGTACACATTTTTATTTTTATTCCGTTTAGTGATTTTTAAGATATGGGTATGAAGAAGTTTATGTTGATTCTTTCTCGATGTTTCTTTTATTATTATTATTATTATTATTTTGAGTTTTTTATTGATTGCTGAGAGATGGATTATGTTAATTTTGTTGGTTCTTAGTAAGTTGTGTTGCAAAATTGGAAGTTTTGCTAAGGTCATTAATGGTAGTTCTGACTCTTTCAATAAGGGTGTGGTTGTGATGCGGAATATGCATCTTCTCTGAGTATGCATTACTAGTCACAATCCAAGAGACTATTGTGCCCTTTTTAAATTCCCAACAATCCACCTAAAACATAAGATAAAATTAAGATAAAAATCCCCATTTCTTTGCCACCACAAGATTATTTTCCTCCATTCCACAGACTTTACTGGATGCTCTCTTTGTTTTCTCCTTCTCCGGAGGTCAAAGATTTAGAGAGAAATTTCTTATTTGTTGGTAAAATAGCTTCATAATTGTAATGGTGTGGGCTTGATGGGTGGTCAACCCATCATTCTGTATTGATCATACTGGATTGTCTGATCTAATTTTTCTTTGTGTTTCAGTATGATATTTAAGCAAATAATAGAATAATCTTTTGAAACTTCTGAGTTGAGTTATTTATCCGTCCAATGCAAGAGTTTAATATCTATTTTGTGCTTTTATCTCTATTGTTTCCATTTCGTGCTTATATCCAAACAAGATTTGTAGTTGTTTATCTCACATCATATTCGTATCCGTTTGACGATTATTGCGGATATGGATATGCGTTTTTCTTACCGAAGCATATTTGTATCCGCATTCATATTCTTAAGTAATAAGTGGATACAAATATGATAAGTGTCATATCCGATTCGTTTGCACCCCTAATGGTTAGTATTTGTAAATATGCAAACTACATATGATTAGACATATCTTTTGTTATAACTGATTCATATCCGGCATATGCATTATCCAAATATTCGATTTGTATCCATTATTGTATTCATATCTGCTTGTCTAATATCCAAGCCGTATTCGTTTCTGTTTAATGCGGATATGGTTATGACTTTTTCCTATCGAAGAATATTCGTATCCGTTTTTAGAAAGCGGATGCAGATATGGTAAGGGTCATATCTGAACTGTATCCGAACTGAATGCACCCATACCTATAACCTTTTATATAGGGTTTAAAATCCTATCTCTACTAAAACTCCAAATACAAATAAACTTCTATACTGCAATTTAAAATAAAAAAGAACTTTATGCTAGAATTGAATTTCAAATCGAACTACTAGAATTCAAAATCAAGCTAAACTCTAAAATCCTATCAAAAGAAAATTGAACTTCTAACTAGACTTATGTATGCGAGCTTAAGAAGGCAATCTATGGACTAAAATAAAGTCCACGTGCTTTGGTCGTCAAGTTCAGCCAAGTAATATTTGGTGTTGGTTTTCAGCGGTGTCATTCTGTAATTTCGCACATGATGAGCACGTGACTTGGCCCCCAATGCAACTATAGAGAGTGAATCCCTCTCCCGTAGCTACATTCATGCCTCTTGACTAGCTATAAATATAACATTTAATGATTATCATAGATAATAGAAACCAGAAATATTAGATCTCTTTTATTAAATTGAAACCAGGAAAATAATCAATATAAATATCTCTCCGAGTGTCCAACAATCCATTAGATACATTTAAAATCGGGCACAATGCCTATACATCAAATCATGAACTCTCTCTCCAAAAAAAAATTTAAGAAACAATAATCATATCTCTGACTAATAATCTCAACTGAACTAATACAAAGCTCTTCACTCTAAATATGTGAGTCCAACATGTAAATAGCATCCTTACCTGATCCATCCATATAACCTGATCCATTCATGTACCAAGCCACCATCTAAAAGCTGGTTTTAGGATTACCAAAGCAATCAGACAAGTGTTCCAAAGGAAATAATGGAACAAAGAAAAGGTATGTAAACAATATGCATAGTAAATGGGAAAGGAGAAGAATACGAGATATAATAACTAGCATGAGAAATGACAAGTTGATGTGAATGAAAATAGAAAAATGGTGAGATATGCATGGGGTAGGTGCTAGTTTCAAGGTAGGAGATGAGAAGTAAAACTAAGATATTAAAATATAACCTTCACTAATATAAAAATAAATGCTACATGTAAAGGAAAAACCACATCTATGCATGTCAAATACAAACACTGAGGAAGCACAAGAAATGAGTGTCAGACTGGGAATGTCAACACATACAATCAACCAAGTCTAGCAAATCCAGAAACACAATTATTGTCATCTTTTATTTTTGTTATTTCAATTAGAGAAGGACAACTATATATATATATATATATATATATATATATATATATATATATATATATATATATATATATATATATATATATATATATATAAGACTACTGTGAGGCCCTTGGGGACACTGCAACTAACGTATTAAATATCGAAAATATCGGAAATATCGGATGGCCAAAATTCATATCGGATTGTGAAAATCGGGAATATATCGGGGATATGTAAAAAATATCGGGATGTCATATCAAATGATGTTCATATATAACATAATATTGTAATATGTAATCAAAACATATTTAATATATTCTGTATTCTAAACAAAAAAATTATCTCATGAATAATGATATACGACGTTTAAAGACATTAGATACATGTAGAGGTCTGAGTGAGAGAGAGAGAGAGAAGACATGAACAAAGGAGAGAGAGGAAGACAGAGAGAAGGGAGAGAGAAGTTAAGAGAGAAAGAGGAGAGAGGAAGAGAGACAGAAGGGTCTGAGGAGGAGCTGAGAGAGAGCTAAGAGGAGAATTGGAGAAGAGAAAGAGAGTGGAGAGAGGGGAGAGAGATTCGTACATGAAATCGCCTAGTATTTTTGAGCTGCAGTGTCGAACAAAGAGGGAGGAGAAATATGGGATTGACTAGGGATTTAGGGTATTTAGATTTGGGATTTTATTAAGTTTTCTTGTCTGGTGGGAACCAAACCCAAACTCAATGACGTTTTTCATTTGGATATTAGCCAATATCGGCCGATATTTTCGATATATCGGAAAAAAGTGGTAAAAATCTAAAATCGATATTTTTTTCATAAATATCGTATCGGAAGGGCATCAAAATCGATATATCGGCCGATATAGCGATATATCGGCCGATATTTAATACACTGACTGCAACATGATAAAATATAATTACGGCACTTGGCTCGCTATATCGGCCGATATTTAATACACTGACTGCAACATGATAAAATATAATTACGGCACTTGGCCTCCTTCAACATGATCCTGAAACATGAATATCCGGATAACAAGAGTATCGCTTATGTACATTTTAGTTTCCATTCTCTAACTCCCCATTATTTAACCCCATGATATCAATTTTAACTTTTGACTATGCATGAAATGTTATATACTAATTGTTCAAATGATTTCCATAAACAATACTTGGACGGTCTTGCCTATTTAGGCGCTTGAACCCCTATGATACGATATCTGGTAAAATATGAACTTTGAACATGATACTAGAATAGGTATTGGTCAAGAACCATGAATTATATAGTCAATGTCATAAGGTTACATTTTCAATCCACACTTTGATGGGATATGTATCCATGCACAGTCTACCTAGTGGACGTCACTACATGATCACGCAAGAGTATCATACTTGTTATACAAGCGAATAACAATCTAACATCTAAAAGGATTCTACCACACTCACAATCTGGTCTATCAAGAAATTGCATCCAATACAACATGTCCTCAACCGGAAATAAGACGCATTCAAGAACTTCAATTTGAAAATAATTAACTGAACCTAAAACGATTTAACATATTTTATTTCAAAATAGACTAAATGTTATATTAATTAAAGTGGGATTTCAAAACTTAAGTTGAGTTAAAAGAATAAAATCTTGTTCTTGGATGATTTCTAGAAAGTACATAGTCTTTAGGAAACAATTGGGTTTTAAAAATGATTTTAAGCAAAAAACTTAATTTTTATTAACACTTTTTTATATCTATTAGAAAATATTTCAAACCTTTTTTAATTTAATAACCTGTAAAACAAATCTCATATTTTCATTGAAGATATATTTAGAAAATCTAAACTACCAGAAAACAACCTATCCTTTTATTTGAAAATAGATAAAGATAAAATTCTTTATTAGTCTGCAAGATAAAATTATTTAATAGATCATGGTCTTATAAAATTAGTTGTATATATAGCTTGAATTCTTGTAAGAAAAATATCACTATTCGACAAAAATGGATTTGGCTAAACACAAAGTACTATAAAACTTGTATAAATGCAACTAATAGTGATATTATTCTACATTATGCAGATATAAGTGCATCAAGATGAAAAACATGTATAAATACAGCTAATTGTAATTGCATTCATCTCTGATCATATATACTAAAACTCCCTAACCATATAATTCTCTTTAGTTAAAACTTATAATTTTATGAAAATAGGATAATGCATTTAGTAGATTAAGATGTAGAAGCAAATAATTGAAAGTAGCTAGTAGACAACTAGTTGTTAATATATTCACTACACATTCAAGGGTCTCCAAACTCTGAATATATATGTGACCACATGAAAGAGAAAGCCTATCTGTATGCATGACTACGGTTGGATGGTGGAGGAACAATAAAACAATGAGGGTAATAATTTGACATAGAATTTCATTTATTCATAGCTCTTGCTATGAACCTTGCACAAGTAGCAAATTGAATTTCTTGGCTCATGCAGTATCCATTCCTGTTTACCAGAGCATTGGACGAATAATAATAAAGATTAATATGAAAGCTTATTTACTAGATGCACCATCGAACAAGTAAAAAATCTCAAATGTAATCAAGCCTAGTTATACATGTTAATAAATAAATTTGAAAGTTTTAAGACCAAAGTTTTAAGACCAGTCATGTATGGATCAAAGAGAAAGATATCAGTAGATCAAAACTGTGCATGCCATGATCGGATAAATTTCTAGCGAGAAGAATCATCAAGGAATTAGGATAACAATTTGGGGTAAATAAATAAGACCAAGGAGAAGAAGAACACTTGCATAATTGTTTCACGAGAAGACATCATAGATCAGTAGTGAATACATATAGAGAACCCTTTTGAGGACACTAATCATGAACGCAAATATAGATGAATTATCTAAGGATTTATTTGAATAAGAACAATGAATAAGAAATGAACACTTGCCTAGAGAGAACGTCATTAATTCGATGGCAAGCTCCAATTGAGATCCTCCTCTCCCTCCATAGCCTTTAGCAAACAAAGCTTCTATTCTCTTCATTTTCTTTTTCACGAGAATAATTAAACAACAGGAGAGAGGGAGAGAGATTTGAGATGTTTCAGATATGGGAAGAGTTCGAGGAGGAGTTTATTGAGATTTCTTAGTATTAGGGATATTTGTGTTACGAGAAAGATGTGATTTTTTCCCTCATGAGAAAAGTTTCGGAGGAGATGGGATTGTTAAAACTAATAAAGATCATTTAATTAAGGATTCCTTGAATTAAAGATAGAGGAGTTAGTGAGTTATGGGATATGAGCTTAATACTAATTGGGCCCAAGATGAACAACAATTAAATCAAAGGGAGCAAAAGAAATATCTTTTGTGAACTAATTCCAAGACTAACTTGACAAGAATTTTGAAACTAAAAATTAGAAATTTGAGGTCGAGACTAAAAATCAATACGAACAAATTGGATTTATGATATCAATGACTACAAGAGTGCTTATGATGAGTGGCTATTACACATTTAGATTGTTTTGTATTTATTCCCCGCACTACTTCAAGGACAATGATCTTGGTTGGGTATGTTGATGATATTTTGCTCACTGGGAGTGATGCCAAGGTTTTGGCAGAAACCAACGAAAACCTCAAGCATCATTTTATGACTAAAGATATGGAAATTTTGAAATACTTTTTTGGGATTGAAGTTGCTTATTAGAAACATGGGTTACTTCTCTTTCAAAGGAAGTACGCCTTAGATCTTTTAGTAGAGACTAGTCTTCTGGGTTGCAAATTGCAGGCATGCCGATGGAAGCAGATGTGGATTTTAGGATGAGAAAAATGACATTTTCAAGGACACTAGGCAATATAGGAGGCTGATTGCCAAGTTGATCTATCTTACAGTTGCTAGACCTGATATATCCTTTGTTGTAGGAATTTTGAGTCAGTTCATGCTTATGCCTAGAGAGGTTAATTGGAGAGCAGCTATGAGAATTCTTCCCTATATCAAAAGTTCTCCGGGAAAGGGATTATTGTACAAGAAGCATGAATATGTACAAATCTTTGCTTATTCAGAGTCCTACGTTGGAGATAAAGGGTACAGGAAGTCTGCCAGTGGATACTACACCTTTGTTGGTGGTAATCTAGTAACCTGAAGAAATAAGAAGCAAGAAGTGGTATCTCGGTCAAGTGTAGAGGCCGAGTACAGATTGATGGCACATACTACTTGTTAGATGATGTGGTTGAAGAACTTGATGACAGAGCTCGGTTTTGTTCAGTCAGGACTGATACCCATTCTTCGTGATAATCAATATGCTATCTATATTGCGAAAAATTCTGCCTTTCATGAAAAGACAAAGCACATAGCAATTGATTGTCATCAGATTAGGAACGATGTAATGAAAAGGGTGATGTGCACTCCATTTACTCCCTCTTCATAACAGTTGGTGTATATTCTTACAAAAGCCGCATCTTCTAAGGTGTTCTCTATTTTGTGTGGCAACTTGGGTATGGTCAATATTTATGTTCCGGCTTGAGGGGGAGTGTTAGATTTAGTAGTATTTAATTATTGGGTTAGTGGATTTGATACCGCTTTGAGTTAATGACCGGTTGTATCTCTATATATTACTGTCTTCTAATAGATAATAATTATCTGAGTATTTCTCAACAAGTCCTATCTACTATTATCTGTACAAGATAAATTTTTTGAATATCCTACCTCAGGTTTTAAGAGAAAAAAAGATGAGATGTGGTTCAGTAAGAGTAAAAATGTCCAAATGTCACCATGTGTATATCACATGGAGATTCTTTAACGGACAGTTAAACTAGAGGTATCAGTCTTTATAAGTCTGCCAAAGTTTGAGGAGACTAATTTGTCCGAAAAAAAAAATCAGGGTATTTATCTGAAAAGTAGTGAAATTTAGGGTAGTTACAACAAGCCATATTTTTAACCATTCTAGACCAAGAGTCTTTTTCAGGGAACCATTTTAGCCTAGGAATCTATGCTGGCTTCATATTCCTGTCTCTGCTTTCAAAAGTTCAAACACCCTACCTGACTTCAAATTTGGATTGCAAACGAGTATGAGGTAAATAACACTCAAAAACGTATTGCAATTGCTGATATGGAATGAATTACTTTCCATTTTCTGACTGGGAATATCTTATTGGATACATGTTCAACTGATACTTTTCATGGCTGTGTCAAAAGTCTATTGTGCATCTCTTCCAATGTCCAGATTTGAATATTATAAATTTTTTTCTGTGATGAGTATCCTTTGCATGATGACTTAAAAAACTATGTCAACTGCTATTTTACGGAAAATAGCTTTCCATAGTTTGGAGCAGTGGGGTAGTATCTTGTCGTCCAAAATTCCACTTGTTCAAAGTGGTACACACATTATGACTACGTCAAAAGACTCACATGTCTCTTCCAAATTCTAAAATGTGATTATTTCATTTCTCACTGTGAAGCTTCTGAAAGTTCTACATGGTTGGAGGTAGTTAGAAACGTCGTTTGTGACCTCATATTCTACCTTGGCAATCAAAAGAAGCATGTATGAATGCTAGCGATACTGTCTTTCGCAGACTGTCGCCATGCATGGAGTTCTTCTTGCAAGTGTAACATGCTTTCTCACTGAAGGAAGAATATGTAAAACATAATTCATCAATGAGTACAAACTTCACGGACTACCCTCTTATCTAATGCTTGCTATCAAAAGAAATCTGGTTAGATGGCTTGGTCTGCAGAAGACCTTGTCAAAATAAATAATTTTAAAAAAAAAACCTAGACTGCATATGGATGTTTTGGAAATCACATGCTCTCAAATTGTTTTCCTTTTTTTTTCCTTCTCTCTTTTGTGAGTTTGCAGCTGGGTTGTTTTTTATCTTTCGTCCGCTCCGGCGTGGAAAGGAGTGCCATGGTATGAGCATGCTTGCCTCCGAAAAGCAATATGCAAGTTCCCAGAAAAATTGATTTGTCAGCTTTGGCCTCGTTTGTTCTTTATCTGTTCTAGATTCATAGATAATAAGACTAAGGTATATGTTTTGTCATTACCAATGATCTGTTATCTCAATAAACCTTTTGTTGATATCTGTAGTAGAAATTTTATATTAATATCTCTACTATAAATTGTATATTATCCTATATTATTCATCCATGGCACTGAATTTCCTGTTCTCTACCTTTATTTCGTGAATTTTCATGCAAATTCAGAACATTACACATCTTTTCACTTTTGAATACATGTCTGACAGTCTGTGTATATATCTTTAGAGGATGTGCAGACAGACATTTCTGCACAAGAACATAGAAAAATCATCTCTGTAGTTCTGTTTTGATGCACTGACCTTTTCCTTTAAATGTTTCATTGCTTATGCACTCAATTTTGTGTCAGGCTTGATGAGAGAAAAAGAAGAAAGGATTTCATATTGGAAAGGAATTTGCTTTATCCAAATCCTCTGGAGAAGGAACTGAAGAATGAAGATCGAGAAGTATATCAGCATTTTAAGGTTTTCATGCGTTTTTTACCTCAAGAAGAGTATGAGGCTTTGCTCAAGACTGTGATTGAGGAGCGTAAGATCCGAAGAAGAATTCACGAGCTGCAGGTGAGTCTTTCGAGGTGAAAGTTTCTCTAACTTCTCATCTGGCCATTTTCACAAAAAAGTAAAAATAAAAATAAAAAATTAAATAAATAAAAAAATTACAAAGAAAAAGAAAAAAAGACCTAACTACTTGGTATTCTGATAGCAGTCTTCCTATTGGTGATAGTTTGTACTATGTTCATGCTCTTGCATGTACCACTTTGTTAGGCAATATATGATAGTAGTGAATGATACTAGTTGAAGCTTAAGCGGTCATTTTCTTAAATTTTCCAATTGCCATAAATCACCATAAACACAAGCCTAATCCAAGATGAAGAGAGAAAAAAAATTAGAGATTGCATTTTTAAGTATTTAACTGATCTGTGTTTTATACTTATTTTCTAAATATTAAATGAGTATCAGTTTGGGGCATGGTAATTCTACCTGTTCTTATAACTATAAATTCCAGGAATGCCGTGCCGCTGGATGTCGTACCCTGGTGGAAGTAAAGATGTACACAGATCAGAAGAGGAAAAAGGAACTAGAGACAAGTGACCAAAAGTCAAAAGAAAGTGACCAGATTGTTTCTAGTGTGAAAGCTGTGCAGAAGTCAAATCGCCCTATTAGCAGAGAAAAATGTGAGCCTGATGGAAGCCCTAGGAACACTGTCGATAATCATAAAATAAGAGGTGGCAATGGATTGGAACCAGGTGGCAAAGATTCTCCTGTGTTGCAGGCCTCTGCAAAATCTTTTGATGAATGGAATATTACTGGGCTTCCTGGAACAGAACTACTAAGTGAAACCGTAAGAATGGCGCACTCATCTTCCTTCGCTTTTTAAATAATAACCTAAGCCTATATAGGAGCACTGAGAATAGTTTCTTGCATAAGGTGGTTCTTTTGCTACTTTGCTTCAAAGTTTATGCCTGCTGACATTTTTCTTATTAGATCTTCTAAACACTATGGTTAATTTTTATAGCAGAAAATCTAGCCCACCCCTCGGCACTCGTCTGCAGTGAATTGTTGTCAGTACTAGCTTTCGATATTGCTAGCATGATTAAGCCGCTGCTACAAAGAGAATGAAAAAAAAAAAAGGATATTAGTTGAATCCAGAGATATACCATATGTTTGTCATGCACGGGATATGTTGCACCCTTTCAAGTAGCTCTCTTGTGTTCGCATGTTATACTTCTAATCTCTTTGGTCTTGTTTTGTTCCTCTCCTTGAATTACGTCCAAGTTCTGCAGGATATAAAAACCCTACCTTCACCTACCTAACCTGAAGACCTGATGAAGTAGTATCCTGAATCTCTTCCTTACAGCATGTTTGGCTGCTACTAATTTTTTGAATCCTTATAATTTACTTATTACTTATTCTCAAAACTTCTTATAAGTATGTGAGAAAATAAGGAAGTTATTTGGTAAACCCCTTTAACTTATAAGGAGATCGTAGTTATGTGTTTGGTAAACCAAGAACTTATAAGGTTGTGTTAAATGTCAAATGACCAAAAGGACATATTATTGTAACTCCATAGTGTGACTTATTAATTCATTTTATATTAACCAGATAATTAATAATAATAAACTTATTAATTATTTAAAAGTAAATAATTATAATTAATTATTTCAAATTAATTATGATTATTAATTAATAATATTGAGACTAATTAATTAATTTCATTGTAATGAAATATTATTATTAATAAAATTAAATTTATTAAAAATTAGTTATCTCATATAAAAATATATTTGATTAAAATATTTCTATATATTGCATTATATTGTGATTATTAATTACTAATGTTGGGTTTAATTAATTAAATTCATATTAGTGAAATATTGTAATAATTATTTAATTAATTAAAATTAGTTATATCATAATAAAAATATATTTGATTAAAATATATATTACATTATTTGTGATTACTAATTACTGATATTGTGATTAATTAGTTACTGTCATATTAATAAAATATTATTAATAATAAAATAATGAATATATATAATATTATAATATTTTCATACTGTTATATATATTATAATTATATATAATATTATCATAATATTAGATATATTATAATATAATATTATATGTGTTATGGTAATAACAATATTATATTATTATTATATTATTATTATATATTATTAAAAATAATAATAATTAATAAATTAATTAACTAATTAAATAATTATAATAATCACTTTATAATTAGAAAATATTTAATTAAGTAAAGGTAATAGGAGGGTATTTATGTCTTTTAGCGAGAATAAGGAAAGTTCCATATAAGTAGCCAAAAATAAGTTGGGAAATCCCGACTTATTTTTTGGCTATTTATAAGTAACAAATAAGCAACATAAGTGACTCTTACCAAACACAATGTTGCCAACTTATTAGTAAAAGTTACTTATAAGTAGAAATAAGTAAGTTGCCAAACCTGCACTTAATATTTACCTACTGTCTTATAAAAAGAAGAAAGACAATCTTTAACGGGAACAGAAAGATAAAAGATAAAAGATGTGATTTTTTTTGTTTTTGTGCGTGCACGTCTTTAGTTTTGAGTGGGATGGGGGGTGTTGAGGGGGCTGGGCTGGGCTTGGTTCAGTTGTTAAATTTTCTGTTATGGCTGTAGAATGTTAAGGTGACTTGATGTATCATTGAACGTATTTTGACATGCTAGTTTCATGATTTTCAGGAGCAACAACTGTGCTGTCAAAGCAGATTATTACCCAGTTTCTATCTCAAAATGCAAGAGGTTTTGGTCCAAGAGATATTCAAGGGTTCTGTTATGAGGAAAGCTGATGCATACCCTCTATTCAAAGTTGACCCAAGCAAAGTTGACAAGGTTTATGACATAGTAGCAAAAAAGTTGGGTCAGCATGAGGAGGCTCCTAATGTTTGATCTTTTTCTTAATCAGAATCTATTTGTGTTAAATTCATACTTTTCATTTGTGCAATTGCGCATCTTGTAGCGCCTAAACAATCTTGACAGGGTCATGCCAGTCACCATCAATAGAGCACGTCTGTTACTTTATTATCAAAATAGCAAGTATTTTGAATAAATGTAAGAACTAGATGTTCAGGGTAGTTATATACGCTGTTCCAAACAAGTTCGCATGTAAGTGGGGGGAGTATTGGCATTGCACTGCCCCCATGTGCAG
This sequence comes from Asparagus setaceus, assembly GCA_012295165.1. Classification (NCBI taxonomy): domain Eukaryota; kingdom Viridiplantae; phylum Streptophyta; class Magnoliopsida; order Asparagales; family Asparagaceae; genus Asparagus; species Asparagus setaceus. The sequence goes on from CM022709.1 coordinate 35,902,215, forward strand.
CTCAAAGTTCCCTGCTCACACGCATTGGCATTCTTAGCAGATGCATTCTGGTTCTAACATGTTAAATTTAAGTCGATGGGTCTCGAATCATGAGTATATTGACGTTCCACGAGACAATTCAGAGTCCGAGCAAATGTTCCTTTGCTGGAATTTCAAAATGTTTTATTTTTCTTTTCTCGTTTACCTCAATTATGTGTTCATGATTCAATCATCTTTGTACCACCGGAGATGATAGTGTTGTCGCTGGGGATTTGTCCTGCTAATTGCAGTTTTTCCCCCCCTTTAAATTGTCTTCACTTCTTATCATACTGGACATAATATTATAAATGCTGCCACTTGTGATTCATCTTACTAAAATAAACGTGCTGTTGGATTTGATATGTGGGGTTGCACTTCCAGCTTCCTTACTGCTATACAATTGGAAATTGCCATACTTATATATAGATTTGAGTTCCATCTATGGTCATGAGTTGCCCAACAAGAATTCTCGGGCAGGATGCTCATATGTAACTTTAGATCAGGTTTGAGACCACCACGATATCGATCAGTTGATGCCACCAAAAAATCCAAATATAAACGTCAACTCCTGCATGCAGCCTTGGAACCTCAGTGAAAAAAAAAATGAAAAAAAACAAAAATGCAAGAACGTTTTGTAAATACTCTTTTGTCATACAATTTGCGGAAATTTGGGTGAGCACGAGTGCCTTCCATGCGTGCATATTTGTTTATGCACGTGCGTGCAAAAAATAAAGTTTGTTTTCCGCCTATGCATTGGCAATACAACTGCATGTAGTATATGGTTCGACTTCCCCATGAATAATCTGCACTGCTCAAGACGGTCTGTATTCATCGGTGCGTAAGGGTAGCCGATTGGTTGGTGAGATGAAACTAGCCGATTGGTTGGTGAGGTGAAACTTTCTCATAAAAGAGAATTTTCATGTTGCTTCTTTTTTTCACTGAAGTACACACGAAAGCTCTTGCATGACAAATACAAATCAACATGTGAGTTTGGTTATTTTCAACCAAACACCGGTTGGGTGAAATGTACATAGTTATATATGTATTTATATATTAATACTTATATACTTATATGGTATATATGTATATGCTTAAAGTATACACTTATAAGTATATAAACATATAAATATGCTAATTTATATATACATATTACATAGTTATATATGTATTGTTTATATCATTATATTATATTCAGATATTATATTTATATAAGTATACTTACATACTTACATGATATGATATATACTTAGATATAATATACTTAATAACTATATTATATATACTTGTATACAATATGTAATTATATAAAATATACTAATAATAACAAGTATATACTTATATACAATATACTAATCAAGATATACAATAATATACTATAATAACAAAACCACATCAAATATAACATAAAATTAGTTTCGCTATTTGGTAGGCATTAAATCTCCCATGGATTAAAACAAAATCATTTTATCTAAATCTAAACTTGGATCAACTCTTCCCAAGTTGAGGGGTTTGCCAAACTGACAAGTAGGATTTGATAGTGGACATGGAGCAAATGAAGTAGAACCCACTCTCAATTCTCATCTTTTGTGCAAGAAAAACTAACAAATAACACAAAAAACTCTATTCCTTTGTTAAGACTTTGAGCATAGATGGGGTAATATGAATGGATGGATGACATAACCCAAATTAAAATCTTACAATCCACCAAAAGATATTCTACAAGTCCACAAAGAACAATCTTCAAATCCACTAAGAGACAACCTCGAATCCACAAAGTGATATAGAATTGGAAATTTATTAGTCAAAAGCAATTCTAATGATGAGGTTTACGATCTTTCTCCTTAAATAGAAATAGATAGCTTATTCCTTATAAAATATAACCTTAAAAAAAGGTTAAAAAACCACCCTAAAAAGACTCGTTATGATTGAGGAAATAAATTGGTCAAATCTGAGATTAAACACGATTCATTTTTTAATCCAAAACAAGACTTTAATTTATTATTAAAAGTAACCTAAAAGCTCATTATTTTTGGATTTCTGCTAAATATGACTGTTGATGAAATTTCATGAATCTATCAATTTGGTCAGCTCCGTCTCATCGTGATAGGTAATTTTCATACATTACATGTCTGACTATTCCTTCTAGATTATGAGATTTTGTCTTTTCTTCACGATCAAGCCAACAATGCATTCGTGTCTGTGTTAGGCTTGTGATATTCCCACTATCTGAGAACTTGTTTCTATATGTCTTACATCAGTCTCCACTGATTGAAAGAGCTCCATCTCAAGCTTATATTTGTTTGAATAATCGCTTACTTCTCAAATAAGTTTCTTCTTCGACATCAATCAGCATTTGCCTTGTACTTAGCATTGGTCGCTTTCTCTATCTCTTCTTTTACCTCCTTAGCTAAGGAGTTCTTCTGAATCAAACAAGAGCGTTTTCACTTTGGGAGTACTCTGGGTGGGGTCATATCTTCTTTTCTTGTTGCAACCAAGCCGTATATTCAACCCGTTTTGTTCAAAATCTTCTGCAAATGTTGGGTTCTCCACTACATGATGGACTTTCTCTCAACAGTCTCTGTTTTAATGATTTTATAACTAGCATAACTAATGTAGTCTTCTTTGTTGCTTCTCATTTGTGCTCTTCACAAGTTCAAGCCCTTGCTCAGATGAGGATTAGGATTATTCACTGAAGATATATGATAAATCAAACTTTGTCTCAAATTCTTCACTATCACAAAACATTAGTAGTCTGTAGCCTCACCATGAATATGATGCGAACCTTCATAAGCATCACTGTTAGATTCGTCTTGCGGAGTTGGATCATGTCTTTAAAGGTCATCATGACTAACGCGATCTCACTCTCGTCCCGGGCTCAAGTGTATAAATGATAGCAAAAGCCAATCGATGAAAGCCTCTAGATCTTGCTAAAGCTCTTGGAACTTGTCTCTAGTACTAGGGGCTTCGCCTGCCATCCGATCAAAGAAAAATCTCAAATTAACGCTAATGCAAGTTGGTCGCTGGAGGTATTTAGATCTTGTTGAAATGCTTGAACTTAGTTATGATACCAACTAACATAGTACATAAATAAAACCTTAGATCCACAAAGGAGCGTTCTACAAACCATGAAGACAATCTTGAAACATACGAAGAGACAACGCCTCGAATAGAAGAAGTAATATATAAGAAAAGTTTACTAATTAGAAGAAAATTCTAATAAGGAGATTAATAATTCTTCTTTTTAAATAGAAAAACATAGTCTATTCTTAGATGTGGATATAAATTCTTAAAATTAGAGACAAATTACTAACTAGAGGGCTCTGTTGATACTTTATTGTCTCTATGTCGGCGTGTTATGTGTCATGGCAAATTTAAGATCTCCAAAGCATACCGCTCTATTGCTCCTATGCTTCAGCTTGTGGATTGATATCAAATTGTGTGGGGGCAATCTTACCTTTTCTATGTATGCTTACATACTTTGGTTATTGACGAGGAGAAGGCCTCTAACCCAAGATAGAGTTTGCAGGTTTGTTATTTCCTCAGATGTCTTTTGTAATGCCAAGCTGCGTAGAATCACTCTCATCTTCCTTTTGCATGTCCCCACTCTGCAGAAGTGTTGGGCATTATTGTAGCACACAAGTACCATATACAAGAAGAGGGTTTTACGTGGTTCGGTCAAACTTGCCTACATCCACGGTCTCTCATTCACTATCCTCACAAATCAATACAACCAATAAAATCCGATACAAGGTTTGCACGGATAAACTTGAAAACCCATGCACGTCTCACATCTTTGAAGAAACCTGAGAATATCGGTCACTTAAGAGTTCTAAGAGGAACCTCCATCTCACCAAGAGGATGACTTTCTCAACACTAATACATCCCATTTTATAGCTTTTCTCCCTTACTATTTGCAATGACCAATTAATGCCCTTGGCAATTTTCAAGAGCAACATTCAAGCTTCCAATGCATACACCCTTCAAACTTCCATGGTCAACATGCATTTATCTATCTCATTTTAAAATTTGGCAGAGAATCTTAACATATCATCCCTCGAACCAAATCTCCAACACCTCAATGTCATCAAATGTTACAAACACTGACCCCACACCGCTGCCCATCATCATGTCTCTATCGGTCATCACTCCTCCAGAATTGGTGAACTGCCCTCGCGATTGCCCTCCATTACCCATCACCGCAGCTGGTCTTCAAGGATCAACACACCACCATTTATAATCCTTTGTCATCATCACTCCACTATCAGATTGGTCCACAATCTCTCTCCTCAATGCAAGCCCTCGCTGCAACGCAATCTGTTTTACCGCTCGCTACTCTCTGTCTCAAATATATTATCGCTCATTATAGCACATCTTGGATCTTTATCTTGCTGTTAGCCATCTCCACCGAAGCCACCACACACAAAAAAACTTTACCCGTGAAATGCTAACACTCCCAACATTGCAATTGCTTCATCCAACAATATCTTTGTCCTTCAACTTTGGGCATAGGCTTTGTAAACAAACGTTCCATCTTGCTTGACAAACTCTACCCTATAGAGTGCTCGATTCTTCTAATAAACATTAAATATCTTAGTTTTGAAACCTTCATTGGGGATTATTAAAGCACACAATAACCACACACAAGAACAAGTTTTTATGTGGTTCGGCCAAACTTGCCTATCTCAATGGTCTCTCATCAACTATCATCACAAACTAATACAACTAATACAATCGATACAAGTTTTGCACGAATAAACATGAAAACCCTTGCACATCTTGCATCTAACATCTCTCAAGGAACACAAGAACACTAACCATTCAAGAGCTCTAAGAGACGTACCATCACACTACATCACTCAAAGAACCCGATAACACCGATCACTCGAGAGTTCTAAGAGGATCCTTCATCTCACCAAAAGAATGACTTTCTCAACACTAACACATTCCTTTTTATATCCTTTCTCCTTTATTATTTTCAATGACCAATTAATACTCGTAGCAATTTCCAAGAACAACCTTCAAGCTTCCAATGCATGCACCCTTTAAACTTCCATAGTCAACATGCATTCATCTACCTCATTTAGAGATTTGGGGAGAATTCCAACATATCCTCCCACGAACCAAATCTCCAACACTTTAACATTATCATATGTTACAAACACTAACCACGCATCACTGCTCGTCATCATGTCTATTGATTGTTGCTCCTCCTCTAGAAACTGGTGAACCGCCCTCGCGATTGCCCTCCGTTACCAATCACCATAGCTAATCTTCAAGGATCACCACACCACCATCTGCAACCCTTCGTCATCATCACTCCACTATTAGATCGTTACACATGCTCTCTCCTCAATGCAAGCCCTCACTGCAATGCAATCCTCTGCGTTGCTCGCTGTTCCCTATCTCACATACATTGTTGCTCACCATAGCACATCTTGGATCTTTCTCTCAATGTTAGCCATCTCCACTGAGGCCATCCCAAGATTGTAGTCACTTCATCCAACAATATTTTCGTCCTTTAACTTTGGGCGTCAGCTTTGCAAATGCCCTTCTATCTTGCTTGACAAACTCCTCCATATAGCGTGCTTGATTCTTCTAACAAACATTGACAACCTAAGCTCTGATCCCACTAATGGGAATTATTGGAGCACACAAGCACCACACACAAGAAGAGTTTTTTTATGTGGTTTAGCCAAACTTGCCTACATCTAGGGTCTCTCTTTCACTGGCTTTACAAACCAATACAACCAATACAATCGATACAAGTTTTTCACAAAAAAATTAAAAAACCCTAGTACATCTCACATTTCTGAATGAAACAGAGAACACTAATCACTCAAGAGCTCCAAGAGACGTATCATCACACTACATCACTCAAAGAACCCGAAAATACTGATCAGAATTCTAAGAGGATCCTCCATCTCACCAAGAGGATGACCACCACTAACATGTTTATAACACAACTCTACAATTATTAAATTAAACAAACATACATTAAAAAAATCATAAATCTTGAACAAACCTCACTTAAACAAAGCGAAAAATCAAAGAAAAATCACATAACATTAGGGAGAAAAACAAAACTGCCAGAGCCTATATCAAACACCTTAACAAGTCAGAACCCACACAATCTAGCCAGTCCGATAAATGTATAGATATAAATATAACAGTGCACATCCGAGAGTAACATATAAGCTCCATTTAGAAAACATGCATTAACCAAGATCTGCTTTCCATGGTACAAGTCTAAAGACAACTAAGCACTTGATGACTGCTTATACAATTCTGTAGTCCATGGAAATTGTACATGCATGTGTACAAATATGATCTGCCCAAACGGTTCTCGTAACCGTTTGGGCAAGTGAAAATAGCCCAAACGGGCAAAACCATTTGGGATATTAACACCCAAACGGTTACAACCGTTTAGGCTAAATAAGGATCCCAAACGGCTTGCCCAAACAGTTTAACCCGTTTGGGAAAGATAGCCCAAACGGGCTAAACCGTTTGGGAGTTTTAGGTGATTTCTGAAATAAAATTAAATACTTATTTTCCTCCGTTATCTCCCTGTACCTAAACCCGCTCCCCGCCTAAAATTTCCCCAAAGTCAAACCCCACCCGCCCCCTAAAACTTCCCAAGGTGAAAACCCTTGCGCCTCTCAAATCCCTAACCCCATCGCCTCCCTCATCGACCCTCGGTTCATACGGCCTCTTATTCGACATCGAACTCCTCCCATCGTATTCTTCGACATCGAACTCCTCCCATCGTATTCTTCGACATCGAACTCCTCCCATCGTATTCTTCGACATCGACTTCCTTCGCTCCTCACCGGCGACCTCGACGACGCCGCCTCCGTCGTGGTCGAGGCCGCAGATCGCCTCCTCCTCGTCGCCTCTCTACAAAACCCTAAACCTAATTTGACCTTCTAACCCAAATTTCCCTATTTACAGCAAATTAATCGACTTCCGGACGTCGCCTTCTCTTCCTCAGACATCCTCTTTCTCGAAAGGCATATTTAGGTAATTTCGAAAGTTTTGTTATTTTCAAGAATATTGAGTTTTTCTCGCTATTATCTTGTATTTTCTGATTTTTTTGGTTATTCATGAAAATTAATGCAATGTTTGAACATATTCTTCTGCATATATCTCTTGTATTTTTCTGCTATTATCTTGTACATATGTTTAGCTCAACCTCATTATTTTGCTATTGACATATTCTTCTGCATATATCTCATATAAATTGAAAACTTCTTTTCTAGGGGTTAACGACGATGACTGGAGGACGTCCATCTCAAGCCAAATCTCAGACATATAGTGCTCAATGAATTAGAGCGTGAGGCAAGAGAGCGTAAGAGAAGTCTCAGAGCTGCTCGGGCTTTCTATCCATCCCCAAAGATTGGGAGATTACTCCGGC
>CM022709.1:35909743-35930184 GCA_012295165.1 Asparagus setaceus
ACGGATCTAACCTAATTTCATCATTGAAAGTCTCCTCAAGAATTAAGTCGATAAACAAAGATCCGATTCACACTCTCCTCTTATTGTTCACTAAAATTCTGAATAAAGTTCACCTCTATGGGTTGATCAGATGGATCACTAGGTTATTTTCCTAAGTTGAAAATATTGAGATCAATAGTCATATTACCAAAAGATAACTTTATTTGACCAGGTCTACAATTGAGCAAAACATTTGAGGTTGCTAAGAATGGTCTACCTAGGATAACTGGGATTTGACCCTTGAGATTAGAAATGGGTTGCGTTTCCAAGACAATAAAATCAATAGGAAAAATGAATTCTCCAACCTTGATCAAAACATCCTCTACCTCTCCCTTGAAAATTTTCACGGATCTATCGGCTAATTATAGGGTACATCTTGTCGGTTTAAGTTCTCCTACACCTCGTTGTTGATAGACTGAATAGGGAAAAAGGTTTACACTGGCTCCTAAGTGCAGGAGTGCCTTATCAATGACAGTATTTCTTATGACACATGGAATAGTGGGACAATCATGGTCTTTATATTTTAGGAGCATGGGCTTTGAGAGCATGTCACTAAGATTGGTAGCTAAAAAAACTTTCTTGGGAACATTGGTGGTTCTTTTCTTAGTGCATAAATCTTTTAAGAATTTTACATAAGAGAGAATTTGTTCAATTGCATCTAAGGGAGGGATGTTGATCTTGACCTGTTTGAAAGTTTCTAGGATTTTCTCTACTTGGGGAGAGTTTTTCATAGGTCTGAGTCTATCTGAAAAGGGAGCAACGGGTGTATACTTTTCTAGATTAGGCTCAGTTTCTGTTTCAGCTTCTTGGTCATCAGAAGGAGTGGTTTTATCAGAAGAAGTGTGTTGGATGGGCGAATGAGTTTGATCCGGAGGCATTCTGACTTGGTTATCTATCTGTTTCCCGGATCATAATGTATGGACTGCATTCACTTGAGATGGTTGGCTTGGACTTGATCTAGTGTTATTAGGATTGACAACAGGTTGACTTGGAAATTTTCCTCTCTCTTTCACTCACGGCATTGGCTAGTTGCTCAAGTTGGGTTTCTAACCTCGCGATGGCTTGAGTGTTCGAGTTGAGCACTTGGCTGGTTGTTTGCATGAAGGAATTCAGAGTATTGGATGATTGGGTCAACATGTTGGTGGTTTGTGTAGAAGCTTTAATCATAGCCTCTAAACCCTTTTCTAAAACACTAAGGCATTTGTCATGATCAGAACTCGGAGGATTTACGGTTTGATGATGATGAGGATGCTGGTTTGGAAAAGACAGATTACATTGTTGAAAATTATTTGGTAAGTTGAATGGAACTGTGTTTCCTCTAGAAAATTATTGATTTGAAGTGGGAGTGAAGTTTTGATTTCCAGAGTAATAACCCTGATTCCATGCAAAATTAGGATGATTTCTCCATCCCGATTGTAGGTTGGAGAAAACAGATCATTTCTAGGACGCTGGAATGCAGCGTTCATCTGTTCTAGTGGTTGAGTGCTTTCTAAGAGGGGACATTTCTCTAAAATATGGGCTGAAGAAAGACAGTTATGACAACCTGAGACAGAAACTTGATTGATTTGAGATGGAGATCGTTCTTTGATTTCCAAGGCTTCTAACCTACGCAAGATTGTAGCCATCTTTGCTTCAGAGGCTATGTTTGACTCTAAGGAAAGACCACTAGGTTTGGTTGGGGAACTGATGAAACTCTTTCATCACAGTGTCCCCATTGCATGATTTTTTCAGATAAATTTTCTAAAAAATCCCAGGCTTCATCGATATTTTTTTTCATGAAATCCCTTTGACACATCGATTCTAAGAAAGTTTTTGAAGAATAATCCAATCCTTCATAGATAATTTGGCGTAATCGCCATTTCTCTAGACCATGGTGTGGACATTGGATAAGAAGATCCTTAAATTTGTCAAAATACTTTCAAAAAGGCTCCCCCGGGATAATTTTAAAATTCATGATGTTGTTTCTAAGCTTAACCGTTTTGTGGCTAGGAAATTTTTTTTTCAGAAAAACGGTGACAAATTCACCCCAAGTTGAGATAGAATCTGTGGGTAAGCTATACAGCCATTTCTTAGATTTGTCCTTAAGAGCAAAAGAAATAAATCGAAGCTTGATCGCATCCTCAGATAAGTCCCTCATTTTAATCATAAGGCAAACTTCTTTAAATTTGGAGATAAAAATTTATGCATCTTCAGATTCAACTCCTAAATATTTTGGAAGCATGTTTATGAAATGTGGTCTAAGCTCAAAATTAGTTCCATTGACATCGGGAAGCTTAATGCAAGAAGGGATTGCATTCCTAGTTGGATAACACACATCTTGAAGGATGGGTGGATTAAGATTAACCATTTCTTCAAAAATTAGTTCAAAATGGATTAAGCAATTGGTATTATCCCTAATCCAAACTTGCATACACCAAAATAAATTTTTTATAATAATTTTTTTCTAAGAAAACAAAAGTTAGTTTTTATTATATAATAGGAAAAAACTAAAAGATTAAAAAGATGATGAGAGAAAAAAAGGAGAAAGATAAAGGAAAAACCTAACTAAAACAAATCAATACAATCACTTGTATCAATCACTTTAAATTCTAGGGTTGAGCCTAGAATTAACTAGACCAGCTCCTAACCAAAAACTCATTTAGTGAAAAGATCAAAGTTTACTCTAGTTATCCGTAAGGATAGTACTAGAGGGAGATCAAAGATCAATTAAGTACATCGCTTCATGGAGCTTTACGCAACCCCTAAACCTTGCCTTAGACACCAACTAATTCAAGTAAACTTGAACCGTTCACTTAAGAATTTCTTGTTCCTTAATGAGCTCGAATCCTTAGGGGCCAACGCCTAATGAGTTTTAAAAGACTTGGATTTGTGTAGTGAGGAATTAGTGATTTGTGGGCTAAGGAAAGGGTGATGAAATCCCTTACCTTATCTTGATTAAAGGGTTTTGTCCTTAAGAAGATTTTCAAGTGAGTGTCAAATCAAGATGCTCAAATCACTTTGGTGAATTTCTACTATTATATGCAATGCAACCCTAGAAATTAAAAGCAACTTAAAAAAGGATGAAAAAAAAATCTTTTATTTTAATTAAGGTCAACAATCAAACAAATGTGAGAAAGAGAGCTCTTGTTTGAATTTATTATCTTGTTAGCAAATGTCAAAGTGAAGGGTGAATTTTTATTATGGTTGACAAAAGTAAAATATTTTTTTTTCTTTTTTCGATCCTAATTGTCTCTAATTGTGAGAAACTAACTAAAAAGGAGGAATTGAAAAGACTAGAAAGAGGAGTTACCCACGCAAAAGCATCCAAGCCTCTTTGAAGGCAATTCTTCAATCTTCAATCTTCAACCTTTAATCTTCAAGTTCCAAGTGGTTCCTTCACAAGAAAACACACAAATTAAAGAACCAAAATAAAAAAATCCTACTTATAAACATCGTTCCCCGACAACGGCGCCAAAAACTTGATAGGTAAATAAATATGAACCTAAGTTACAAGTATATAACTATCAAGTTATAGTATAAAAAGTTATCGATCCCACGAGGAAAGTGTTGTAGGAATTAATCAAAATTGGTTTTTATATTGTGTGTGTGACAATTAGGAGTGTGATAAAAAATGGTGGTTGTGGAGAGATAAAGAGAGGTTGTGAATATATGCAAATAAAAGCAAAATGAGATTGAGAGGGAGAAAGAAATAAAGGAAAATAAAATCAAGAAATAAATAAAGAAAAATCAAGAATAAAGAGGAAAATCAAAAAGTAAAGATGAAAGATTCAATTAAAGATATGAGGAATCTAAAATTGAATCCACTAGCTAATCTCACTTATAAAATATGATCTATTCTCTTATTATCATATTTTACTTTAGATTTATTAAGCATAGACTATCAAATCACTTAAGGAAAGCATAACCTATCAAATTATCATTCAAGTAAAATTAATACTCATGAAAAGAACAACAACTAAATAGTAATTCTAGAATTCATAAACATAACCTATCAAACCACTCAAGATAAGCATAGATTATTAAATTCTTCTTCTACCAATTAGTTCTCTAGTTAATTACCCTAAACATAATCATTTTAAGCTCAAGAGAATAATTCACAAATTGTAAAAGAAATTAAATTAGTTTCATATAATTCTAGAATTCCTACAAGATTTTAGTTCCACATTATTGAAACAAAATAAAAACTAGAGAGTAAGAAGAAGTAATTAATTAGAAAAAGAAAAATAAAAATAAAGAAGTAAAAATCTAAACTATGAACATAAAAATAAATCTAAATTACAAAACTAAAAGAGCATAAAAGTAAATCTAACTATGCAAGAACATAAATCTATACTACAAAATAAAAATGCAAGAAAGTAATGTAAGAAAGTAAAGACATGAAAGTAAATCTACTCTACAAAGCATCAAAATAAATCTACTCTACTAAAAGGAAAAGAAAAGAAAAATACTACAAAGAAAATAAAAGTTAAAAGAGAAAACTTACATTCTAAGAGGGTTTTAGCCTCTTGAAGAAGGCAAATCTTAGTTTTGATCTTCATCTTCAGCTCATCTTCATCTTCTTGATCAAATAAAGAGAAGAAAAGAAAAATATGAAGAGATGAAAAAATTCTTTTATTAATTGCAATAAAAGTTATAAATTTAGAAGGTCTTCTTAATTAAGAGTAACCCTCCTCTCCAAATGGAGTTTTATAAAATTTTTCACACTCAAACCCCTCACTCTACTCCTCTATTTAGCTACAATAATAAAAGAGAACCCTTGGATGAAACTTGGCCACAAATGAATTAAAATCCACCACAAATCAGAATCGCCGTTGACTAATCGGTTGGTCAATCGATTGGTTAGCTGCTAATTGGTTTTTTCGTTGAATTCTTGACCCGATTTCTTCATGGATCCTTATCTCTTCTTGGGCCTTCTTATGTCTTCTTATTTGGGCTTCAATAAACGGTAAAAATCGAGAGTTTGAGTTTTTGGGCTTTTATTCATTATTTCTTCATTAACTCAGAATTAAGATAAAGCGTTTATTAGTGACATTTTTATTTAAATGGAATAGATAATGAGGGTATTAAATACAATAAAAATGTGATTATCAATGTGTGTGTGTGTGTGTGTGTGTATATATATATATATATATATATATATATATATATATATATATATATATATATATATATATATATATATATATATATATATATATATATATATAGCTCACACTACAAACACATTACAATCAATATCGCACAAGAAGTATACGCATAAGGAATGAAAAGTACGCATGACATAGATGGAAACTAGACTTCCTCTTTACACAGATGCTAGAGGAAAGCTGACTTGACACGACAAGGAAAAGTAAAAAAGACGCAACTACAAGGACTAAAAGTAAGTAATCCTAATGTCCAGAGTGAGCAGACTCAAACTCGTCCTTAGAAGCACCGTGAGTCCTCCGTGACGATGAAGCCCCAGGTGCACAAGCCATAGTAGCAGTAGCCATACATACGGTCATATCAGTGGCCACCTCAGTAGCAGTACCCATTAAGGTAGCCACATCGTGGACCGCTTGACGAGCACTATCATGACCCTATGAACGATAAGGATGGATCACCTCCATGCCAGTACAGATGCGCTAAACCTGACGATCACATCCGTAAAAAGGTTCCTGGATACAGCCTAGAAAAGTGTCATCACTCATGGGAGCCTCGAGAATAACTAGAGGAGGCTCAACCTTAGGAACATGAACATGAGGAGAAGGTGGATCAGCCGCCTTGGCCGTGTGTTGACGACCGACATCCATAAGACTAATATTCCTACCAGTGAAGTTGACCGGGCACTGACTCATAGCAACGCCATCAAAAGGGAACTACTTTGCCGTGAGAAGAGCCATGATCAAGCAGCCACAAATTGGTACTGCAAGGAGATGAAGATGTGGGTGAGGTAGTGGAACAACTATCTCGGAAGATTGACGTTAAACCGAGCATGAAGGAGAGCCACCAAGAGATGAGCTTGGTGAGTAATATCATTGTGACCGCCACCAGAATATGTTCACCATCACAATGCCGCTGATGATTCAAGCGCCATGATTGAGAGAACCCATCTTCTTGGATACCTAGTTTGCCTCGCATCCTCCTCAAGAATCAATCTATAAGCCGCTGATATTGAGATTGTACCCCGATATGTTAAAACCTTCATTTGGAGCCCTCAGAGCTCAAGACAAATCCTCGATAGATATACGAATATCTCTACAAAACACCCGAGTCATGAACCACGCATCATTGATGCTATGGATGTTGCGTATAAATTCATGCATTGCCTCGGGATAAATCGATCCCTTCATCTTCACGAAGTTGATTCATCCTTCGTGGGAGAACATGTGATAGAGCTCCAAGTTCTCCCTGATAGTATGGAAGTCCATGGTATAACCTGATAGCAGCGTCTTCATTGACAAACGATTGTAGAGTGATCATTACATTTTATTGCACTTTTATACCCTCATTGTTTATTTTATTTTGAATAAAATATCTGCTAATAAAGTGTTTTTTATATCAATTTGTAGGTAATAAAAGATTAATGAATAAGAGCCTAAAAGAACTCAAACTCTCTCATTTATCAACCTTTTATTGAAGCTTAAGATCAAACCAAGCAGCCTATAGAAGCCCTACACAAAAGAGCCCAAGAATTTCAGCCAAAAAATTCAGAAACAAAGAAGCATTGATGCATGTGTTGATACTTATATTAATAATAGTATTGGTACCAATATCGATAGCAGTATCGAGACCCATGTCGATATTAGTATCGATACCCAAAGAAACAAGCATGATTAAATGCTAAAATTGTGTAACTTGGGGGTTAAATTTGATCTAAGGGCTAATATTGATTTGAGTACTCTATAATTAAGGACAGAGAGTGAGGGTTTGGGAGTGTCAAAAGTTTTATAAAACTCCATTTGGAGAGGAGGGTTACTCTTAACTAAGAAGACCTTCCAAAATTATAAATATTTATTTACAATAAATAAAAAATTTCCTCAATTTAATTTTTCTTTTCTTCTTCTCTATTGATAAAGATGAGGATTTGCCTTCAATGGGCTAACCCCTTGCAATGTAAGTTTTATTTTTCCTTTTATTGTCATATTTTAGAATTGCATGTTTTAGAATTTTAGTTTCTTATTTTTATTTTTATGTTGGTAGATTAGATTTCTTTCATACTTTGTAGTGTAGATTTACTTTCATGCTCTTTTATTTTTTAGTTACATTCCCTTTATGCTCATAGTATAGATTTTAGTTCCTTGTCATTTTTCTTATTTTGTAGTTAGTTTTTATTTTCTTTATTTTCTTTAGTTTTTATTTTCTTTATTTTCTTACTTATAGTTTAGATCTATTTCTTGTTCTTTTATGATTTCTAATATAGATTTTATTTCCTTATTTTTATTTTGTAAAATGAGTAACTAATTCTTGTAGGAATTCTAGAATTGTATGAAACTAGTTTAATTTTTTTATGATTTATGGATTGCTCTCTTTGTGCATAGCATGATCATGCTTAGGATAATCAACTAGAGAACTAATTGGTAAAAGAAGAATTTGATAATCTATACTTATCTTGAGTGGTTTGATATGTTATGCTTATGAATTCTAGAATTATTATCTAGTTGTTTATTCTTTTCGTGAATTAGAATTTTTCTTGGATGATAATTTGATAGATTATATTTTTATTTAGTAGTTTGATAATCTATGCTTAGTAAATCTAAAGTAAAATACGATGAAAAGGAGTAGTTCATAAATCCTAAATGAAACTAACTAGTGGATTCAATTCTAGATTTCTCATTTTTCTACTTGTTTTTCCTTACTCTTTCTAGATTTGATTTCTCTTGATTTTTCTTTTCTTGATTTTATTTTTTCCCACTTCTATTTCTTTTCTTGATTCCATTTCTTTCTGCTTTTTTAGCTTTGTTCTCTTTTCTTTTTATTTATTTCCTCCTTATCCCCTTCTCCTCTCTTGTTTAGTTTTTTTTATTTTATGACAATTCCCTCACACTATTTCACTCCTTTTTGTCTACATGTTTTTAGGACTAAATTTAGAATTTCCAAACGCACAACTTTCTTATGGGTTCGACATCGAAGTTTTATACTATAACTTGATAGTTGTTCTCTTGCGACTTTGCATGTTTTATGTGCTAATCATAGAGCTTCAAAGCCATATCATCATAGAATTGGTCATCCACAATAGTAGGAGTCCTCCTAGATGAGCCCTTCTGCATGAGCCATCACCTGCTGAGAAAGAAACCCTAGGCCTCTTAGGAGATGCCCTTGAGCCTGTCAACATGGTTTGAGAGAGAGAGAGAGAGAGAGAGAGAGAGAGAGAGAGAGAGAGAGAGAGAGAGAGAGAGTCCTCCTGAATGAGCCCTCACCTACTGAGGAAGAAACCCTAGGCCTCTTAGGAGCTGCCCTTGAGCATGTTGACATGGTTTGAGAGAGAGAGAGAGAGAGAGAGAGAGAGAGAATTAGGGGAAAACTAGGACTATGGTTTAAATTTTTGGGTCTATGGAGAGGATTGAGAGGTACAATCCTCTCAAATAGACCTTGAATAGGTTGAATTTGAGTTGAGATAGGAATTGGAAGAGGTGGAAATCCTTAGAGAGGACTTTTGATAGATATTGAGACGCCTGATTATGATTAGAACGTGGACTTAGTGTGTAACACCCGTGAATTTTTGATACGTATTTTTCTAATATTTTCGGTACGTATTTTTCTAGTATTATTTTCTAATACTTTTCGATAATGATCTTCTAATCTTGCTTTTCTAATATTAAATATTATTTTCTTGTATTGGAATGTCGAGTATTATTTTCTAGTATTTAAATATTAAATATTATTTTCTTGTATTGGAATGTCGAGTATTATTTTCTAGTATTTAAATATTAAATATTATTTTCTTGTATTGGAATGTCGAGTATTATTTTCTAGTATTTAAATATTAAATATTATTTTCTTGTATTGGAATGTCGAGTATTATTTTCTAGTATTTAAATATTAAATATTATTTTCTTGTATTGGAATGTCGAGTATTATTTTCTAGTATTTAAATATTAAATATTATTTTCTTGTATTGGAATGTCGAGTATTATTTTCTAGTATTTAAATATTAAATATTATTTTCTTGTATTGGAATGTCGAGTATTATTTTCTAGTATTTAAATATTAAATATTATTTTCTTGTATTGGAATGTCGAGTATTATTTTCTAGTATTTAAATATTAAATATTATTTTCTTGTATTGGAATGTCGAGTATTATTTTCTAGTATTTAAATATTAAATATTATTTTCTTGTATTGGAATGTCGAGTATTATTTTCTAGTATTTAAATATTAAATATTATTTTCTTGTATTGGAATGTCGAGTATTATTTTCTAGTATTTAAATATTAAATATTATTTTCTTGTATTGGAATGTCGAGTATTATTTTCTAGTATTTAAATATTAAATATTATTTTCTTGTATTGGAATGTCGAGTATTATTTTCTAGTATTTAAATATTAAATATTATTTTCTAAGGAGTATTTATATTATTCTCAATTTTCTAGAATTTTCTATGATTTAAATATAGTTTTATATTTATGATTATTATTATTATGTGATATATCACCCTTAATCCTGCTTTCTCTCCTCTAAGCCCAAACCCTAACCCTATATATATATATATATATATATATATATATATATATATATATATATATATAGCCCCTATTCTTAGTATTCTCCTTCCTTTCTTTCCTCTTCTCTTGTTCCTTGATCCAAACTATGTTGACTGCGACTATGATTCCACTCTTCATTTCTGTTCAGCGCCATCAACCCAGGTTCAGCCCTGCTTGCCCTTCTTCCACCTTTGCCATTTGCTATCCTCTTCTAGCATCTCTTCGCTTTCCTGACTCCGCGACACCCACCAATCCTCCAGCGTTCTAGCGACGACTCGCCCATCGACGCCATTTCATTCCCCCACGCCGTCGACCACCTTGTTCCTCCCTCTCCGGTGCAACCGCCGCCCCAGCCATACCTCGCCCGAACTCCTCCACGCCCGCCACCGCCATCACCCCCTGCTCCTCAACCCTCGCCCGCCAGCACCTCCACCGCGCCCTCAGTCCTCGCCGCCTCCCCCACGTCGTCGCCGCCTCCTCCTCCATCTCGTGACCGCCCCCAGATCCGAACCCGCCTCAACCTCGCCAACACCCGCAGCACCTCACCCACCTCCTCCACACAGACCCCGACTATCTCCTCGTCATCTCGTCGCACCGTCGTCGCCGCCGTGGTCGTCGTCAAATTCCAGCAACACCGACGATGCGTCGTACCGCAGCCGAGCCGTAGTCGATTCGTTCGACAACCCGAGGCAAGATCCCTCTTGTCTTGTCATGTTTTAATTTATTTTATACCGTATGGATTATTTTGTATATGTATAGTTCAGTTCGTGCCAATTTATTATCATATGTGCAGTTATCGATTATATTTTGGTGAATATTCTGAAGTATAAAATTATCAGTGATGGTTGAATAGGTCAATTGATCTATGATTAATTTCGTGCTATTTGGAAGTAAGAATGTAATTTTAGGATATTTTTAGAATTTATTATAATGATGAAAATATTTTTAAAAGAAATTATTTGGTGAAAATAATTTATTTTGAGTAAAAAGTATTTTAATTAATTGTTATGATTAAAAAAATTATCTAAGGAGAAAAAGAATTTTAGAATATTTTAAGAGATTTTGTGGATTTATGAAAATAAAAAATAGTTATCGCTCATAAATAATATTAAAGAGAAAAGTATATTTTAATGTAAATATTGGATAGTTATGTTGAGAATTAATTTGAAGGACTTTATAGGAATTTATGTTGAAAACTCGCATCATTTCATGTAGTTAACTTCTCCTCTTATTTCATATTTTCATGTTGTACCGTTGTTGATAGTTATTCACGTTACTATTTATGATATACGACACTGACACGTAGAGTAATTGCATACGCTATTCCGTGTTGAGAAGTTTCAAGATCTGAATAGTGAGTTATTAGAATTATCAATTACATGTGTAAATAGCTCGTGTTCTCGCATTTATATCGTTATTGATTAGTCCTGTTGCATATATTATATTCTGTTTATATTGCATTTATTCATAGTCTTGTTGTGTCCAGAACTGTAGTAGTTCATGACCTAGGGACTTGGTTCGTCATGAACATGACCTAGTGACATGTGTGTGTTGACCATGCTTAGGAGGTGAATCCGTGTTTGATATATCGGCATCGTTGACTTGATTTACCTGAGACCGTGGGATGGGAAAGTCTTAGTTCATGTATTCGGATGTGGCCATTTATGTATCTTCCGCACTGCGCTGTGACCTTATTTCCGCGACTGGGCCGGGTTTGTTGGGCCCGCGGAATCATTTCGCGACGCGGGCCGCGATACTTTGTATTCACCGAGTCCCGCTTGTGTCCGACAAGCCGAACCTCGATTGCGTAGTTCTTTAACCGCTCGTTGTTCCGTGGTATTGGATGCGCGTAGAGGATAATGAACCGTCAGTTATCCGATTAATATGAACCTTGACTTTAAATGAGATGTAGATTTGAGACTATCATAGAATGGTTAGTTACCCGTCACTGTTGTTTAGAGTGCCAAGGTCCCCCGGTTGTTTAGATGGTCAGTTCTAGTTGTATGCATGCATCACTTCACACTATTATATTCGTTCGCATTTTCTGATTACTGCATTCATTCGCATTATTATTATACTGCCATTGCCTGTGGGATCTTGCCGTGTGTTATACACGCTGACGTGCTCCATTCTCTTGGTGTACGTCAGATTTAGAGGACGGACAGGTTCAGTATGGAGATGCACTTGAGCCGGAGTTTTCTCAGCAGGAGAGCCTCCCAAACGACGGAGTAGAACGAGCTGAAGCTTAGTTTCCTTTTTATTTTTAGTAGTTTGATGAACCTTAGACTTCTTTCAGTATTTCCATTTTAGCTCAGTTGATATTTGTTTTATGATTCTCTAGTCTTAGCTACATGTATTGTTTCAAACATGTGGACTCTTTTATAGTCTGGGATGTTATTTTTATTCTGGTGATATGTACTCCCTGTTCTGGATATTTATTTATTCTTACTGGCTGTGGTTGGGATCTGTGACTGTGATTATTATTATTATTACTTGACGCTTGGCGTATTAGATTGAGGAGAAATATTTTATTTTATTTGTATTTCTTCTCAACCTAATACGTCGCGGGCTTGTTCACGTACCATTTCTGTGTATTTTGGGAAGCGGGACGTGACACAGTGTCGACTTAAACCGATGCCAGACGTCTGGTCGTGATAGCCAGACATCTGATGGGGTGCAATTTGGCACAAAATCCCAATTTTTAGTGTGTTCAAAGTTTATATTGATAATTTTGAATCAAATTTTAATGTTTATCCAGTTAAACCAAAAAGTCTGAAATACGATTTTTCGTTAATTTTGAGTCTTGAGCCCAAACTCTATCCGAAATATGGGCTATGTAATATGCATGACTCCAGATAAGATGGTTTAACTGTGAATAATAATAAATATAACCCTAAAATTATATATGCAAACCACAGGAATTAGGAGTTTAAATATCAGATGTTTGTCTCGAACAAACTGGTAAGCTTTTATCTGAGTTGGTGGTGTGCGCAAGAGGTGCAAATTTTTTGCCTAAGGGTATGTGGATTTGATACGTTGAAAAGAGATAATATCATTGGGTAGTTAAAACATGAGTCACCAAACTCTTAGAATTTATATATTACTCGTTAAGTATTGAGTGACGATGTGTAAAGTATGAGTGTGGGGATTTGCAACCTCCATGCTTTTGTGTTAGATTTCTCACTCAATAATTAGTCGTGTAATATAGAAAAGCTGAAATTAGACAATATCGTGTGATCGCCTTAAAATGAGTTGTTTTGAAAATATTGGGTTTAATTGGGGGAGAATAAATAATAATTTGGCTTTATAATGTATGAGATTTGTTTTGGCCATTTTGATGAGTTTGTTACCGGAATCCCATTTTGGATTACCGACTTGAGATTTTGTTGTCCACCTTAAATTGACTAATAATATTATTATTTAATCTCAAATAACTTAAAACTAATTCAAGTGTGACAGGAATTTGCAATTTTTTTTGTGCATGCCTGTATGGTGTGGGGGTGTGTGTGTGTGTGTGTGTTCCTTTCGAGAAATATAATGAGTAAGAATGTTCCATCTTGTTTTGAGAGTTTGTTCTGAAGTTCATATTTGCTGAATCATGTATATTTTCTATATTCCTATTTGAACCTTGATGTTGTCTCAATTTCTGAATCTTTGATGAATATCTCTTTGATCTTTCTTTAATTAGATTTTATTTGTGTAGTGAATTATGGTTTTCATTATTCCGTCCTTTGGGTCCTATCATTTCACGGTACTTGCTATTATCTGCTCTGACAGAGTTATATTTATTGTTTGTTCTCTTTCCTATCATTTTCATAGGTGGTTAGTATATTCCGGAGAAGAGGGTTGTTTGAGTTGGGAATAATGAATATTCAGATATAATATAGTTTTATTTCGGTTTTAAAAATAATTTTAGTTTTTCGGATATTTTCTCACAAGATCCTAAAGTATATGATGTTTTCCCCAAATTCATATATATATATATATATATATATATATATATATATATATATATATATATATATATATATATATATATATGAGAAAACGGAGGTGAGTCGACATCGCAGAAAATTCATGCACTGCTGCTACGTGTCAAATTTTAATTCGCTTGAGATACATTAGCAGTAAATAGTAAAATAATGATTTAAGATTCGACATTAATTGCAAAGTTAAATGAAATAAGGACTTAGATGCAAAAATCCCAGATCTCCTTCCGAATTATCTTCCCCAAAAGCCGCTGATTTCTATTCCTCCTCAAAAACCAACCAGCGATTCCTCCCCAATACGAAACCCAATTCTCAAGCAAAGAACGGACGCATCCCCTTTGCCGATCTTCAGGAAACCCAATACTTTTGAGCAGCTCCCTCAAATCACAGCAAAAATCCCACATCTCCTTCCAAATTATCTTCCCCACAAGCTGCTGCTTTCTATTCCTCCTCAATCTTCATTGGCTTGGAAACCAATCAGTGATTCCTCCCCAAATATCAACTAGACTTCACTTCTTACTTGAAAGAAAAAAGCATTGCTTATAAAAAGAAATCACAGTAGTATAGTTTTGAATTTTAGTCATCTGTGGCTAAAGTGACAATTGGCCTACATACCTATTAACCACCCAACGTAAAAGAAGACAAAGAACAAGCACTAATCATCCAAAACAATTGAGAACAGAGAACAATCACTAATCATCTGATACAATTGAGAACAGAGAACAATCACTAATCATCCAACAGAAATAAAAATAGACAACAAGTACACAATGCTGAAAGACCAATGCACGAAGAGGAGCTACTACTTAAAATTGAAGGAGAATGAAAGCATAATTTATTGAACTGCTTGATATGCGATCTTGGTTATAGTCTGACTTGCATGAGGACCACGTCATCTTGTCTCATTTAAAGCCTTTGTGAAATTAGTATCAACAAATCCCATCCAAAGAGGACTAACATCTGCTCATGCAAAAAGATTTTAGACATTTTAGCTTTGCAAGAGTAATATTTTAACTACACAAGCAGAGAATAACTCGGTACATTACTTTTAGAGATTAAGTTCCTTAGATCCAAAATGACATAATGCTTGGAGTCGGATGATGAACTTCAAATTCTGCCTGTATAAATGAACAAGAATCAGATAAATAAATGGAACTAGCTGTAAATAAGATGTATCAGTCAATTAATGGAAGTATCTTTGTGAACAATTAAACATTAAAATACCTAGTTATTTGACAGGTTAGCAAGAAGAGAATTAATGCAACTAGTTTTATAATGTCCCTTTTGACCACATCTGCCACATGTCCTCTTTTTTATCTCCTTTTTTTCCTGTGCTAGTTCAAGTCCTGATTTCAATCTGCTAATGGTTCTTGGCCGTCCCTTATTTTTTGCAGACTCGAGAGGGTCACGAACAGTGATTTGAGGGAGTTGCTCAATAGTATGGGTAGGAGGAGTACTAGATTCAACCCGACTTGTAGCTTCAGTCCCCTTGATTTGCTTAGCACTAACATCTTTTTCACGTTTTTCCATCAAGTTAGAAAAAAAGGTATCTATTTCATCAAAGACCATAGGTGATTCAGGTGCCCACACCATCACATTATTAAATTTTGCTCTCAAAGCCCAAGAGCACAAAGCACTCCATTGTTCTCTATTACTGTTAAAGTTTTTTTCCAACAATACATTAGAGACTCCAATATTACGGTGCCTTGCATTCATTGTCCATCTATGCTATATGTATTCTTGAGGAATTCTTACCAACTGATTCGATATCATAATGTGAATGGCATGCCTACATAATATTCCATCGGTCTCAAACATGGCACATGTACATATCATTCTCTGTTCATTTTGATTATAAACTACATGCTCCCATACACTTCTTTCAGTAGAGAGAGAGCCAACTATGTATTTAGAAATTGATTCTTCTCTTCCCATCTCATCATGAAACAAAGATATAGAACATTTAAGCTCATCTTGAAACCTCTCAAATACAGCTCTTGTATATGATTCTCTAGCTTGAATCTCAATCGGATGGTTTAGATGCATCACAGGCTTTGTATTCAAAGTAGCAAAATCTTCACTTAATTCTTGAGAACGACATGACAATATTGCTTTATCATATTGCTCAACAAAATCAGGCAATAATATTTGTGAGTTGACATATGTGTCAAAGAAGGCATTTATACTTTCACTGTGTTGGCATGATGTCATTCCTACAATGAAAGTATCTTTGAGATAGCATGGAACCCAATGTGTTCTTTTTCTGTACAAGGTTTGTAACCAACCTTCCTCATTTTCTTCTATATTGAACTTTTCTTTTAACTCATCCCATTGCTGAATACAAGTTTCTATTGTCTTGCTATGACACCATCTACTAAAGTAGTTCTCAAACTCTTCTCCATGCAACTTTTGTAGAGATAATAAATGATCAACCATGTGCTTGCCAAGATGCCATTTGCAATAGCGATGTCGAGTATTTGGAAACACTCTTTGAATGGCATTGCATATAGCTTTATCCGGGTCTGTAATAATAGCAAACGGAGCCACTCCATTCATACATTTAACCCACTCGATAAACAACCCTACAAACGTGTCTTCTTCCTCATCTACAAGTAGTGCACAACCAAACAAAGTTGATTGTTGTTTGGGTCGAAAGTTGATTTCTTTGTCGTTTCCATTACAAAACTTAAGAAAATTACACCTTAATTTTCAATTACAAAGAAATTTCAGTAACTCTCTCACAAACTCGAACAAAAGACGCTACAAGTGTAGATCTCTTTGCCGACTTTGCCTCGTTGACGTAATGGACCACCGAAACGATCATGAATCGACGGTTTAGTTAGTGCTTCGCAGGAAACAAGAACTTCAGAAATATCTTAGCAAGGTAAGATATCTACTCTTCTCAAGAATAAGGCAAGGCTTAAACTCGAGGAATCTCCGCAGATCGTGTTCTTGAACTTTGGAAGCTTGATTGATTTTTCCTTTCGATATCGACTTCCCAGTGGACGTAGAGGTATTTATAGTCTTTGGGAAACGTGCCCACAAGTGTCATAAGTCGAGATTTTGCAAGCGCAGCTATGCCGCCGATAGCCGCCAAAGGCTGTACCTCAGCGAGCAAGATGTCGCCTCCGATGCAGGCAACTTCCTCAGAACGGTTTTCTCGCTTGCACGCATTAAATGCTCTAGAATTACGCTTGGCATAGCGGTAACGCTATTAACGGTTCAACGCCTTCGCATTGATAAAGTCAAGTGGGCCCCATCAGATTGATTTAGACCCTTCAAGAGCTCGCTCAAGTATTCTGGTGTTCGCCAATTAGCTCAAGTGTCTTCTATAGCGAGACACATCAAGGTGTGCCATTGCACACACAAGTGTCTAATTGACACATCAAGGTGTTCTTGCAGGCACACATCTCGCTAACATTACATCAAGGTGTGCTCATTGAAACAAGTGTCTCGCACTGTAGCGAGACACAATCTCCCCATGTGTTGACTTCTTGAGATTTCGACGACGTTGTTCTTCGATCTTCTCATGATTTAGTCATATTTGAGGTTCTTCAGCAATTTTTGATGCCTACAATTGTCTATGGTGGTTAACACCAATAAATGGAGCAAAAGGTAGGGCCAACTTGTTAGTTATATATGTAACATCAAAAATAACAACGTCATGAAACTTTAAGAATGATGCCCTTGCCCGTCCATCTGCCCAAAATACACTCCTCATAGTTCCTGTAGTATCTAATTTAATAGCAAAATAAAAATCCGGATAAAATGTCCTTTTATCTATGAATTTTTGAATGACTAATATGAATTCATTACCCTTGTTATTCTTTCTCTGTTTTCTAATATGATCACTACATTATTGCGGTGTGATGATTTCCTCCCAACTCCCACTATTAACATTTATTACTTGTGAAATTGTTGCTAGCGGAAGCCCTTCTTCATGCAAACTATGAATCAGACTTTCACAAGCTTTTGTTCGATGTAACTTTCAGTGTGAATAATGATTCTTAACCTTATCTGGACTAGTCAACTCATGATTTGTATGCTCATTAACAAATTTGCTTACTATCCATGTACTTTTATCAGTTCGATTGACCCGCAACATCGCCTTGCAACCTACTCTAGTATCTCTTCGATGCTTAACTATTTTTCCATGCTCTCTCTTATCATTTGTAGATTTTAGACCCTCCTTACTACAGACAAATTTCTTTGATTTGAGTTCTTTTCCTTCCTTCCTAGAGTAATTGCCTGAACTTATGCGGACACTGAATCCTTTTATTTTTGCATAAGCATTGTAATAATCACACGCAGTAGTATATGTGGGAAATTCCATCCCAATCCATGGTTCCACATTATTGGAATTGCCATTATCAATAGAATTAACATGGTTAATTTTTTCTTGCTCTTGCTCTGTATTACTACAATTGACAAATCCACTTACTTCCACATTATCAGTCATCCAACAGTCTACATGAACATCAACCATATTGAAATTGACTTGAACAATATTATTCAATTTCCATTATTATAATTATATCATCCAAAGATTGAAAATACATCAAATAATTAAATAAAACATTAAAGAAATTACAAAACACATGCAAAATTTTAGAAAATTAAAATTAAAATTCAAGAACACAAAAATCTAAGAATTAACTACGAGTAACTTCTCAAAATAAAAGTTACATTTAGTTTTATTTAAAAATAAAACATCTCGTCGGACCACAGATTGCAAATTAAGGAGAAAAACTCACTAAAAATTAAAACAAAAAACTATAAGTAATTTCAATTATTCAAAGAAAATGCAAGAGCACATAAATTCTAAGAATTTTGATAAAACTTTTAGAAAATTAAAATTAAAATCAAAGTTGTCGAGGAAAAAACTTTCATCAACTATATGCTTGTGAATTAAGGAGACCAATCACTCAAAATTAAACATGAAAATATAATCTATGAGTAAGTACAATTG
The DNA here is from genome assembly GCA_012295165.1 of Asparagus setaceus. NCBI lineage: Eukaryota > Viridiplantae > Streptophyta > Magnoliopsida > Asparagales > Asparagaceae > Asparagus > Asparagus setaceus. Next base: position 35,928,425 of record CM022709.1, read on the forward strand.
TTAAAGAAAGCGTTTGAAGAAAAATAAATTCTAATAATTCGAACTATATCAAACTTTTAGAAAATAAAAATTAAAGTTGATTTCTTTAAAAAACTTTCATTAACTAGAGATTGAATTAAGGAGTTGTCGAATTATAAGTTTATGAGAGTAATTAACAAAACTAAAAGATTGATAAATTACCTGAGGAAGAGACAGATCAAAAGTTAGAAAACTCGATTAAGATGCCGACTAGATGATGCTTCGTCCTCGGCTTGAGAATTGGGTTTCATATTGGGGAGGAATCGCTGGTTGGTTTTTGAGGAGGAATAGAAATCAGCTGCTTTTGGGGAAGATAATTTGGAAGGAGATGTGAGATTTTTGCATCTAAGTCCTTATTTCACTTAACTTTGCAATTAATGTCAAATCTTAAACCGTTATTTTACTATTTACTGCTAATGTATCTCAAGCGAATTAAAATTTGACACGTAGCAGCAGTGCAGCAGGAATTTTCCTATGCTGCTAGCTCACCTCCTCGTTATATATATATATATATATATATATATATATATATATATATATATATATATATATATATATATATATATATATATATATATATATATCAATTTTCTTATAAACTTAAGTTTATAGAGAATAGTCATACACCAACTTTTCTATCCATTGATGTTGCCTTGGGATCCATGAAAAATATGAAGCCCATTTTGAGATTTGTGCATCTCTTGATGGCACAAATCTAAAGGCAACATCAATGGATAAAAATTTGGTGTATACTATTCCCTATAAACTTAGGTTTATAGGAGATTTGCTATATATATATATATATATATATATATATATATATATATATATATATATATATATATATATATATATATATATATATATATATATATATATATATATATATATATATATATATATATATATATATATATATATATATATATATATATATAAAATACTATTATAAAAGTGTGTTGACATGTTAAAATATTTTTCCTAAAATACCCTCTAAAACACATACATACATATATAAAACATATATGCATGGATGCATAAGACATACCTCTTCATCTTCAACATTCATACACACATAAATCATACCCATTCAATTAATACTTCTTCTTAATTATTTCTTCCATTATCTCCACTTTCTAATACCTCTTAATTTTGTGAATTAATCTCCATCACTAGCCTATTAATTTCCCACTAACCTACTAACCTCCCCGCTACCTATTAATGTTCCCGTTACAATGACTTGAGGAACTTTCTATAAATATAATCATAATGACCATTTCCTACATCAACAAACCCTAATAGCCATCTCCTACATCAACAAACCCTGAAATTTGGCACCTCATATCAACCGTAATTGTGCTCCTCCCTCACTGGGAAATTGAGCACCTCATATGAATAGGAATTATGAGGATCCACCACCGACAGATCCAATGCAAAATTCTTAAGACCAAATGCTAATAAGAGACAACTCAGACAACAATCATTAGCCCTCTTGAACTAATCAAATTATGGGACTACTAATGATTCAGTAGGGAATACAACTACAGAGAAAGAAGAAGCTAATGATGAAGACGATAAGATTTCATCACAAATGAGGTCACAGGACATTGAAGGAGTTGAGGTCCTGAAAAAGAACAACTTCATGAGTGCCCTGAAGGAGAAGAGGGATCACTCAAGCGAGTGGAGGGAATTGGAGGTCGAAGATAGATATAATTGGTGTTGGTTAGATAAATTGTGCAATA